>BROE01000009.1:14102504-14217399 GCA_036571765.1 Plecoglossus altivelis | reverse complement strand
GGTAATAGTATATAGAATATTAATATCGTATAATATATTATATATAGTAACTTGGTTGTGTGTGATAGTTATTGTGTGTATGTTTGTAGCCATGATTCTAATGTCAGAGTTAGAGCGCTCAAATGAGGCGTAAGGATAGATTTTATCAAATATATGAAAGCCAGCTGTTCTTAAAAACGTTCAGTTTGGTACTTATTGGACATTTCACATGAAAAGGTGAGTGTCTCAGTAGTAGGCACGTACTTAACGCATCTCATACCCATGAAACACTCTTCCTGGTAGCTTGTGATCACAGAAAGATACAATAGGATGGAAAGCTTTGTAAATCTCTCAACATAATTCTGTATCATAAAGATCACACTTTACAGCTACTGCACAGAACCTTTCACAAAGCTTTTCTTATAAGGTAACTGTCAAACTCACAATACATGTAATTACCAAACCTTAACTAAAATGATTAATTTCAGTTGAGTCAGGACTCCGTTTAACACTTTGGCTCCCCATTGTATATTTTAAAAGACACTGGTCATTGGAGAATTTATGATGAGCGTCCGTATGTAAAATGTCACTATTAAATGTGCTTCTGTGTCCATAAAGAGATATGTTCCAAGTCACCTTGCAAGTGACATCTATTTTCCAGTCAGAGGCTGGCAGGCCCTTTATGCCTTTTCCTGATGGTCCATTGAAGGTAAAAAATGGTGGATGAAAGCAGATCACCCTCCGGGATAAAAGGAGTAGTAGAGAAATGGATCTCCCAACGATGCAAGAAGTCAGACCAGTGGAGACACCTGACATCTTCAGCTGCACATTGGTTAAACCTACAGATGTTGCTCTGTCATTCAGACATTTCTATGTTATTGTTATTCTGTAGGTTTTTTTGTAATGTCTGAGATCTGAGATGTGGCTACTTATTTAATTAGTAAATACAAGCTGTTCCTTGACTGTGATCACCAAAAGGATGTTTACAGAACCTTGCATTTCTGATGCTTGATCTTCTACTGTACTTTACACTAATCATTATTTATACATTTCTTTGATTGACAGTAGATGCTAAATGATAGAAATTTAAAAAGTAAACATGGCTGTATTGGGAGGTGGCTCCTTTTCTGTAAAGTCTCAAATTGGAAACACATGCTCCTGAGATCGAAGTGTGATCAATATTAACTGGCTGGAGGACCACTGTCATGGTTTACAGTTTTTCAGGAGCCCGACAACCCCTCCATATATATCTATATCCATAGATATATAGATATAGATATATATGTGAATATATATGGTATATGTGTGTATGTGTGATGATAATAGCTTTTTCAAACTTTTTGCTAATTATCTTGTTGACATTTAGCTTTATATGGATGAAAATAAGCCACCAAAAGTCTTGGTAAGACAGTAAATGTGGTTGTGTATTTCGTCCAAGCAAAAAATATCTTTCCCATCGCTATATTAGACAAGAGAAACACCTTGCTGTGGGGACATGTGCTGAACACAGCATGCTAGGGGTGAGAACATCAAACCAAAACGTCCAAACTGACAATCAATGTAAAGGCACGCTGTCCCATGTCTGCCTCACCTCCTACTGCGGTCACTCTCGTCGCTTCTCAACTTCCATTTGTAAAGCCGTCCCTCAGCTCATCCGTGCATCTGTCTCAATCAATGAGGGGCCGATAACCACAGGCTCCAGACAGTCCGTCTGTCTGCTGGTGGCTGTCCTCCACGTTCACTTTCTCTTCCCCATCTGGGGTTACACAGAGCTGGGACACAAGCCTGCTGAAAGCCCTCACTCAGCACCAAGTCATGCTCCAGAAATCATTATTTGGGTCTGGTGGCCTATGGTATCTCTGCACAACACAATTATGTGTAGCTAACACAAGTGGGGTCTCAAGGGACTCGAGGAACAAGGATGTGTGTATAGATGTTTGTGTTGGGTTTGGGGTGGGGTTATACATAGAATGTGTGTTTGTGTGTAAGAGCGTATGTCTCTGACACCTTGCTTTGTGTAACAGTAATGAAGGAAATAATTGCTACCTGTTAGTAGCATATCAGGTTAAAGTAAAAATATATAATTAGGCTAAGAAATATATGATAAAATAGCATCATTTATTTATTCTCATGGGTATAATCCACTCCAAAGTCTAAATAAACGATATGTTGCTGGACAAGTTGCAAAACGTCTGCATTGGGTTGGCGTGGAACAGTTTCAGCTATGAATGCTGTGCCAGCTAATGTTGCCCACGAGATCCATCACCCTGCAGGATGGAAGCTGGCAAGCGACTGAGTGGAAGTGAGTCCAGCTAAGATAAATGCTCTCACACTAGCTTTGGCTCTTTTGGTCTCTCCCATAATGACTGGAACAGTGGTTTCACAGCTGGGGCAGGAAAAGATGGGGGAGATACTGACGTTAAAAAAGTGGTTAAGGCATTCAGTTCAGAGTCTATCCAGGTTGAAAATGATCACACCTTGATGGAACAACTATTGTATTTTGAATACTATATTTTATTAATCAAATGTATTAATTGTGCTCATTTACATGAAGTCACTGGAGTCCCCCAAATTAGTATTATTGCATCATAATCATATATGAAACTGAACAATATATGCAATATATGACATTGAATTCTTGTACAGGTTGACAGCTTCCTTCTCTGTTTCACCCTTTCTGGACCCTCTTCCAACGGCCCTTCAGAGCAGGTACAATGACATGAATACATGAAGGCATCTCTTTCATTAGATTCATTGTTATTTGGATATAACCTCTATCCCAAGATGGCCTTTCTTTTTGTCTTCTAGTTAACCAGGGAAAAAAATAATTTGTCCGATTTCTCTCAGGCAGAATAACTTTATATACAAAGAGTAGAATAAGTTTGGTTTTCAATTAGTTAAATTCTAAAATAAAGAGTGTGTAGCCTCATAGTCGTACCAGAGAAGCTGCTCACTGAAAGGAAACCCTTTCACCTAACATCCCGATCAATACATGTGTTCTCTGGATGGCTGTGTCCCACAGCAATTATCACACACACCAGAGAGTATCCCAGAGGTCAAACTCCATTTGACCCCCATCTCTGCAAGTCAAACAAAACACAGTTCAAGCTTCTTCTAGCATTATTATAACTTGTTAAAGAACTAAGAGGCATTGAAACACTGTAGACTTGTATGTGAAAACTATTCTGTTGCAATTACTGAAATAAGAATATTATGTTTTTTTTCAGAGACTGTCTACTTGCAATACTGAAATTGAAATTATTCCTTTTGAAGATGGATATGCTTGTTTTATTGTTTTCTAGCACCCAGCAAATTGGCTCTAAGGGGATGACAACTTCACAACTTCTATATGATTAACTTCTGTTTGCCCTTGAGATATCTTTACTCATGCCTGTCTCGCTACAGATCCTTTGCCAAGTGAAGAAACTTCTGACTGAAGAAAAAGACTGACAATATGTAGCTTGCCAAAAGGACGTGTGTGTGTGTGTGTGTGTGTGTGTGTGTGTAGAAGTGCACCTGTATGTGTTGGTGTGATTATGCATAAAAAACACTGTACATGTGTGTGTAAGAATTTCTGTTTCCACAGTGAGGAAGTGCAGTAGCTTCTGTATTGAGCTTCACATCAATCATGCTTTTAGGAACCATTACTGGCTGTCTCTTGTTTCCCCATGGGAAAGTGGGGTGGAACAGCAAGATACTGTTGCTGTATTGCATCTTTCTTTCGTGTGTGTGGAGATGTGTTGTTCGTGGCATGGGTGTTCACTGGAAGGCACTGGACTATAAAATGATTGCTAGTCCTTTCAGTTACATTTTATGAAAGCATTCCCAAAATATTGAAGGGATTTGGTGACATTTTCTAGGTTTTAAAATGCCTGAATGTTCTTTCTTTTTATCTCTCACTTAATTTAAGTCTAAACAACATTTCAGAACCATCAAAGTGCAGCAGTATGGTTCCATACTTAAACAATGTTTCCAGGCGAAGTGATGACTCATGAGTCATGTAATATGGACGGCAGCTTCGCTCATCCCCTGGGACTCTGAATACCTCGCAGACGTTGCTCCCTATGACACAAATTACAATGATGGAGTTGAACCACAATAGGGACATCCTTTACTACTAAAAGCTTTAAATGCTTATTTGAATTAATTTGAATATAATTTGTATATCTTTTTTTTAACGTTCCCCCATTAAATCTGGATATAAAGACCAAGATGTATGTATTGTTTAACCTCCAACATGAGAGTTTGACCTGTACTATACTAAGTATAGTTACGCAAGAAGGTCCGAATGGAAATAGCAGGGTTGTCAGGACAACACATTCAGTATTGAGCTGACTTAGTACCTAGTCTGATGATGTTAATTGGTCTCTCCATTTCCTATATTTGAGCAATTTTGTCATTCCCTTCCACATCCTCATCACTGGAATAGCAGTAACATTATGAACACATGCTCTTTCCCATGAGTGTGCTCTTATCTTTTGCTTTCAATACATTTGTATAATGCTCACGGCTCCTTAGATTTGTACAGACATCAAGTCTACTTTGGAAATAACCATGAACAACAAAGCATGCTGTGACCTAGAAAAGTTGATAATGCCATAGCAATAACAATCAATATGGTTTCTTGGCATTGCCGCTGCCAGTGTGACAGAGTGTAGCAAGATATAATGAGGATTTGTTTTCAACATGCAGATGATCTAGAACATAGAAGAATAAGCAAAGAAAGATATGTAGGTGTGACCCTAAGGGACTTTTTTTAATCCAGAACTTTTTTTTATTTATTCATTTATTTATTTATTTATTACCCCAGTCCCATAATGAGATCTTGGTTCAATAAGCTGCATAGGACTTAAATGCAAATGCCTGTGATTTTCAGCTGAACTAACCTATTGAATGGAGGTTTAAAAATTGATGTCCCTAAGGATAACTGATAAATTACTGTATCATCAGCTTCATTTTAATGTGCTCTGTAGCTTTTAATGTATTGGTGATTCTACGACAGTTTCATAAGGGTCACAATGACTTGGCTGCCTTGAGTACAAAACACAAAGCCACATAACCAAACAGCCTGCTACACATCTGATGAACAAATAAAATGTTCAACTAGCATATGGTATCTTAGAGCCCAGGAGATGTATGTCTGAAACCTGTACACACTACAAATAGGTGGCTCAAAGAACAATCTGGAACCCTGCTTTTTTCCCATCTCAATTAACAATGGTCTGCCAAAGCTCTGGGGCATTCTATGAATAAATGACTCCCAGGTTTACCTGAGCGTGCATCTTAAATTAAACCCAGTGTTCTATTAAAAATGTGATTTGAAGCTGTAATTGTGAGGGAATCGCGAGCTCGTGGCTCAAATACTTTGAAATAATCGATCAGTAGAAACGATGTGTGGGATCATGTGTTTTAAATGATTGCACGGGAACTCCATGGGAAAATGGATCTCATGTCATAGCACTCAACACTCCAGATTTAAATGTGAACGCTCTGTAGTTGTAAAAGGGAGATTAAATAGAATTATAGATCTGAGATATTCTTACACTTTTATCTCTAAACCTTTCTGTCATGGTAGGCAGGGGCTTTTTTACATTGAGGAAGCTTAAAGAGGGCTTGAGGCCAATACGTTTCTAGGAATAGTGAGAAATTGATTCTTGCTAACTATTTTGTATTCTTTCAGCAATCATCAGCTTCATTTACAACAGGAGTTCAGTTCTACTGTGTAAAGATGCATTACCCATGAGCATATCATTTATCATTTTAAATGTAAATGATCCTTGTAAGTCAAAGTAAACACTCAGATGTCATTGTTTGGTTGTATAAAAGTGTTTTGACAGTGTCAGCCTGCAATGTCTGTCTATTTAACCTGTGTTTATATATTTAATAATGCTTTCATTCTATTAATTATCATAACGTTGCTGTTTAAATATAGATCATAGCTGCTGCAAAGGATAATGACATGAGTTTTAGTGTGTAAATTACAGTTCTATTAACTAAGATGTAACTCACAGACATAGAAGGAACTTCACATGAAGTTTACATTAACACCATGTTTGCTGTAGTTTCATAAAGTAGAAACTGCTCCATAGTTACACTTCATAAATGTTTTGCAGTACAAGTTTCTACACAAGTGAAACTTGGTAGGGGAGAGTTTGGCTTTCCAGGGGTCACTCAAGAGATCTGGTTCACATACAACATCCACTTAGCCCTGAAACCCCTCCTCCATACCGCACCTGCTTATACTTCTGTAAAAACCTGTACCACTATCACCGAAAAACACCATTACATAGCAATCTTTCAACAATGTTGTTACTGTAGGCTATGGACAGTAGTTATTGTGCATGGTAGTACATGTAACCTTATGGTAGTGTTGTCCATTTAATATACCACCCAATGTCAATGAGTCTAAAACAAAGACAGGGTTGTCAGAGAGCTTCTTGTAGCATCCTCTTCCTGTATTGAAACAACCTCCACTTCACCCACCCCAGAGGAAATGCTGCATCCAGTCTCAACTTCAATTCAGGTACTACGGTGCAGAAGGAAAAGGTCATTTAGTCAGCACGCTTGCTGCTGGCGAATCAGAGATCTACGCTCTCTGGAGGCCCATTTTGCTGATGCCCTGCTTGCATCGTCAACTTATTTTCCACTGTCACTGGCTTGCTCAGTGGGCTTCAACCTGAGGGAAGGCCTCTGCCCAGTTAATTGCACAGGGAAGTCATTTGTTATCAAATGCTTGAAGCCTGAGCTACGCTGTCCAGTAAATAGTCAAATTTGTCATCTGCTTGTTTCAGTCCTGCAACTGATCTCTGTGCTGATAGCTAACAATATAAACTTTGACTTATACAGCAACCACATGATAATAATTGGAAATAAGTAACAGTAACACAATAATATTGTGCCCAAAAGCCTAAAAGGGGAACTAACACACATTCCTGAAGAGGATAATGTTTTAAAATCTGTGAAATACAAGACGAAACATTCCAGCATGATTGATTAGAATAAGTTACCGTAAACACTACTATACTGTATGCCTCCAGGCAATATTAATTGCTAGTGTAGTTTTTATTTTCATATCCATCTTGATCAATAAACATGCCACCTCTGCAATCAAACTTAATGTCAGTACCCAGACAAAGAAGGAGTTGATATTAGCTTCCCAATGAGCCCATTAGAGCAGTCTTTACCAGATTTATGAGTCTAATTTAGCGCAGGGATGTCTGTGTTATCAATTTACAAATGGTTTATAGAACCATGAGTCCATTTGCATAATGTAAACCCACTAGGTTTTGCTGATGGAAGCAATATGGTGTCATCCATAGTTTTAGGCAAGTGGAGATTAAAACAGGGAACATATTCTATGTGGTCTAGATGTGCATGTCCGTTGCAGTATGTCTCGTCTAATAATTATCTGAGCTGTAATAGAAAATGCTGTGGTATTGCAGTAATGATGATATCACACACACGCGTGAGAAATCATTTAACCACAAAAGTATCCATTAGGAAATAAATGATTTGTAAACAATGTGTTCATCAGTCACGTTACATTCCTGTTATTTCAATAATGGTCCTTTCCTGTAATGTAGAATAGACATTTGTCTCTTTATTAATACCCAAATTATAGTGAACAGTGTGAAACTATTATTTCAATATGCAGAGAGAATCACATGAATGTAGGTTTGTAAAAATTTAACAGCTGTAGGATAAATCATGCACCAGAAACCATCTGACCCAATATTGATGTTCAATGCCATTTTCCTTTTGGTCTTGCATCAATCTGTTCATTTTTGCATTTTTTTGTTGATGTTTTTTCTTGTTTTTTTGTGGTGCAAAACAGCTCAGCAGGCCGAAACAGCTGTTAGACATAGCTCCTGTGCCAAACAGGAACACATGCAGCCTCTGGAGGGAGGTGGGTATCGACAGCTAGTCAAAGACCACCTTGGTGCTCTGTGTTGCTGCTGTTGTTTTGTTTCAAGGACACGATTACTCAGAGTGTCTCCATGCTGAGTACCGTGTAGGGAGAGTCAAAGCTGCCAGACAGCAGAACCACAGGCCTCAAAGTTGGAATGACGCTGTCCTCACATCCTTTTGAAAATGTTTGTAAAATGTCTCTGCCTGTGTTATAGTAGCGGCCTTCAATATAGCATTTTTAGACCATGCAGTTGATGAGTCCTTGGCATTTTCACTCTTTCCAGTATCTTCTACAATTGGCACAGTGTGAAGTGTGCTTTTAGTCACTTCTCTGCTAAATCCATAAGGTATCCATCGATTGCATTGGAAACCCAAAAATGATTTTTGGATCCTCGCTCTGTATTGCTCAAATCAAATGAGTTTTGACAAAACCAGCTATCTACATTTGTATCTTGTAAAACCAACTATAACAGTTCTATTTATTGTATTGCATGGTTCCTCAGCATCCTCTGTTCCCACGTCCGTAAATGTGTTCCTTTCCGAACAGCGGTTTGCCATTACAGGGCTATTTAAAAGCCACACACACAAAAAGCACCACCTTTAGAAGTCACACCTGGGCTGATCATGACCTGCTCTAGGATGGTGCCATTTCTCTTCCTGTTCATATGGCAGACTGCCGCAGTGACGGAGGTTAAGGAACCCAAAGGTCAGTGGTAACACACGCAGACCGAAGCACAGGGCGCCTGCTCTTTTGTCACGAGTGAGCCAGTGCCTGTCAGAGATGATAAACTAGGGAGGAGGCCTTGGCGCATGTTCAATAAAAGACCAGTTTTTCTGCTTAAAAAATGATGCCATTGCTTCTACACCCTTGTAGGGTTCCATTAATAACATTGCAGTGTCAGGTTGTTCAGACCTGGTTAATTCATTATAGGTAATATATTCTTCATTGAAGAGGATGGAGTAAGTTGTTGAAAAGGGGCCGAATACTTTCACAGAGAGTCTTGGTATTGATAATGTGCAGTATTACAATGGTGTTGAGGTCCAATTTCACCATCACTCTCACACACCTATGATGTGATGGGTGTTCTTTCAGTGTTAGGCAAAAGGTTCCATGAAATATCTGAGAATAGTCTCAAAGATGGATTGAAGTCCAAGTTTCATGTAAGGTCAGTTAACATGGCATGTATTAATAATGGTACAGAGTAAATGTTTAAAGTCAAGTTCTATATTGCTTTGTTAGAATTCAATAATCGGAAGAAAGATAAAACGTGTTTGATTAAAACTTCACCCACATGCCATCCTAAAGTGATTACAAAGCAAATGTGTCCATCTTTTCCCACTGCTCATTTCATCCGGTTTAACATGTAATCACTTGTCTAGAGCTTAAATTTTCTCTAGTTTTTTGTCATACAATTTACTAAGATTTTGGATGGAAGACAAAATATAATTTCACAAGGGATACCTGTTTACCTGGTTTAATTTCTGGAGTGACTGTAGGGCTTCGAAACTTCCTGTTAGCACCAGGGGGGTTGTGTCTGCTGCCCCCACAGGACGAAACAACTCCATCTGCAAAGCACTCAACTTTTGAAATGGCAGGATGTGACTTAAGAATTCCCTTTTTAATTTGCATTTTACACATTTTAGGTACACTTTTTTTTGCTCTCGCAGGATAATCCAAAGCCCTTATGTTGTGACTGTTACTTTTGGTTTGAATAATGTTCAAAGCCAATTTTGACCAGACATCAAACCACAGCAGTGTGCAACGTTTATGCACTTTCGTGGCCAACGTTGTAGGTGGTATCTGAAATGATGGCACACAATACAGTGTTCAAACTCTTAATATACTACTGATTTAGAATGCCTAATTCACTGGTTTCAACGACACCATCTTTTTTCTGTGTCAATAATGTAAGTGTAAACAATTAAGCAAGATTGAAAATTTGTTATCAGGCAACATCCTCTATGTCATGGCACACTGGGTAGTGAGATAACAAGTCCGGTTCATTAGACAGGCTTTGTCATCAAGGGAGGCATTGGTCTACTGGCTCTCTTTGACCTAAGTCTCCAATATGGTGTGGTGTGCAACTGTGAACACTCATGGCTTGCTTAATTGTACAACAACTGTATAATTGGTATTACCCCTGTACGGCTGGGTGTCACTCCCCCCCTCTCAAATGCTCAAATAGAACTAGAACTGCTGGATGGATTCTCTACTTGAGTCTCATGCCTCATTGTGTAATTGTTGCACTGTTAGTCATAGGTTGATAAGTTAGGCTCCTCTCTGATTTGCTGTTAATTATGTAGGTAGAGTACTTTGGATTTAAAACCTTCATTCTGTAGCATGTTATGTAATAGATTTAAAACACTGGCAAATACTAAATTATATTGGTTGGTTGTTGCATATAACATGCCAGGTGCAGTAGATTCATTAATGAAAATGTGGTAAACAACATACAACTTGATAGTTTTAAATAGTGTTTAAAATGCACCTTTAATAAACATGAATACACACCCAAGAGAAGCACCTAGATCAGTTTATCAATTTGCTAGCTTTTAACTGTGGCTGGCCTTTGAAGAGACTCTCACTCTATATATACTTACAAAAGGGAAGACGTACAAACTGGGGAAAATCCCCAAGAGTAGGCTTGGTTTGGCTAGTGCAATATTTACTTAGAACTGGATTAAAGTTATCAATTCGCTTTGTGTGTTGTTAAATTAATTTCTTCACCCCAGGCTCCAATAAACTAGACTAGGAGAGCAGCTCCTGTCCCCATTGTCTCTCTCAGCTAGAATCAGACTCAATTATACTGAATCTCCCTAAAGTATCAGATGGCCACTTTAGGAATACAGATGTGTTAATTGAGATGGTCCACAGTCTACATTCAACACTTGCATCTACCAGACTAGATTTCTGTATGGCTTGTAAGTCTTATGTCTTTCCTTCCTTATCGAGCTGACTGTAAACTACTGTCAAGAATCATGCAGGCAAAGCAGCATTACTTCCTCAACAAATGTAAAGATGAAAGTGATGATGCAATAAATACTTCACTGTACGCCATGACAAGGCTTGCATCTTGCAATGCGCTTATCTTTTTTTAAAATGTGATGTTGCTCTCAAATGAGACCAACACCCGTATTGGTGGGTTTTGTAATGATGTGTTCATGCAGCTTGACACAGCATGCATAACTGAAAACTGAGATTAGACTTTGGTGTGCAAAGGGGGGTCCTGTTGAAACACATCCATCAAGGTTTGGCTGAGACGATACCAGCTCAACACTACCCTACTTTAGCAAACATATTACACATTTAAGCCCCTTTTTTTCGAAAGTGTGTTATGCTTCATCATAACTTCAGAGGGAGGATGTTGTCTTTTGAGCTTCCTGTTTCCGTCTTAGACATCTCAAACTGTTTCCTCATGTTTTATTTAACACTTTTGTTGTCGGGAAATTCAAAGACCTCGCAGCCTTTCATGTTCAAACCAATTCCACGTTAGGAAGTGTGTCAGCCTGTATCCTAAATGCCAAGACTTTGTGGGAGGTTTCTGCCTTTAACCTTCACTAATTGTTTAAGTTGCATTGTTTTGGATTACCATTTAGTTTTAAATTGTCATTTTGTCTGCAGAGGTCATATAGGGTTCAGAGCGGTTCAAATCTTGCATGAGTGAAGACATTGGCTAAGACGGCTCTGCACTGCATGAATCTCTTAAGTTTCACAGCCTGCATCCATAGACATTCAATCTTAAGACCTAACACCTTCATTATGCACATTCGGAGCATAGCACAAGATTAGAAAAGCAAGGTCATTTCTTTAACACAAAATCACCATCCAATAATGTTCTATTTTTTTCTTCACAAATAGAACATAATGTTCGATGTTTTCAATGCGCACAAGTAATCTACACTCCTTCAGGGTGTGAGTATGAGCAATTTTAATAACAACATCCAAAGTTAATTACCTTCATGCAAGCCTCCATGCATCAAGTCCCAGTCCTGTCAATACCCCCCTAATGCGCTTAATTAACAGGGTTCTAGTGGCGTGTAACAGATATCAAATCCCAAAGCTGTTTCTGGGCCCTCAGCTTGCCAGGTGATTAAATCTTATTGCATTGCCTCACATGGCATCTTATAAAAATCCTTCATGCAGGACCGTCTAGACTGGCCACACTTCAACTCTGCTGGCATTTCATTTAGGTCTAAGCCATGTATACTTCTCTCCAGGAATTCAATCAACATGATATTGGTTATATAGATTTGATACTATTTTCTCTGGAAATTATTGTACCGCACTGACCTCAACTGTCAAGTATTGAAAATGTATACAGGTTATGCAAACAAATCTTACAAAGATGAATTAGGGTATCCTTAGGAAGCACAAAATGAAACCAATGTTTTCTGGTTCTGAGAGACATTCTGTCGGTGTTCACCTGCATTTCTACAAACAAACAAAAAACATCCCTGCATGGATGAAAACTGCATTAACGAGTTGGTATGCAGTCTGCAAGAATCTGATTAGGGGCACAGTGTCTGCAGAAGAAGACATATGACATAAACATTGTGCTCACCTTTCAGTCAACCAAGAGTAGACATGAGACATTTTAAATAGGATTTGTTGTGTTGTGACTCAAAATAAAGGCAAAACATTGTGTTATAGCTCATTGAGTTGGTCTGTCCAATTGTGCATTGTGAAGCACCTATTACTTGGGGCTTGGCCTCTGTGATGACAATTTATAAACACATTGGGTCTATTGAAATGCTACTTAGTTTGAGCTGCATAGGAAGCAGATCAATTGTGACAAACATGTCTTAGTTTGGAGTCATGCAATGCCGAAAATCATGAATGTTCCTTTACCATATTATGAGTAATGAAATGGAAATACTGATACCTCATGGAAATGCTGATATATTCTAAACGTAAAAGTGGCTTTGCTAGATTCAAACAGCACACATTTCATGAGACAAAAATCAATTACCCACACATGAAAACATTAGTAAGATCACTTTGAGATCACTTGTTGAGGTGCATATGCAGTGCATACACAGTACATATAGTACACTGATTTCTAATTTAAGTTGAGTACCGGAGATTAGGATTGTATTAAAATTGAAGCAACCGAGCCTTAAAATTAGGAAAAAATAAACGTTTACACTTGCAAAGACATTAATCAACAGTTGATCAATGATCCTCAGTCGAAACTGAGTATTGATTAGAGCAGCAATAACAGTCTACTGACCATTTGAAGTGCATGTCCTTCCAGTTCACCTTGTTCCTCTGACAAAACACATGTGGCTTGTAGCCATGAATTGAACTGGAACTCACGCAAAAGTCCTTCCTTCCCTTATTTCCTCCCCCCACAGAAGAGCTGTGATTATGACTCCAGAATTGAAACACAGAGACACTTTCGTCAGGGTGAGGTATTTGGTTGTGATCAGTTGACAGATTAAGGCTGTATTGCCAGAGCGATGAAACACAAATCAAAACACCCAGTTTCAGGACATATAACTTCTAACTATAGAATGCAGTCAAGTGGATGTTGGAGTTCTTTGGCGATAGCAATGCAGGCGTTTATAGTATATCTGGATTATATTCTTACTGTTGTTAAGGCTATAAGAGAATGGGATAACTGTACCATTTATTTGTATTTCAGCATTTATTGTGCAATTAGCAGATGACAAACGTGTGGCAGTGGGACCCCCACATTACCATGCATCTGTTTGGAGCTATCCAAGGTGCTGAATTAGGAACACAATGAACACACTTGCAAAAATCTACAATCTATAAATCTACCTCTATGTTGATAAACCAACTAATAGGACACTCAGCATAAGTTAGTGACCAGGGCTGAGTGTCTTCACTGCAGACACAGACTAAGTACAACTGGTGACATGGAGCCTGGAGCCTGGGGGCGGAGGTCCATTGCCATGTTCTTCTAGGAGCAGCTACCAAAGATAACCTTCTGACTTAGAGCAGCAGAAGTGTAAGAGGGCTTAGAATAAAGATCATATCTTTTAATTAAAGTTTTATAAAGTAGAAAAAGTGCACTGGACAGTGGCCTCCCCATACCAATGTCCTCCTATGTTATCTGTGCCAATGCTATGGTTGGTCAGACATAATTTACATCACTGGTAGATTAAGGGCAGTGAAGGTATTCCATATAAATTTAAATAACTTGGCAAAAACAGCACCACGAGGTCAACCAAGAAGTAAACAATCTTGTAATGTTTTGGAACGTGAAGTACAAAAAGCTGCTAAGATTAAGTTTGAAGCAAGAGATAGTTCACTTTGGTTTGAATACCTCAATCCTCTTAGCTGTCACAAGGATTTGTGTTAAATGTGTCACTTTTGAGGTCTGGAAGCCTAATGCCTTTCATGGGGCTTATACAGTCACTGAGCGTAAACAGATGTGTGTGTGAGCTTTGATGTTTTTGAAAAATACCTGTAATACTTGTCTAGTTGTGTTTCAATGAGTCACTACTTAAATATCAAACTTAAAAGTATTCATTTATAATCTCTATAAAAAATGTCAACATGGTATTATTTACTCTAAATGGAAAAAAGTCTTGATGCAAACCCTTAATAATTAAAATATTGACTAGACAGAAAAAAATGATAGATAAGTATGATTCTGAAATTATGCAATTTGACAGAAAATATATAATTTGAAGAGCAAACCACCCCCCCCCTCCCCCCCCCAAAAGAAAAGAATAATAATAAAAATAACAGTTATTAAAATGACAAAAGAGTGACCGGACATTCCAGATTACATTAAATTAATGTTTGGGCATCTTGTGAATTTTTCTGACAGAACTGATTTTTTAACCACCATAATGTTTATCATGCTAAGGTGTTGCTAAAATAGCACAGCTTTAATGGTAAGTTTGTACCCTAACCTTTCTGATCATTCCAACACCTGTCACAAGTGAGCCAGCTGGAAGGCACTTCGGCAGCTACTTCAAGGATTTTAAAACTGAAAAATTGGGGCATTTTGAACTTGAAATGAAAGTATAGAACCACCACATGGTCATTTCATTGGCACTGTCTCATTCCTGTACTGAATTCACACCCCAGTGGGCACCTGTCTCGGTGCCACGCTCTCTGCACACAGCCAGCCTTGCAATCCCAATGAACCTTTGCACTCTGATGCTAAATACTGTTGGAAACCAGAACCACCATTAAGCTGTCCACAGCCACCCCCTTCCCCCAGAAAAATAACTTAACTTTTCTCTTAGACTATTTGTGCATCCACTTCAGGAAAACAGACCAGTGACTTACTGTAATGCTTTATTTGGTCAGTCACTTTTTACCTGCCATGGAGGCTGGAAAAAAATCCAGTCGTGCTCTCAGTGGACAAAAAAGCTAGTTTAAAGCACAAAGCTACAAAGAGCCACCCCATACAACAAGTCAAAAGGGTATAGAAAATAGATGCTCTATATTTATACATTGGACAGTACCAGACGTACATGAAAACCAGGTGAAAATGACATTTAAGAATAGATATGAACAGCAAGATGCTGAAGCTTTGGCCTCCTAGCTTTTAGTAAAAGAATTGTATGTCTGAACTTTTATAGTTGTCAAATGTATATCGCTCCCCTGGTGTTTGTGCTCCAAAGGGAGAACTCAACTAAAGGTTTATTTAAAGTACTAAAGTACTTTACCTCAGTCTGGACTAATGTCTTTTTTTGTATTTTGTGTGGTGAAGGTAAAAATAAATGTGGGTGACCCAGTGACAGTTTTTGGAGGTAATTTGCTTTGACAGTAAATTTGGCTGTAAGAAGAGAGCACTATTTACAAATATACTCCATTGCTGCAGTTGTAAGAAGCTTAAATTGTTGGGTACCTTTTGACATTTCACATTTACAAAAATGCCATAACTAACTGTCTGATAGGGAGTACAATTATAAGGCAGTAGACACAATCACATTCAAATATCAATATAATGGTCCCAACTGGATTCTTTGGAACCATGTTGTTTGGTCACAGCCTCATGTGAAAGCTTTGCTACCTCTCAGCATGTTTTGGGGATTGCATAAATGGGATTTGGACAAGACGCCACTCTAAAGCTACCATCTGCATGTCACAGGGAATACTACACGCAATCCATGCTTACAAACGACATGAACATCCAGGGAACATTGATCCTTGGCTAAATCCAATGTGAAAGTGATATGCATAGTGCGTGGGGAGGAAACAGAAACATAAGGAGAAAAGATGTGTTAAAACAGAGATTTGTGTGTATCTATAAAGGTCCATGGTTTGCTATGGCAAACAGAGTGCCTTGCACCCAGCTGGCAAACAGAAGTATGCTTCTCTTGCTTGAGGGCAAGATTGATCTTGTCAGAGCTGAAGAAATTCTCATTGTTTCCGGGAGAGGTAGTCCATTTATTTGAAGCCTTGCACATGCTCCAACCCACAGAGGTAAGATTTAAAAGGCAACCCTATAAAGCTGGAGAAGATTGAAATGACTACTGTGTGTGTGCGTGTGTGTTCAGAGGTGTATGTGGTCAAATGACCAGGAAATCACCCGATGTTTCTGTGGATTATAGGGTTTTACTTTTCCAAATGTAGTTATAGCACAATACCTTTGGGATTCTCTATCTGGTGTTGAAGATCTAGTTGGGTGTCCACAATTGAGGTAAATACAATGTGAGGTTTAGGCTGAGACTAGATTAAATTCAGGTTTGTAAAGTTAAGGCTTCCATAGTCCCATTCAATAAAAGATAATAGAGCAGAAAGGTTATCTTTGACATGAAAACACTGCCTTACTCCCATTAAAGTTCACCATGGCATGGTGTTTCACAAAAATATAATGTCCCTGCTTCTTGAAAAAAGTATGCTTCCCTGGGTCTTCTCTCCATTACGGTCAATTATTTCCTTTATTTTAAATGTCAGTGCTTGAAAGCTACCTGTTCTTTCCCATAAGCTCCGTCTCTTCAGTTGCTCTGTAGTGCAGCAAAAATAAGTTTGAGTTCAGTCACATAACAGGCACACAGTGTGTGAGAAGTTCTCAGTGCTAAAAATGAAATTATAGAAAGTAACCACTGGCTTGGCTTGGTGACACTGTGCTGTAAAACTGAAAGTCTCTGTTACTATATGGATTTGTTTCATCAAAAGATTTACACTTCATGTACCACATTTCAGGGGGGGAAATTACCTCACACAGTTCAAACTAAGGGCTGAGTTCATACTTTCCCGAGCTCTTTTGCATCTAGAATTCTTTTGTTTTGGGTAAATGTTCAATTAAACCTGTAGAGTAACTGCACAGCCTTACCTGTGCAGAATACTGTATCTGTACCACAAATCTGTATGCAACGCATTGTTGGCAATTCAGCAAAAATACACACACCAAAATGTTTTGCTTAAACAAATAATTCTCCGTATCATTTCTTCTTCTCGGATGTTCAGCGATGCAGAAAATGGGGCGAGAGCAGTTTTTGTGGTGTTTATTACAGCAAAAGAGCTCTGTTCTTTATAAATGATGCAGAGATACTTCAACTAGACCATGAAATCAGTAAAGGCTTCACTAATTGTACCTCATTGGAAAGCATCAAGACAAATAATGTATCATTTTACAGTTTTGAATTGTTGAAAACTTCAGAGCTCATGATATCTTACAATGTCTCAATTAAAAGCAAGAAGCATCCATTGTCTGAAAACCACTGATAAAATTTAATTAATACAAGGCTTTACTTTATTTTTTACTTTATTTAATAGTTAATTTTTTCATCGGTTGGTTCTGTATTTGTGGTGACTGCAGTTTCTAAAAGGAAGATATTGGGTCAGAATGGAATTCTAACAACCCCTGGGACAGATAAACAAAACTGTCGTAATTACATACATAATGGGCCTGTGATAAAAGGAATGACAATCACTGTCAAGTCTTTATGAAAAAAGTATGAACATTTTAATCATGTAGTTGAACTATTCACAGTTTTACAGGAAATAAAAGTGAGACCGTGCAAACAAAGCCACCTGCAGTGAGTAAAAAGAGATGAAGACAAAAAATAAGGTTACATGAATGATTCATTAAAAAATATGTTTGAAACAAGGCATCCTGACAGAAAATGTAGAGTGTGGGGTCAGAAACGGGTACGAGAGCAGAAATGATTGCCAATTATCAGTTCTCATTAAAGCTTCCAAGAATGCTTGTTTAAGCACAGTGGTTGATAGTTTGCGTGAGAGGCCACAAGGTAGCATAATGAAGATGTGGGTACAATTCACCATAGATGTTGACAAATGTGCTAGTTAGTCTTGTGTTACAACTTCATAAATCTGAGTTGACCAAAAGAGGGCTGGCCCTTTCTGCACAACCTTTGGCAGTTTTTCGTTGGACAATTTATCACTGCGTAATGAGGTGGCCTTTTTCTGCCCAACTTTAAAGAAATAAAACTATACAATGGAGACAGGAGAGAAGTTGGCAGCGAAGGTACAATACACTATGCAAATTCATTAGATTCACTCATTCGAAATAAAATGACTAACCTTTTCAGCAAGAGACTCGACGGCAACATTCATCTAAGACAACTTCAAAAGATGCCCTAGTTAACTCCTGAACTATTTTGGTTCTTTGTCAAGAACCTGAGTGTGGCATCAAAGAGATATTTTGGCCCAGTTTCTGTCTATGGTCAAAAGCAGTATACACGCACATAGTATACAAAACTGCAAACTTTTATTATCACATCATGTCCAGTATTTCCATGAAAGTGGCCCAGTGTTGAAATGTGGGGAGCATATGTCTCTGTCTGTTCTGTCAGGGGACATATGAAAGGCATCCATTTGGCAGA
Source organism: Plecoglossus altivelis (assembly GCA_036571765.1). Classification (NCBI taxonomy): domain Eukaryota; kingdom Metazoa; phylum Chordata; class Actinopteri; order Osmeriformes; family Plecoglossidae; genus Plecoglossus; species Plecoglossus altivelis. Next base: position 14,198,733 of record BROE01000009.1, on the reverse strand, counting down.
GTGCTTGATAATGCTAATGGTTTTGGCAGCTTTCCCCTGGTCAGTTTCCAGAACTACCTGTCACGGCCCAGAAGCTACACTCTACACATACACTCGCATACTGCCAATGAGTTTGGAGTCTCTTACATTCTTTCTGTCTCCCTTCCTCTGCCTCTCTATCTCACTGTCTCTTTCACGCAACACTTTATGGAAAAACACAGTAGCTTGTCACTCAGCAAATGGCTACATATCCAGCAACTCTTTTCAATAACAACACAGTGAACCTGTTATCATTGGGAAGAGCAACCCCAGCTCAGTGCGAAGTATGGGTAGGACTGGCAATGCTTTTCAAATACAGGGCATCCAACTTAGAAACACAAGGACCAACATCTTGAAGTGACGGCTCTGTAATCTTCCCCCTAATTACCAGTACACTTACCTGTGTCAAACTGGTACCAACAAGAGAGCCACCAAGGCTCTTGACACCCTTCTACCATGAACAGGCTCTCCATATTAACTCTTTGCCCCCATCGGGCCACAGAGGGGATTATGTCCCTTCTATGTTATTAGCTGGCTGAATGCACTTGGTTGTGGAAAAAAAAACCTTCAAGAGGGTAAAGGAAAGGCTGGAACACAGGAGCAAAGGATAAGTGTGAGAGTGCAGGCAGGGAGGGCTTTACATGTGCACAGTAATTAGAACAGGTTCAAAGGACAGGGCCTGGTGTCACCTATTAGTATTATCTGTTTTAAGAAAGATATGAAATATAATGTGTGCAAAGACTTAGACCTTGAGGACCGTTTTCAGGATGATATACAGAGTGGCTGTGGCGTTTGCCCGTGGGGGTCTAAATTAGGCATACTGGCAGCGGATCAATAGCCAGCTCCTTCTCTTCCCTCCCTGGCAGGAGCTGACCGCTGAGCTATGGCCACTCTGCCTGTTGGGCCGCCTAGCGAGGCCACCATAATGAGCAACTCCTCTCCTGCTCCAAATTACCCCGCTGAGGCAAGCTGGGGGGGAGGGCGCTCTCAGGGAAGAGGCGGAGGATGAAAAAGCCCCAGGCAGAGTTCTGCTTGTCGAGCCACTCGATCACACCACATTATCATCTCAAAGCACTGACCTGCCCGCTGCGGATATGCTGCCGCTCAGCAATTAAAGCCAGCCTGCCATGTCGTAGCCCAACCTGCTTCTTCCTTCCTTTTCTCCTTGTCTCTTTTGTATCCGCCAGTTATTCTGACCATAGGCATGTACTGTAAACGTACAGTAGGCGTAAATCTAATGAAGACAATATTATTATATTATTAACAACTTCACAGCCAACACTGTTTGGACGGTTGCAATATCAATTTAGGTAGAAAAGATTAAGATATTGTCATCAGACAAGTGCCTCTAAGACGTTTAAGAATATAGAATCATTTTTAATTGCAAAATGTCAAGAGATTTTGCCTTGCAAACTGCATTTGAAAAATAAATATTGGGTTCATCTTTGAAGTGTCAGCATGACCTAGCAGTAGCAATTTGCAGGCTTACAGGATTAAAACCAACTGTAAATGTAGGGGGATTAAGTGTGCAACAGGGTACTTGTTTAAGAATAAGTTATTTAAATATGTTATATTACAGCACAATGAGTGTGTATGCAAACACATGCCCAGAGGTTATACTAGGCTAAACATATTTAATGGGAATATCAAAATGTTGCAAGCAATTATCAGCCTTATTAATACAATGAATGAAAATAAATGTAGCACAAATGTAACACAATTTAATCTTGCTTCACACATTCTCTCTCACACATGCACAACTTCACAAAGCAAAGAAACAAAGTAAATTCCAAAAGAACTGTGCTGTTCAAAAGACATTACCTTCGAGGTACTTTTGACGTTGGAGATTGGAGAATCTTTCATGGTCCAAAATACCCTGATGCACCTTGGACATGGATGATAATGATAGGATCTCAATAGGTGGAACAAAGCTCTTTTTTATTCTGTTGGTGTCTCCAGTTCACTCTTTTAAAATAGCATTCCAGAAGCAGGCCTGCTAACCATGCACTTTGGGAAACAGAGTTTCTTCCAATTGTAGTCTGCACATCAGGATATTATCACTTCGACTTTAAAAGCAGGAGTAGTCTGCGGTAAAGCAAAGCAGGAACACAAAACACAAACTGTATTGCTAAGATGTGTTCAAAATAAGCAGTACTTAAGGCCCAAATTAAAACGTTATGACTTTAACAGGGACTCCATTTGCATGATCAAATGGTAAACTGAACCATATAACCTAGATCTATCCAGTAGCTTATGTGCCAACGCAATAGGCTACTGGGCATGGAATTACTGAACAAGAGTCATTGAGAGTAGTGGCTGTGAAATAGCACATTTTGCAGGCCCAGTGGACAATTAATAAGAACATATGAATAAGAAGAACAAAGTAACAATGCCAGTACTCTAAAAGTATGCATCACTGTAGACCTACAGCTGGTGTTGGGTATAGGATTATGTCAGCAACATTTTCAGAACAGCCACAGCCTGCTGACGTTCCTCTTTGAGAAATTGATCTGGTTCAAGTTTGCAAAGTTCAGGGTCAAAACATAATTTGGGAATAAACGGATAGCCATGAGTAGGACCTGTCTTTCAACGTCTTTCTTGAGGTGAGTTCTGATCATCAAGAACTGGTAATTTTGGTCAAGGCTTGGACTTGGAATGTCATTGTGAATTTCATTTTCTCATTTATGAGGTGACAGATGTTATCTGTCAGTAATGAAAAATAGAGTTATCTATAATTGTAAGATTTTCAGCACACATCTTGTAATCGAGTCGGTATACTGACTTATTTTAGCAGGCATCATCCATCGTTGCTATGGACTAACAAGCAACAACTTGAGTGTAAAAAGGTGGTAAGGACATTGAAAAGCTAAAGTCATAAACCTGAGAATGAACAAAACTCAGGAAAGCATTTGCTACATACTTGAACCTCTTCATATGAGGTATAGTAATGACTTTTTACAAGTCTTATCCCAAGTTGTAGGGAATAAAGGTCAAGAGTAATTCCTCCTTGACACTGAGTTTTGTGGGCAATTTAAAGACATGTCATGGAAGACCTTTTGCGTAGTAAGAGAGGAAATGTTCCATATTTATGATGTCTACTTTTTTAAGGGAATTTAGTAGGATAAGTGAAATGCTGCTCTCTAGGTCAAATCTGCTATGTGCTTACCTCAGTGAATCAGGAGAGTCTATGAAATCACAATAACAGAGAGGTCACTTGTTTTAGGATGGGGGGGTGACCATACAAATGTGAGCCATCGAACACACGTATAAGTCTGCTAGAGTCGAGCAGAGTAGGGATGTTTGCTAGAGTCATGTTAGCACTTTCCAAATAGGTATTTCGCACTTCTCGAAAGCTTTACAAAAGCTGGTAACTTCTAGCTATTAATAGGTCGGCTTTATTTTGTATGTCCGATGTATTCACAATTAAAAATGGTAATGTGCATGCTGGCTACTGAGTCAGGTTGGCAAGTGGAGCTACGGTACCGTCTGGTTGCCTTCTGAGAATGCCTCAAAACAGTATGATCTGACATCCCTCCATGCTCTTAGAACAGTTGGATGACATCCAGAAATTAACAATATTGAAATTGGCTATAAAGCCCCAGATCCTTTTCATTTTAACAAGCTGTACCTTCTTCAAACATGACTTTGAAATCCAATGGCCCACCATAAAAATAAGCTGTCTTCATGTGGCGCTTTCATCAGTTTAGTGGCAACACCTTTGAATGGCTTCATTTGCACAGACACTTGTTCCCAGTTGGTTTTACCAAAAGCTAATATTATGTTTGTGTTCTGGTCTACAATGATAACAATGGAACCAAGGATTCTTTTCCAGCTGAAGCTTTTTTTGTAAATCTCTCTCCATTCCTAGAATCCCTAAGGAGCTATCACATCCTCAGCCCTCAGGCAATGTTGCAACTCTGCTGACCTGCTCCATGAGCGTTAGCTCCTGTTCTACGGCTAGGCTGTCTGCTGCCCGTCAATACCCAAACAACCACTGGATTTCTTTGTCACAGATCTGACGGAACCGATTACATGTATGCTCACTCCCCACCTCCTCATTTCCGCATTTATTTCTGGATCCGATTTTCCTACATTACGCACCAACAAGACGGCCTGGAAACCGCAGTATTTATTGACTGTTAGGAGACCTCCAGGGGCTGGCAGAAATGCAAAAGCAACTTTCTGATAACATTTAAAGTTCTTGGCTCCGGATGTAGAAATATGTCTGGATTGGCCTGCATGTTTGTCAAAAAAATATATAATTTGTATTAAATATTTTAACTAAACTGACCTGTACGTTAACTTAAAAGCTGTTTTAAGTTTGGGAGACTATGTGTGCTTTAAATACCTCCATACCTGTTTGAGGCATGAGGGGGGGCAGTATTTAAAATATTCCCACTAAACATCACCAGCTATGTCCTATCATACTCCCACGCTGACTCTAACTTAGCCGCATGCCTGTTAAAACCCTTGCAAGCATGAGGAGAAGCTGGGAGAGGGAAGTGGTAAATATTTAATAAGCGTTATGATCTTGCCCCAGAGTTCATTTTCACATGCAACTGCCTGAGGGGGAATAACTTAAGGTTGGGGGGAAGGTGAGGGCGCTATGGCCTCAGATCATCTTTACACCTCTGCGTACAGTGTACTGTACAGCTGTTGTGTCCTCTTCCATTACACAGCACCTCATGGGGGGGGGAGCACACAACTGTGCACACCGAGGTAACAATTTTTTGTGTTGTTGTTTTTTTAATTGGTGTTGATACCCTGATCTTTCTCTATAACTGTTGCAAGTGGTTATAGTCTGAATAACTGCAAACTGAATAGCTGATCTTTTCATATTGAATGTTATTTACACAAAAAAACAATGAGAATTTAGAAGAATCGGTATTGGATATTGACATCCAATTGTGACATCCAACATTTTCTTTCACTTTTTGAATAGTTTCATGATCCATTGTATATCTATCCACAGGAATTAGATTTAGACCTTGGTTCCTGCAGAGAAAACATAGTGAGGTCTGAGGGAAGGTTCCTGCGTTGACTATAAATATATATCAGCAGTCACCCCCTCGCCATTTCCCTCTGCTTTTCATACCCCTCAGAAAAGAGTGCTGCCAACTACATTAAAAGGACACAAATGGTGTGGAGCATGCCACGTCCATCTACGAACGCATGAATCAGAGACTGACCCTGTCTGCACGGCACTGTGATCAACCAATATTGATTGAGTGATGAATGAAGTTGGATCAATGGAAGGAGATCTCCACAAGGTCCCTCGTGTTAATAAATGTGTTACTGTGGGAGGTTGAGGGTCAGCTCTCTTGCCTCAGTCCTTCTCTCCAGCTCCATTCTGGATTCTCTGCATAGGAGCTGTGTAGGAGGTAAGGAGCAAAAGCAGGAGCATTATCTCTGGGATGCTGACAATGTCACAGTGTGGGCGCTCTTTGCCACATCCAGCATAAAGGACAGACAGAATTATTCCTTCGGTTCTTCAGCTACCCTTCACCTCTTGGGGCTATATTTTCTGCTAGCACTGCTCTTTGAGAAAATGAAACTTCTGATCACTGGTGTTAGATTTTAAACAAACAGTTGCAATGAATGCTTTTGCACCACACAGTAGCATATGGCAGATGATTTAATAGCTTAACTAAGAATAAGAAATAAAACTACTGATTGGGCTTTTGTCAAATAATAAAGGTTAAAATAGCCCTTAAGGTGTAAGATGATGTTGAGCTGTCAGCACAACTCATGAATGCCTCACACCTGGATCGTACGTTCTAAGTACTTGGATCTTAAGCGCAAGCTTGGTTGTCTGCTTTTGCCTTCCTGATTGGCTCCATGTTGGCTCCTCTCTCCGTGTAATTAGTAATTAACATTTTCTTCTGGCCAGACGCTTTATTTATGAACAAATGCGTGCCAAATCCCAGGCTCATAAGCCTGCCAAAAACTCCTGGGGAATGAAGAAAAAAAAAACTCTGGCACAACACAGGTAAAAAGATTAAATAATAATGAAATACTATGTATGTATGTATATATATATATATATATATATATTTCCACACAACATTTCTGACAGTGTTTAGTTTTCACACATGGATGTTGTCTCTGTTTCTTTCTCCCTTCCTTGAAGATGGCCTATGGGTATGACTGTTGAAGGCACAGCCACATTGTATGCATTTGTAATAAAATGAAAGACATGCATAACATTTCTTATCACATCACAGCTTGCTTGCTTGCTTTCAGTTAAGCACCTTGCCACCCATAACATTAAGTTTGTATTCGGTAGCATTGCGATGCTCAGACTCCATTTTGCAAGGGTTGAAACGAAAGAGTAGGGGTTTTAAATTCTGCAGAGCATTCAAATCAGATATGTTCTATGGCAAAACCATCAGAGCTTCCTCCTTTCCAGAAGGGATTTGGAAGTGAAACATGAAGCAGTTGCGTAACTGTCATGGCATTATCCCAAAGAGCTGACACAGTGCTATTGTTCCCGATTGAGTGTCGAGACCAGAGTTTTGCATGTTTTAACATTAATGAGAGTGGTGGAAGGGAGACAGATCATCACATCCTGTCACTTCAGGCAAAAATCCGATTTGTTCCATTTTTTTACACTGGCAGCGAAACCATTCCTTTACCTCCAAGGATTCCACCTTCTACATACAGAGGCCTATGACATCTAAATGAAATGAATTTAACGCGCAATAGGTAGCATCAAGTCAAGAGAATCACAATTAAAGCATTTCTGTGCAACAGGACAAATAAAGCTGCAGGAACCTTCAAGGGGAAAACAAACATAGCATTCTTATTTACCTAGTGTAAATGACATGGTGTACAATAAACTGTTTAAGTATGAGACACAAATCCTTAGAAGCATCTCAAGCCTGTCTGGCCTCCCTCCATTAATGCACAGTTCAGTTTCTGTGCGAGTGCTTTGGCTTGCCCGCAACTCTGGCACAATCACCCATGCCCCATGAATCCTTTATAAGGGTCATAAAACATACATTTATTGTGGCAGAAGTGCAGGAAACGACACCCTACCATAATCCCAGAGCCTAGACTCTCAGAATTATTTGTATAATTTGCGCCTGATTAGAGTTGGAACTTTAAACACCTAATGAGCGGCAATTTGTTTTTTAGTATTGGATTTTAGAGCAATGTACTCTTGGGGGTGTTATTTGCAGTATTACAAGCCAATGCTGTGCATTATTTGGTCATCAAACTGATGAACAAACTTTCTGAACAGATTCAAAATATTCGTTTTAATGTCAAGGTAGAGTATTCTAAATGATCTTATCATGCAGTTTCTAAGTGGGACGGGCAGATAGTCCATCTCTCTTTTAGCACAAACTTTAAATTAATCATCTCTGCGAGAGTTCTTAATGAGGATTGGACATTGAGGTAATTCCTTAATTTTTCTTCTTCCAGTCATTGCATTAATGAAATAATGCATTTAGTCTGAAATTAAATGGATTATTTCCTTACGCCTATTAAATTGCATGCGTCATAAGCATTCAATGGGGTAGTTAAGCAGAACATTAAACACAAAAGCTGGCCATTAATGATGTTGGAAAAGAGTGAAGAGAAGCTCATGGCTTTTGAAAAGGCTGTGAGATGGTGTCTCCCTTATGAGTCTGTTGCCACAACATTGATCAATTCTAATCTCACTATATTATAAAAACAACATCAATCTTAGGAACGTTCATCCAAATGACTCTTTTTCACTTGTATGTTAAGGAGATGTAAGACAGACTTGTGATTTTTGCATTGAACTGAAAAACAACCAGTAAAGGCATACTATAACACTACAAAACTTTACTGTCAATAACCAAGACTAGAGTCCCTCCGAAACAGACTTCCATTTAGGTATTCTCCTGTACTTTGTGGTTTAAGGATATCATGTTGATCTAGACTGCAGAGAAGACTACGGTCAATATAAACTATGCAGCGTCTGCTGCTAATGAGAACTTCTTTAAAGATGACCTCAGGTAAGGCAGAACCTCATCCTGACTGTGAGATAACCAGAGGTGCCATTGAAGACATTTGATTACCTTATTTAGTAAGAAGTACCAAGCCTAGTTTACAATTACATGGCAATTCTATTGGCTACTGAACAGACTAATAATGATATGCATCATATACCAAGATATATGTATACAGTAACTATAAGAGTAAATAAATATGCATTGCTACTTTGAAATTGATAAGCAAAAGGTTCTCATTTCCCCAACACATTTCTTTCTAGTTTGGTATTAATGTCTTTGTTACCGACACATCATTTGCACATATAATATGTTATGTTCATTGGAACAGTTGGGGAGTGTGGTAGAGAGATTAATAAGATACTTTATTTTAAATGAAAAAGCTTATTACCGCTGAGGCTTCCTGGGATGCCCGGCATACTCATCTTTCATCAGTGGATCCCCTGCTACACTTGCACTCCCTACACAGTCATACACAGCACTTCAAACCTGGCCAAAAAAAGTCACAACAGGTTCCTCGCTAGAATTAGCAATTACCCACATGATGAAAAATGATGGTTAGAAATAATAACTGCTGTGGATGAACAAAATAATTCCTTTTACTGGTGAGATCTGAGGTGGATCATTTTAAGTATAAACTTGTGACACTAATGTTGAATGCAAAATCCCCATGTGAACCATGTGAATTGAAAAAAACTCATTGTCCTGCAATCTGCTCAGGAGGAAATACTTCAATTTCATTGGCCTTATAGGCAAAACTTCTTGAGATTAATTAGAATAAACATTGTGGCGGTACATATTATTATGGAACAACAAGGAATTGTATCTAAATGTGACATAATTTTTATTTCCAAAAGTACTTTTACAGTCATTCATGGACTTAAAAGACATGAATGAAGTAAGAATGCAGTATGTAGATACTGTGTCCAATTAAGCCAAATTGATGGGTTTTAATTGAGCTGCATGTCCTCTTTTCTAACTGAGTGGAAACGCTGATGCAGTCTGAAGTGTGGTAATTAAAGTCAAGTTAATTTCCTCAATAGCAACTCCACCATATAACTCACCACATGCACGCACACGCGCACACACACGTTGTCTAACTGAAAAGTTACTTGAGTATTAAAGAGTCTTCATATCTTAGCAGACCTGTTTTCACAGAGCCGATTGGACACTTGGCAATAACTACATGCAATGTAATAGTAGACCCCAATCCATCATTAAAACTAAATTCTTCGATGTTAATGTTTCAGAACACCATTTAACAAAAAAAAAATTGCGGTTTTGTTTTTAATGACTTGACAACAAAGATTGCTTCATTCTCTCAAAACTAATGAGGTCAGTGGTTTTACTGTTTGAGGAATATAGAAGGAAACATGCCCTTCTGTTCATCATCATGTTATGCTGCCACACACGTGTTTAGGACTGGATTAAATGAAAACACCCACCCTCTCCTTTCTATTCTCCCACTCCCACTCCCTCTCCTGCCCTCAATCCCTCTATTGGTTCTCCAGTAGCTCTCTCTAAATTTTAATATACCATCTTAAACCAAACGATGGTGAAGTTTAAACATTTATCATGCCTAATCAGATTCATGCTTAGGGGTATGGGTGGTTTCTTTAAAAAAAATATGAGTCTCATACTCAACACAGTTCGGTATCTTTCTCAGGGGTGTGATGACAGATGAAGTATGCAGTTTGTGAGTAAGTTGCTGTGTATTCACAGTAACAAAGTTGTGCTGTGCCAGTGTAAATATTTTTGTCAACAGAAGCCAAATATTATCACATAGGCCTATACGAGGAAACAATGACATGGCATGAAAGCTCTGATCACACTCGATAATAAAGACAAACATGTTCTCACCTTTTAGAAGTTTGTCCCAGGGGCCTTCCATATAGCAACGTCATTGACAACACAACTCAAGTCCAAATTCCTGTCTCTGCTGTTCTTTTTGGAGTGTATACTGACTAAGTAGCCAGTACACTCTGTATTGCCCCATGCTACATCTTCAATAACACTTTTTGAACTTGATCTTTGACAATAAGCGATCTGCGGTTGCAACAGTGGCAGGTGAGCCTTCAGTATGGCGAGTAGGTCATTGGCTAACAGTGCAAATATGTCTGAATGTAGCTGCCATTGAGCTGTCTCCAATGATGTTTTTGACAGGTCCAGTACAGTAAACGCTTTTAACTTTTCACATTTAAATCAGGTGCTGAACGCAAGGCGTTGCTCGGCAAAACACTGGATAAATCCCTGCTCTAGTAGCTCACGTAACGCGCTGTTTGTCTTGAACAAGGGTATTATTCTGCCAGGGTGGGTGTGTTGGAACAGTTCGTTAGTTTCACGCATGTGAAAGCTGGCTGATAATGATTTCAAGGCTGGCGCTGAAAACATCAATTTCAAAAATGGAGCTTGCTGTCACTAAGTGTTTCATCTTCGAAAAGTTATTCGTAAGTGGCGATTCCTTCTTTTGCATGAACTAGCGCTACGCTCGCCATCTTGATTCAAGAGCGCCTGGCCTGGTTTGAAGTCAAATGGATAATAGGGGGCCCAATCTTGTTTCGTGGGACACTTAGACCGACTGCTTTGTTTACTGGACAACGTCATAGATTAAAACGTTTCTTAATTAATAGATGAAATCATAATTTACTATGGGCTCAATGTGTCCATCCCTAGACAACAGATTACATGCACAACAGACTGTTTTGACAACTCTGCTTTTTGATTGTGTGTCTTTCAACTGCTGTCTTTTGACGTATGCAGTGTAAAAAGTATGGCATGTTGCTTATTACAGCTTACCTTTTCTTCTAACATATCACAACTGTTGAGAGAAATATGACCAAACAAATAGTCAGGAAGCCTTTTTTCTTTGTATCTTTTGAGAAGAAAAGTATTCAAATGATATAAATAGTGACTAGTGGATATCAGGGCCCCTCCTCTCATCTGGCCCCTACTATCGTAAGATACTCGTACGCACCCATGTGTGAATGAGTATATCTGATTATTTAGATATGTTGTCAACAAAATGATCGTATGTGAATGCCAAATTCAAAGGGTTAAGCATTTTGTCCTACATATTCCTCTTCAGAAATGTAACAACACTATGTGATAGAAAATCCTGGTATTCTTTATAGTTTAACATTTTTATTTTATCATTCTGTTAGAAAATATATCAAGCAAAGAGACGCTGGAAAAGGATAAGAAAAACGCCCAGCACATGACCACAGTCAGAAGGGGAAATACCACAGTGATATGTTGTAGACTTGAACAATAAGTTTGTAACTGTTTCCTTGCTCTCATTTCCCTCACAAAGGACTTTCTCTTACAAACCTCTGAAGCTATACTTCAAAGCTATAGTTTTGTTGTTGAAGGTGAATCCACATTGCCAGATCCCATTGTTAGATGTTAGGCCTGGCTGGCCATCTAATTGACTCGCTGGCAAGCTCTCCTGCTCTGATGTGGCGAGGCCTGTGTTGTATCCCCGCTGGCTCGTCTTGAGGTGAGAACTAGATGAAGCAAAAAGAGTCAAGAGAAGTGCAGATGGTTAATGTGACTAGCTCTGAGTCATTTGAAAGTCCAAGTTCATCCCAGGAGAAGCTTGTAAAGGTGACGAGAGTGGAAACACCTCCGGTTCCTTTGGCTGGTCCATTTCTTATGACCGAAGGGAAATGAGTCAAGAAGAGTCAGACATTGTCTTATGGTTCAAACTCTTTTTTATAAGCATTATAAATTTGATTGACTTGAATGTCCAAATTTGGTTCTTTTTGGTACCTTTTGGTAATATACTTTAAAATTCATCTCTATTGCAGAAACATCTACACCTTAAGTGATTCTAACAGAGTACATTTCGTATCAGCCATCTCTAATTGATCCTGTGCCCACTGTAATGCAGGTGAAGATGGGAAGAGACCTCTGGTGACCCTGTCGTTGGCTCCATTTCATCCCCTCGGGTCCACTGCCCTACATACTTCCGTGACAGCCAAGAACGAATGGATTTCTGCCATCACGTTTTGTCCGGAGGATCTTTAAGAATTCAGGCGCAAGGGGAGGTGAGGGGGGGGGGGGGGGGGGGGGGGGGGGGGGGGGAATTATGTGGTGATAAATTGCAGCCATCCTCTCTGGTTACTGTTGTTGTTTTCAAAAGTGTTACTTTAGTTGTCTTGTTAACTTGGCGTACAAAAACAGAGGTAAAACTTTAAGGCATGATCGATTCTGATCTCAGGCTACCATGAGTATCGATCTGTAAAGCAATTTACGACAAAGAGCCCACCATCCACGGCTGTCGACCACTTTCATATTTGTGTTTGTTGATGGACAAATGAAAAGCCCTTTGTGTGTGGGTATGTTTTGTGTGTGTTTATGTAAGTTGTTGCAGATATTTCCATAGGCCTATACCAGATCCTTTTTCTCTGTCCAGTCCTCTTCCTTCCCATTTCCTTAGTGGCCTTCTCTGCTCATCACATTTAATAATGATGCACTAATAAATCACGACCAGACAACATTTCCAATAAAGAATTTGCCTTGGGCTGAAAAAAAAGCGATGTCATGTTGCCAAGAACAACATTTTGGTGCATTCCTCTTTCCATCTTGTTGTTGTTGATGTTTATTTTAGTTTTTTGTTTAGTTAGTTTATTTTTACCCCCAAACTGCTACTGTTGCACTTATCCCTACTGCTTATCACTAGACACACAAATTGGTGGGAGATGGCATTGCGAACCCTCTTACCAGTTTGTTTTAGAGAATACCATGCTGAAACCATAAGATGCTGAAAATCCTGTTTGCTCTGGGCATGTGACCTTAACCTCATTTCCTGTCCTTGTACAATAGGAGGAGGGAACATCATTCAAAGTTATCAAATTTAAAAAATCTAGAGCACATTCATTGTCATAAACCTTCCTTGCTGAATTTGCCACTTTTCTTGGTCATCATATATCAAACCATTGATTATTCCTCTTCCAAAGCCAAGACATACAATTACATTAACAGGTCCAGGTAATTCAAAATTGTAATTTACATAGTTATATTTCAGCATTCCACTTGTATGTTTGTGTTCAAAGCACGGAGAGGTTGAATACATCATATCCACCTGAGACCCAACAATTCACTTGTCGACGGCTTGGGACATTTTGGGGGGCATGAGCTTAACCCAAACGTTTGTGTGAAGTAAAATGAAAACGTTTTAAAAGCGTTTTTTCATGACTTAAGGGAAAATATGTAGATTTGCTGCAATAAGCTACAATGTGGATATGTTGCTCTAAGACCCTTAGATTCGTTTAAGTAATTTACATCACACTTTCTTTGTCTTCACAAACCAACCACAGTACTATACTGTATGTCCTTATTCTGATACATAAGCTCATGATCTTAGCATAGTCCTTGTTCATAAAACACAAACCTATCATCAGAGCATGGTTTGGTCAACTGTGGAAAATGTGTCCTTTCAACCAGAAATAAAATATCAGACATACTGCAGAGTACGTCTATGATGCAATGAATTATTTACAGCAATGTGTTGGCTTGGAGTAAAATGAAGGATTTTCAGTTTATTGTCTGTCTTTCATTGTCTTCCAGCATGTCAAGTGTCTCTGTTACAAGATGTTAAGATTACAGTGGGGAAGAGAGAACAAGGACCATGTCAATAAAAAAAGAGTTCTACATGGGACACACATAGACAAAGAGGACAGAGACAGAGATAAGGAGTAGAAACAGATGTAAGGGAAAGAGAAAGTGAGTGAACGAGATTGGTAGTGGGAGGCAGGAAGGAAGAGACTTGTGGAAAACAAGACTTTATTCAGACAGGTTGAGGGAGATGGAGAAAAATCTATAGAAAACCAAGGCATGTACCAAGATCACTATTGGCTTAGAATCCTTCTCATGCTGTTGTCATTAGACATGGAGACCTGGCATTAGCTTTCTCAGAGTTTTAGCTCAGACCGGGGGCCTGGAGCGCAGCTGAGAAGTGGGATAGGGAATGACTCTGATAAGCATTGGTCTATAGATTACGGCTTCCAGGAAGAGCAGAGTCACAGAGCCAAGGCTGATGGTGAGTTGAGGGCATTTAGCTGGAAACAATCTCACTGGAGATCTCCGAAGCGTAGGCTGCCAATAAATGAGCGCCGATATGGTGCTAATCCTGCCTGGAGCCAGCCCTCGCTGTTTAACTATCCCCGCTTGCATCACCCTCTTATCCAGGTATCAGCATTTAATGAGTTTTGTATTGATGAGCACAACCTACACCTACTGCCATTGACACACACAGTACTGTAAGCCAAGTCTCCTAACAGCAATGCCGTTTGCAATATGAGCTACTATTGATGTGAATGTTAGCTACTTGACTTGTGAGCAGGTTCAGTTCAGATCTCTTTATGAAGGATCTACTTTGATGATTTGATGACCCTTGTTTAAACTCAGGCTTGGTTGTTTAGTTTATATTCCCATACTAAATCTTGGGGGTCTATCTCTCATTCTTGTAGCCTCAAACAGCTGTTTGGAGCTACTTTTGCTATAGCTGGTTCAGTATGCAAGGTCCCAAATATTGAGGAAACATGTAGTTTGTTTACCACACACCGATTTCCACCGGTCCTTGAAATTCTCCCTTCAAAAAAAGTATGTCAGAAAGACACAGTAGGGTCTGAGGAGGAGAGAATGGTGCTGGAGGCAATTCCAAGTCCACAAACATAAATTATGTAAACGCAAACATTTCTGGTGGTCATCTTCAAATCGATTCCTCAAATCATGAATTACTTATGTGTGCACCCAGATCAAGCCCACTACTGTGCTAATTACATAGTAATCAATATCCATGTTTCACAATGATGTGCGTAATGTACACACAGCATCTCACAGCTCCAATTTCAGGGTCAATCTGTGGGATCTACGAGATTATTTGGACATGGGACTGTCCATGTCCATGTTCTGACAATATGAGATTGGCTTCCATAAAAAAATAAATGTGCTCTTTTCTGATCCTTAAAAGCATGACATTTCCAGTACACACACACACTGACAAACAAAAAACACACATATACACTCTCCCACACAATCACACCACAGGTTGTGAACCTTTGAGTGTTCAAATTCATCTCTGAAGAACAGCATTTTAATCCAGAATTCATTCTGCAAGAATGACCTGAGTATAGCCCATTGTCTTTTCTCACACTAGTGTCATGTCGTTCAGAGAGAACATACAACCACTTTACCATATTCTTTGAACCAGCCACATCATACAGTTTACATCATGTTGATTTTTGTGTTTTTTTCAGAGTTTTTAAAGTTTAATCACACATCATTTCTGCCCCTGCAGTTTGGGTCCCAGTGTGCATGTACTGTATGAGAAACAGATTGTCTGAAGGCAGAGGTTAGGTGTCTGTATACAAAGGACTGAGCAGTGAAACCTGACCACACTTTCACACAGCCATTAATCTGATTACTCTGTTTCCCCGATTGAATACACTGTGTTAATAACAGACCTTGTCTGCTCATATTGACACAAAGTCAGCAACATTATGAAATCGTTCCCACCCAACAACAAATAATCCTACAGCTGATGAATAAAATATGCCACATGTATGTGTGATTGTTGCAGCAGACATGATGAGCAACAGGCACAGCCATATTGGACATATATATATTTATCTAACCAATGACAAACAGTAGAAGTTGGTTGAAAGTCAAACTTCATCCCCAGGCTTTCTGATGATGGATTCCAGCTAATGAAAAGCGTAACTTGATGACATTAAGAGATGAATGAGAATGATTTTCTCCCTTGGAACTCTAGCCTTCACCAGATTCTGTCATAACGTGTCCTATGTCAAAGTTGATATCACATTTTACAGCTTGGGCACATTTGTTTATTCATCATTGGAAGATCTAGCGGGCCCAAGTGATTCCAGACAATGTGCATTTCTGGCTCGGCCTGGCTGGTTTATGATACCGCATCTCCACCATTGTGCACATTAACATTTGAAAAGGGCACATATTGTACTAGAGGAAGGAAGGAAAAACAAGAGGAAGTGACCCAGGGGAGTAGTACAGTACGAGGAAGTTTGGCAGAGTACACACTTCTGGGAGAGGGGTAGAGTGGAACGCGGCCCTCTCTGGACAGCAGGGGGTCTACAGTTTGCATTTTCATGGAATATGTAAAAAAATGCACATGCAGATGGATATAGAGAGAAGTAGAGCTCTTTGAGGTCATGATTACCGTCTGTTTCGTGGCCAAAAACGCTTCCCTATCTTCCCAACCAACTTCCTCTCGCTTCGCTCAGCCACATCTTATAGGACTTGTTAGCGGACATAGGGCCAGTTAAACATGTCCCTGTGGGTCCAGAATGGCTGTTCCCGCTGTGGAATAGATGGGCTTCTATTGACATCCGCAGACTCTACCATATGGTTCAGAGCCAGGGGGTGTAAAAACACTGAGTGGTTGTGCTGTCGATTGGTTGTGTGATTTAGGAAATTCATACATCCCCTGACTCAATCACTGTAGCATATAATCATTATGGGTTGGGAAGTGTGTGTCTGTTTCCATGTGGGGTTGTGTGGGTGTGCAGTCATCTGCATGTCTGTGTGTATGTTTTATAAATATATTTACGGTCTACATGGTCAACACTACAGAAAACAACCATGATGACACAACCATGCAACATACGTCCGCTAATGCATCCTTGCTTTTCCACTTCCCCAAATCTCTTTTCCTAAATGTCACCACATGCAAATTGACAAAGAAGTAATTCTCACTAACTGCTCTTAAACCTTCTCAAACACTTTGAAAGCCCCAGATTACTCAAACACAAATACGCTAATTACTGTACTTACTTACTATAATTCACTGTAACTTAGAGAGAAGTTTAGATGCATTTTAGAAGAAACATAATTTGGATTCAGGTCTAGTGCTTCGCAGTCCAATAGAGAGGACAGCCTAAATCTAAATCCTTCGTTTGGCAGCTACACTAATAAGAGACAGCCAATGAACCAAAGCACTGCCCAAATTAAATGTATTTCAGGCAGCTGCCAATCTCTTATTTTGCACATTGCGAAGCAAAAAGTATGACAATTAGAGCCTTTTGAAATTTATTTAATTGAGACTGTGGCCACAATTTACACCTTAAAGCAAGCGACAAGCATTTCAAACGTTATTACTGGATGGAGACCTCTGCGCTTTTCTTCCCAAACAATGTAATATGTAATTATGCGTTGTTTTCACTCAATCAAATCAGTAAGTATTATAATGTACTATCTTGCTCTACTAAGCTCTTTGTATGTGTGCGTGTGTGTGTGTGTGTGTGTGTGTGTGTGTGTGTGTGTGTACGCGTGCGTGCGTCATGACGAACAACCATATATTTTTCAATAAAGCACGTGGAACGTTCAAGGGAGGACGACGACCGCTTGAATTTACGGTCCAAAATCATTCATTAATTTGCTTAACCAGCACTGACATCATGTGGCAAAAGGTTGTACTGCATTGAGATGCATAAAGATTCACCAAGTTAGGGGATTGGACATTTAGAGTATCACATGACCCAGAAAGAAGCGCTGTCATACTACAATACTAAACGTGAACTCGTGAGAACAACACTAGCCTACCAAATCCTACGCTTACCTGGTCAAAATGCACCGCATATTAGTTTTCAGTTTATGCAGTAGTTTTATTTTCGATTTATGTACATCTGAAAGCTATGTGTTAGACGATAAAGTAGGATTAGGAAGAGTTTTTGACGGTATTGGTGGGTTGAGCGGCGGAGGGGTGAGTTTCGAGCTGCTAGTCTGTCAACTTCCTCTGAGACGATCACAATTGTATTCAGTTTGTGCGAAGTGTGTCCATCTTACTTAAGCTTTCATTTTTAAATGTCTGGCAGGCTACTTCTCGACTGCTTGTAAATTATGCCGAGCCATACCGCAGCCAGATACTGGACTACCTCTTCAAGGTGCAATGATTAAGTTCTTCAATCAAATTCAGATAAAGCTTCAATGTAATGAATGTTTTAAAGAATGACACGATTACATTTTCCATCTTCTGCAGCCAAACTTTGGAGCTTCTTTGCACATTCTTAAAGTGGAAATTGGAGGTGATGCTCAGACGACAGGTAGGACGCTGTAGCTACTTGTGAGACTTAAACAATTCAATAAAGGAACAGCCTGGTCAAAGTACATGGATGTCAACTGGCAGTATACACACAGGTCATTCTGTGCGATTACATACTTAGGACAAGGCACCTGTCACTTATTAGGCATCCATCTCGAGAACTTTGAATCGTGTGATAACTATCACGTTGTGTGCCACACCTTTTGTTCGTGTAACTTTTGTATGAGTTACTTTATCAAAGTGGGTACCAACTTTTTTCTGGCTTCCATCACTGCATCATGCTCATCTATGTAAAGATGGAACCGAGCCGTCACACAAGCATTATGAGAACGATGAGAACTTCTTTCGCGGGTACGAGTGGTGGCTGATGAAAGAAGCCAAGATGAGGAATCCCAATATCACTCTCATTGGTGAGGAACAGAAGTTACACACGCACATAGCCTCAGGCACACGAAAGCCACCACATCAACTTTCCATTTTGACTATTGGATTAGATTGAGCAAATACAATTTGTACACAGCACACCCTTGATGTGTATGACTATGGTGTGCCTGCAGGGTTACCATGGGCCTTTCCTGGTTGGGTTGGAAATGGGAAAAACTGGCCATACGACTTTCCGGACATTACTGCATCTTATGTGGTGTCCTGGATAATCGGAGCAAAACAGTATCATGACCTTGACATTGATTATGTTGGGGTATGTTATCTTAACCATCTGTAACTATTGTGTAAATATGTCAACTGGACAAAGTGTATTATCTTTATAGATTATTTATGAATTTGATATGTTTGTGAGTCTAAACTTTGTGCTCCTAGATTTGGAATGAGCGCAACTTTGACAGCAAATACATCAAGGTGAGGAAAGACAATTATTGGGGGATTTACACAGCAGACAGACTGCAGGATACATTCACCATGTTTCATACCATATCTAAAACGATGACTTCAATTGTTGAAAGAGAATGAAGAGAGAATCAGCCACCAACATTTCGTTTTCAAACATAGCATGGAACAATTCCACAGATCAGCAGTTAGTGTCTGAGAGAGCATATCATTTGTCATTAAGGTGCTCCGAGACATGTTGGATAAGGTCGGCCTAACCGATCTTGGCATCATCGCCGCAGATGGAGACTGGGGCATCTCAAAAGCTTTGGGTGTAGACCCGTACCTCAACGATGCTGTTAAGGTGATAGGGTAAGTGGGCATGTGATAGAATAATCTGAAGTGGCAATTCCGAATCTGAAATCCAAAAACAGGTTTAGGACCAAGTAGGTTCTCGCATATAAGGAATTTGCTGTGGCCTAATGGAGATTAACATTGTTTTGCTCCGTGATGCGGCCTAACATATAAACATGACTATATGTTCACGGATTGATTTGAAGAGTTTGACCGGGGTGTGAGGGGTCTTTCCTGTGTGCATCGAGATCCCTGAGGTGGGCAGGATAGACTACAACTAAGCCCTCCCACTCTGGTCACTTACTTAGCAGAGCGTATGAAGTGCTGCAGACTTCTTTTGTCTTTGGCGGTGGCAGCATCACACAATGTGGTGATGGAGGATGTAAGAATAGACTCAGTGAAGGCAGTGTTGAAGTGCACTGGCTTTGGCAGGTTATACTTAAGCATGTCACAGGAAGTACATCCTCCTGTACTTCCTCCAAAGAACATTCCGCCTCGGTAAAACTCATGGGTGATGATGCACCTGAAGTGGAAGGGCCATCACTCCTGGTGATGGAGGTGAGGAGTGCTGGGTTCTTTCTGAAGTCCACTACCCATTGGGCTATTGAGATTTTCGGAGCGTTTCAGGCCACGAGGTGGTCGATCTCCCACCTGCATGTGCTCAGTGAGGGTGCTGTCACCAGCAAACTTCAGGAGCTTGACTGACTGGAGGCTGAAGGTGCCCACTTCAAGAGAATTCAAATAACTCTACGGTGTCACAAATCACATTTGACACAAATTACACTCTTGAGCACTGCATGGTGTTTGTCTCACAGTAGAGTTGGGTTCAACCCAGCCAGTTCAGTTTAACCTGTCTTCATTGAGTCATTTCAGTCGCATCACGTGGGTGTGAATATTGAATTACTGTGTAAATACGATGTTGGAGCAGTGAATAATTGCATACTAACCCGGTCTTGCTTCGCTAGTTCGTGCATGCTTCCCTTTATCTCGTCGCTTAAAACTCATCAAGCATTTATACAAACCTGGCAAACAAGGGTGATAGTTTAGATTTAGTTTCTGGTTTGCCTTAACACCACTCACTCTTTTTGATACAACTGAATGTTGGTGGCTGTTTCTTTTTTTCTTTTCTTTTGTCTTTGAATAGCAAATTGTTGAGTCATTTGACATGATTGGGACTATTTCACTCATTGTAAATGAGCATGCAGGAAAACATGATGCATGTTTTTAAAATAAAGAACTTCGCAAGTAAAACTGCTAAAAAAACAAGCAGAAGTCATTTGTCATGGCTAACAGTTCCTATCCTCGTTTCCTATCATCTATCTCACTCACCCTTTTTTCCCCTCATCGTCACCCACATAGATGCTTCGGTACACTCTGGATAAGAGTGGTTTGGAGAGGGTAAAAATCATAGCCAGTGATAACGAGTGGCAGCCCATAACCTTGTCAGTGCAGCTCGATGAAGAGCTGAGGAAAGCAGTAGACGTCCTAGGGTAGGAGCCTTTACTGCATGTTTACTACATCAGCTGAACTGTCTTTATATCTGTACGCTTCGCCGTGCCAAAGCCTGGCAGTAGATCTTAGACAATGAGCGTCTTTTGCAGTACATGGATCCTCCCGTTGGGGGATGTCTGACAAAGACCACTAACATTCCTGCTCTCGCTTTATGCACATAGTATCTGTATAGAGATTCCATTTTGTGGGGGAAATTGTGAAGAAAAATAGAGAAATATTTCACATCTGTGTGTGACCTTGCAGGGCCCACTACCCTGGCACCAACACTATTGCGGATGCTCTGAAGACCCAGAAAAGGTTATGGTCATCTGAGGACTACTCCACCTTCAATGATGAAGTAGGAGGGGGCTGCTGGGCCCGCATCCTCAACCAGAACTATGTGAACGGGATGATGACCGCGTACGTACACACAGACAGCACCCTGGCTCCTTGTGGTTTTGGCATATGTTTAATCCCCTATGGTTTATCCCCTTTAAGGGGGATATTTCATTCTGAAACATCCCACATTTGAGCGGCTCCACAAACTCTTTAAATAACGTTCACAAAAGGGGACATTTGGCTTCTATGAGGTGGTGGCTAACATTTGATCTTCTGGAACTAAAATGAGTCTGCTTCAAATTATGTGAAAACCAATCGGCTAGTTATGACAGTCTTTCCTGTTTGTTCTGTTCTTCAGCACCATATCCTGGAACTTGGTAGCTAGCTACTACTCAGACCTTCCTTTCGGGCGTGACGGGCTGATGACAGCAGAACAGCCCTGGAGTGGGAACTATGTTGTCGAGTCTCCCATTTGGATCTCTGGTAACATATTAAAGGAGCTAATAGGCTGGACATCCTGTCTCGCGTCAACAGTCCACACAGTCTGCCATCTTTCCACATAGGTGCATGAGGTGTTGTTGACATGCCTTAGTTTAAGTGAGTCGTGTCCGTAACGTTAACTCGTTTGACTCCTAGCCCACACCACCCAGTTTACCCAGCCAGGATGGACTTACCTGCAGACTGTGGGCCACCTGGCGCATGGAGGAAGTTATGTCGCCCTGACCGACAACCAAGGGAACCTCACTGTCATCATAGAAACCATGGTGAGTGAATCATTTATCAAATGTTTTATTAGATATCAATAATAATTCATACCAATATACCCCTTATCAAGTCCACAACATCGGGTACAAGGTCATTTAAAAACCTTTTGACCTCGTGATTTCTAGGTGTTGTTTGTGAAAGGTGAAATGCTTGTTGACTGCCATGATATCTGACTGCTGCCACTTGTCTTTGTCAGACTCACGATCACTCTGTGTGCATAAGACCCCCACTGCTGCCCTTCAATGTCACTTCCCAGAGCGCAACATTCCAGCTGAAAGGATCTTTCGTGAGTGCTATTACGATCCTCTTAAAACGTGCTAATCCCACACTGAGATAATGATTGACACACTGACTGTGTAAGCGTTACCTTTGTTCTAGAACCACATCAAGGAACTGCAAGTGTGGCAGTCCAGGTTTGACTTCAAGACAAAGGCGCCGTTTTTTTTCAAGAAGCTCAGCCCTCTGAAGGTAAACACTCAAGCATTCTTTTAACAAAGTACGTCTCGGGGGAACTTGGTTGTGACTGACCACTGGCCTTTAAACCATGTGACATGATGCCATGTCACAGGGTGACATTTTCCGTGTTTTAGATTTATTTTTCAAACAGATCTCACTTGACATTTCAGGTGTTTTATGTGTTAAAGTGTTTATGGGTCCCGACAGATCACTGACAGTTCATTCACCTTCAACCTGGATCTCGATGAGGTCTACACAATAACTACCATAACCACTGGTCAGAAAGGGACCTATCCAGAGCCACCTCCCTCTGCACCATTCCCCAAAGTTTACCAGGATGACTTCAACGTCGGTAAGTGTGTTGATCCAATATCTGTACAGCACATTGTGTGTGTTTGTGTGTGTGTGTATGTATATAATCTTGTTGTTTTAGTATAACAAACTAGTAAAGTAACTAACAAGTAACAAGCAACTCAACACACAAGGGTGCATTCTTTAAAGACTGATTTTCTGTTTTGTATGTTATCCAAATATTCTCTCACTCATTACCGCTTCCCTTTCTCAATCCCATCCTATTCCACTTCATCCTCTACTCTCAGCAATCCCTCCCTTCTCTGAAGCACCCAACTTTGCCGACCAGACAGGCGTGTTTGAGTACTACATGAACCTGACAGACCCTGGCCCCCACGTCTTCACCATGCGCCAGGTGGTCACCCAGAGACCAGTCACCTGGGTGGCAGATGCGGACCAGACCATCAGCGTCATTGGAGACTATCAATGGTCAGGATCCAGGAAGCCTGACGCAACTCCACTTTTTTATGATGCATTGGAACCAGGTTTTTTTTCATGATGCTCTGTGAAATTGAAAAGAATATGAACTTATCTAACTGAGATTCCATTTTAAATTTTTTAGGGACAACCTGACAGTCAGCTGTGATGTCTTTATGGAAACAGTAAAGACCGGAGGTGTCTATATAGCAGCCAGGGTGAACAAAGGAGGGAGCGACATTCGCGGCACCAAGGGGTTGTTCTTTTGGGTGTTTGCAGACGGCACTTACAAAGTCACGAATGACCTCGGTAAATACTCTATACTATAACTAGTATTTGGGGTGACTTTCGCTACAAACGTACTCATTAGCAAGCATGTCTACTCAACTGCTGTTGACTGAAGTCTTGTCTTTTGCTTCCAAGCTGGTCAGACAGTGCTTGCAGAGGGACAATCTGGAACCAGAGCGTTTGTTTGGAACACCTTAACCCTTATTGTCAAGGTTTGGTCCATTTAAACTTTTCTATTTGAATGTGGAATGTCTATTTTGTTGTTTCAGTTCTCAAGGTGTGGTAAAGTATAGTGCCAATATAGTTCTAACCTGCCAACACCCCTTAATTAGTAATTCACGAACAAAGGCCGTTTTCTTCCATATTTATAAGCAGTATTGTGGGGAATTATATCCGTTCTATAAATCATTTAATTATATACAGTAGGCATGTGTGCTCATTATCAACTAGCAAAAAAACTGATTCCATGCATTTTTCTTTAGGGTGAATATGCAACAGGAATGCTGAATGGATACACACTTTGGAAGAATGCCGTGGTAGTGACACCTAAGAATGGCTGGGCTGCAATAGGGACAAATGCCTTCGAGTTGGCACAGTTTGACAACTTCGCTGTGAAAGCAGAGTAACATCACTTTATTGCCACTGATGCTAGCTATGCTAATACTGTCTATTATCTTATGAGTTAATAATTTATTTACATTTAATGCCAATTTTAATCCCATAAATGTGATTGTGTAAATATGGATAATTTGCTTTACATCATTTGCATCATTCTTTGAGGTCTAAATGATTGGGACATGAGTGTCATGTTGAAAGGAAAATACATTTTATTTTTTGGTTCTTTTTAATGAGTGGTACTATAAAAAATATTTTCTTGATCATTTTTTGCCTGCAATGACTAGACTGTAACTTTTTTTTCTTGAATACTTTCAATTCATGCAATTAGATGAAGTGACATCTTACAAATGTAAAAGCTTTAATACTGTGATTTAGAACTTTTAAATAAATGTTTTATTCTATTTTTTCTATTTTCATTCATTAGCTTGAGAGGAAAATGCCATTGAGCGAATTATGATACATTAAGGAAGTTGTTAGTGTGATTCTTTTTATGTCGATCTTAAGAACGTGCATAAGCAATGGATGCACAACATGCCACCCCAAGTGGATCAACACTGTTGCGTAGCAACCGGAGAGACGCCGAACGAGACAACACAGGATGGCTGAGGAAATAGAGAAAACTATCCATCGCACCAAGCGTGTTTTCATCAATAACCTCGACTCATTTGCTTCTAAATGTATTGCAAAAGTAAGATACTTTGGTTAAATTCATAGTCTGTTAATTTGTACTTATTTGCAGAGTTACAAAGTTGAATTGATGGCTAGCCTAGCTTGCTGGTAAACCCCCCCCGCTAACGTTAATTACATTAAGCTACAGTACAGTGGTCTACCAATAACAGCCCTATGACAATACAAAAACATTATACTACTAATGCCTTGCAAAGTAGTGGCTGTCCCACATTATAGCGCTAGGTTTTCACAGACTATGATAGGTTATTGTTGGATAGATTGTTATGGTAGGACAGATTATGTTTGGTTATGACAATCACATGATTGTCAAGGAGTCGAGCTCCAGAAAATCTAGCTAACTTTGTACCTAGCCATAGCATATTGGACTAGCCTAACTTCGAGTAAGTTTCTTTTTTAATTGAACGGCAGTTCTTGTCTGCCTGTGTGGTGGGAGCGTCCCTGATGGACTCCGGAGAGGCGGAAGAGGAAGAGGAAAAGACGTCCCAAGATGAACAGTCCAAAGTCAAGGAGGGTACCTTTCAGATAGTGGGTACTGTTACCAACAAGTCTGAAGACAATAAGCCCTATGTGTTGGAAGAGTATTATGTGAGTCCACAGAAAATTGTGCTGATATGAAGACCATGGATGAGATAACCTATCCATAACCAGCCATGCTCAAATGGGAGCACATGTCCTTATGAACCGTTTTCATTTGTCATCAGCAACTGGAAAGGGAGGCACTCCTCCAGCACTTGCTGGAGTGTGATGTCATCATTTACAACATCACAGAAGAGGCTGACCAAGTAGAAGAGGCCTCGTGGGCTGTATCAGGTACTGAGTTCACTTAGCAGATGTTCTCATCCGAAGTGAAGTACAGAGGGGATTTCAATCTGTCACCCATTAATCGCTTGTTAAACGCTCACTGAGCTATACCGGTAGTAGGAATAATAGTTGACACGGTTGAAGAGCACATGTTCACCGTAGCATATATATTTGCAGCTCTCCATTCTGAGTTGGGTCAGTTTGGTGATCCCAAGATGTTCATCCTCTTGTCCACCGTGATGACGTGGGCACTCACCAAGCCACTGGATCCAGTGAGTGGGAAGAAGCCTCTCTCTTTCTCTCTCCATCGCTCGCTCTTCCTCTCCATATCTCTGTTTTACTCTCTATCTCTGTTCCACATATGCATGGGCGTGTGGGCTCCCTTTAATTCATGCCATCTCTGGAACACCTTTTGGGTCCTACCATAGGACGATCCCCAGATTCCTTTCACTGAGGAAGACTACAGGAGAAGGAAGGCCCATCCCAACTTCAAAGAGCATCTTTGCTTAGAGAAGCTTGTTGTCAAGCTGGGAAAAACGGTTTGTTTCCCTGCAGCGTTTCTAGTTTGGGTTGGGTCCATAATGTTGTTCAATGAAGGGGAAGATATAAATACTTTTGAATAGGACTAGAAACTAACTTGCTACAAATTGCCTATTTAAATTTCAGCGGAGATCATTATTTCCAACGTATGTTGTGGCATCGGGACTCCAGTATGGAATGGGAGAGCAAATATTCCACTTCTTTTTCAAGGTATACCATCACAGCAGCTTTTGGTTTTCGAAAGCCAATCCTTCAGAATTTATACAACTATTATATGTTGTTGTATATGTTTCTGTTTTCCCTTTTCATCAGACATCTTGGTTGGGAGATTTGCCCCAAGTCCCCATATTTGGAGAAGGCACCAATATCATTCCCAGCATTCACATTAATGACCTTGCAGGGTAAGTCTCAATGTCCCTTTAAAACTTAACATTCCATGTACTGACTGCTGTTCTCACCTTTTACTGTTCTCACTCTTCCGTTTCACGGAAACACCCTGGGAGTCGGCTTTACCATGACAGAAATCCATCTAAATTGTCACGCATTCATAATTCAATGTTTTATAGTGTGCTCCAAAATGTGATTGACCACAAACCAAAAGTGAACTACCTAGTGGCTGTGGATGATTCCAAGAACACCGTTGAAGACATTGTCAAGGTGTGTGAATGACTGACTTACAGGTATTATGTATTATTCATTGTGTAGCCTATTCCAAGACAATAAATGAAGAATGAGTTATCGTCTTTACTCAGGCAGTAGCAGTTGTGGTAGGTCCAGGCAAAATCCATCAACTTCCCAAAGAAGATGCTTTCCTCGTCCGTGACCTGCAAGTAGGTGGCGACATCCAATCAACAAGCACCTGCTGTTTTGTCAATCCAGACAGAAAATGTTGACGTTCCATGTCTCCACAGCAAAGGGACATAGACTCTCTCTTGGTCAACCTGCGGATGGAGGCAGTCTACCTTAAAGACAAATTTAACATCCACTGGGTGTGTGAATCGGGTCTCGTTGAGAACATTGAGCGTGTAGTGGAGGAATACAAACAAACTAGGGAACTACTGGTGAGTACAGTATGGTATCGTACACTATTGTGGTGTCTGTTCAGTCATTGAAACATGTGAAAAGTTTTCTTTTGCACTAGACTTCATCTTTCCATCCCAGACACACTCCTCACAAATTGGATTGGGAATTTTTGGAAGGATTTGCTGTTGTAGTGTGTTGCTTTTGTTTTGCTAGCCCATCCGCCTGTGTGTCCTGGGCCCACCAGCTGTGGGGAAGAGCATTGTGGCAGAGAGGATCTGCAAGCACTATAAGCTGCACCACATCAGCCTAAAGGCTACCATCAACGAGACCCTCGCACACCTGGTCAGTAGCCTGCACCTACACACACACACACACACCCACACATACACAGGGTGTCGAATCGAAGTGAATAGCAAAGTGACTCATTCAAATCATTCATTATTCATGATTCATTTTCATAGAGTTCTGCTATGCGCATGGTAGTGGATGTCTGGCCCTGGCGCTAACCACAGGAGTGTTTGACACAGTTGACCATCACCTCTTCTCAGCCGGTGCAGTAGGTGTCTAACTTCCTGTTGGTTGCTTCCCCAGGAGTCTCTCACCCACGTGGAGGAGGGCCTCGCAGAGGCGGATGACTCGGCTGGTGGAGCGCAAGACTTCCTGGACACTCTGAAGGAAAACATGGATCAGAATGCAGGTAGTGAGTTTCACCCTGGTGTTTCTGTCTCAGATTCAGTTATACTGGTGAAGATGCTCAGTCTCTACTTTGAGCCTTCATTCTCCACATGATGGTTGGGATGACCTACTCTACAATACCAACCAAGGTGTTTTTGACTCTTTTGAACACTTATGGCAGAAGAAAACCTTTGGGAAGTCTCTGACATTCCCTTACTTGTTCCACCAGGTCGACTGGACGACCAGTATGTCATCCGCATCATGAGAGACAAACTGAAATCTAAACCCTGCAGAAACCAAGGCTTTGTCCTGGATAGTTTTCCAAAGACCTACGAACAGGCAAAGGAGCTGTTCTGTGGTGAGGAGGCGAAATATTGCACACACACACATGCATACGCACAAACACATATGGTTACTTTGTGTCAACTAAATATGATCATAAGTTAATCACAAGATTAACTTTTCAGCTGATGACGATGAACCAGAAGATATAAAGTCCAAGATTCCACCTTATAACAAGAAGATTGCTCCAGGTGGAGATTCAAAAACCATTCTCTTTCCTCTCAGTTGTGAAATTACTGCTAAAAATTCCCAAAGTCAGTATTGTCACTTTAAGTCTCTGTCCTGTCACTGTAGCAGCAAAGACAATCCCCACATTCAGTGACTCCCCTGTCATCACGGAACGTTGTGCTGCTCTGTTTCTAAAACTTCCTTTTTGGTTCCAGACTTCGTTTTATCCCTCGACGCCTCTGATGAGTTTCTGAAGAACCGGGTTCTCAACCTCCCCGAGAGTGTTGTGGAGGGAACCTCCTACTCCCAGGAGCAGTTCCTTCGTCGCCTGGCCACCTTCCGCGAGAACAACGTGGAAGACGAGA
This sequence comes from Plecoglossus altivelis, assembly GCA_036571765.1. NCBI lineage: Eukaryota > Metazoa > Chordata > Actinopteri > Osmeriformes > Plecoglossidae > Plecoglossus > Plecoglossus altivelis. The sequence goes on along the minus strand of BROE01000009.1, from coordinate 14,170,153 downwards.
CTGTGCTCAACTACTTTGATGAACTGGATATCCGACCTGTTCACATAGGTGCAGCCACACACAAGCTGTTTAGTGACTGTTTGGCTCTACACAGCACAGTTTAGTGATTAGTTTTTTGTGCATTTGTGTTGACAACTGCACGTGTGTGTCTGTTGTGTGTTGACCTCACCTGCAGAGATCACCAGCAGTGATGACCAGGAGTATCTGGTGGTGATGGAGAGGATAATTAACATAGTAGGCAAGCCCAAGAACTATGGCCCCACTAGCCAGGAGCTGGAGGAAGAGGAGAGGAGGAGTGCAGAGACCAGACTCAGACAGCAGAAACAGCAGAGGGACGAGGAGGAGAGGAAGGAGGCAGAGGAGGCCAAGCAGAAGGCTGAGCGCTGGGAGGAGTGGGTGAGCTGGGAGGAGTGGGTGAGCTGGGAGGAGAGTGAGCTGGGAGGAGAGAAGGGATGAGAGGGTGAACTGGGAGGAGAGTGAGCTGGGAGGAGAGTGAGCTGGAAGGAGTGGGTGAGCTGGGAGGAGAGTGAGCTGGGAGGAGTGGGTGAGCTGGGAGGACAGGGTGAGCTGGGGGGATAGGTGAGCTAGAAGGAGAGAGTGAGTTAGGAGGAGAGAGGGCAGGAGAGGATGAGCTGGAAGGAGAGGGTGAGCTGGGAGGAGAGAGTAAACTGGGCGGAGAGGTGAGCTAGGAGTAGAGAGGGCAGGAGAGGGTAAGCTAGGAGGACTGGGTGAGCTGGGAGGAGAGAGGGGAGGAATAGATGAGAAGCTGTAAAGTGTGGAAGCTGTTAACCTGCTGTGTGTGTGTACCTGTTTCCAGTGTGAGCGTCTGGAGGAGGTGAAGAAGCAGGAGCACGATCTCCTGGAAGCTCAGTCGCTCCCTCTGAGGAGCTACCTGATGACGACCGTCATGCCCACTCTCACCCAGGGCCTCATCCAGTGCTGCAAAACCAGGCCTGAAGACCCCGTCGACTTCCTGGTAACACCCAATTGGCTACTGACTTGTTTGTATGAATTCATATTAAAATTCAGCGGATGAGTTAATGTGAAACTCTCTGGTTTCCCTTTACAGGCTGAGTATCTCTTTAAAAGCAACCCGCAAGTCGAGTGATGATGACGATTCAGCGTATCTTGAAAAGTCCTTGGTGATCCTTTTTAACATGGTAAACATTCCCACATTTGTTAGTATTTATTTGTTAAACTGTTTGTTAAAAGGTTTCTATTTACTGCGACAATGATAAAACCATGCAAGTCTCAAAAGTTGTAATGTTTGGAGCTTAATTGTAAAACTGTTGCGACTTCATGAGGGTGCTTCAAGGAGGGTTTCAGCTCTTTATGAACCCTTCAGTCTCCCTGCTGTGAACTTTGATGAGGTTGATTCTAAAGTGTGTCATTCTCTGCACCATTTTATTAGCCACAACATTGTTTGTGTGCTTACGCAGACCATTACTTACCACCACCCCAGCCCCCCATCCCAAAAATGAAATGAACAGAATAAAAAGCTTACGTAAAGCCAACAGCTAATTAAAAAGTTAATTTGCGTAATGAACTCCTGTGCTCTCCGTAACTGAAGCAGACATGGCCGGCTCATAATTGCTTTGACTTGGCTCGTGATTTCAAAGGATAAATGTTACAAATGGCGGCTAATTTGCGTCACTCTCTCGTGGCGCCACTCACCACTCTAAGTGTACATAATTGCTTGCTGTGGAACACAACATTATTTCATTGTACATACTTAATCACGTAGGGGAAATTAGAGTTTGTTTGGGAACATTGTAGACAGCAAACAATCAAAATATGTTATAATTTCTTTGTGTGCTTTGCTCTAAGTACATACATATAGTAAACTACTTACAGTCAAACTGTGTTTTGTCAAATGCAGAGCTAAACAACAGTTTAAACCCATTAATACCTAGGAAAGTCAAATAAGTCAGGTACTGTGTTTTTAAGATAGTGATGATATTTACTAGCTTTAGAAAAATGAAGAATCACTGATTGTGGGATTAATAAAACAACTTGTATTGGGAGTCTACTGTAATGTCTCGTATTCTCCACCAGAGGGACTCATGTTCAGACCTGGGAGTTTGAGCTCGGTTGGTTTATGACTATTCAACTAGAAGTACCAGCCACCTAAAGCAATACAACTGACTGACATCAAGAATGTTCTTTGATTTTGGCTGCCAAACACGGAAGTGCTGGGGTGATAGTCAGCTAAGAATGACAGTATTGTTAATCATCATCGGTGATTGGCTCGACTATCGATACATTTCTGGTCCACCGTAAAATGCAGACAACTAAATTATTTTTTACAGTCATTACAGTCAACCTCCAAAATGAACTTCAGGGTTGAATAGATTGAGTGTACAAGTATACAAATGGCAAAAGTAAGACACTAGATGGCAGTCTTCCCTCATTTTTATACCATTCTGAAATCCCCCACCTCCCCGCTACTCGAGTGATAGCAGAATAGAGGCCTTAATGAGAACCATCCTAAATGTAGTCCTACAAGTATTGCCATTCTTAGATCCAATCATTCAACTCATCTTTATGATAAAGCAATGCAGCCCACTGCACAGTCTAAGCAGAGAAGGCTTACTGTCTCACCTGAGGTCAGGTCAATCTGAGCCTCAGTTGCGGGGGATGGCTGGTCACTGCTTTTCAAAGCCCCCTTAAGCCACGGTGGGATGTGACACACGCACACACAGAGCTGGGGACTTCGGCGAGGGAAATTTGCCCCCTGAAAAACCTCAAGCTTCATCGACGCTTAGAAAAAGAAAATGTGTTTTGTTGCTTAGGAACAGTTTGCCTTCTGTCTCAGCAGGGGGTCTCTTTGTGAATATCATTATGTCCCCCTAGATTGGGGAGGACCACACATTTTTCTTTTCTGCCAATATTTATCGTCGACTCCGCTCACTCTCAAGAGGCCTGGAAAACTGCTTTCATTGATTAAACAGGGGGTGCTAGGCAGACTTCGGAGCCAGACAGACATGTCACCTGATTTACTGCATATTTACCCGAAGAAGAATACCTCAGCTGGCAGGTAGAGGTTTTCTAAACAATGCTGCTCGGCCGATCATTTCGATCACTACACCCAGAGACAGGTGGAATTTAAGATCAGCAGAGGAACCCAAAATAACTGTCGCCTATTTTACACGCTTGCTTACTCTGCGTTGATAATCATCAAGCTGCTTTTCCTAAAAATAAAATCCCCAACAAATGATTCTCATAAAGATATTGGCCCATTATTGTTTTTCTCCATAAAACATCCAACAGTACCAACCTCCCACTCCCACCATCTTGTGAAAACACACTTGACATTTAATCATCTTTCTGTAGCGTACATTTATATTTATTCCCCAGTGTGTGAAAACTCCCACCTCACACACCAACAGCCCAGAGTTATCCAGCTCTAGGCACTAACTGGCTGAACCCTGAACATCCTCCCCTTTGACTAAGCCAAGAAACAGCTCTCTCATTAGTACAAGGAGAGCGAGCTCAGAGTTGGCGCTTCCTCCGTTCTCTTTTTCTCCCTCTCTCCGTCTTTCGTTCATCTTCTCTCTCTGAAGTATATGCCTCTTGGAATGGCAACGGTGGAGAAGTCATTAACGTGCCTCCGATAAGTAAGAAAAGGAAATGATTTGGGGGAAGGAGAGAGAGAGAGCGAAGGTTTGTGTGTGCGTGTGTGTGTGTGTGTGTGGGGGGGGGGTTACAGGGACAGAGCGATCCCACTCTTCCAGCTCAGGCCCCCCCAGCATACTTTTCCGGAAGCAGACAACAGGCACGGTGAGGTGTGTGTGAGCGTGTGTGTTGAGGGAGGGAGGCACAAGAGGGGGCCATGAGAGCGCCCAGAGGACGCCGCGAGGGGCGGAACACTCCCCACCGTGCCCCGGACTCACGACGGATCGACAAAGGGATGGTGTTGACAAGGGGGAAGGAGGAACGGAGAAGAGGCAGCCACACGTACAGCAGGGATGCTGGGAGCAGCGGCCGGATATTCATCAAACTAGGGGAACACCTCCAAGAGCCCGCGCTGCAGCAGCAGGCTCTGGAGTTGGTGCTCACTGCATGTGTGTCCGCGTGTGTTTCCAGGAGTGAGTGCTTGTGTGTGTATGAAGGAGTGTGTGCATGTGTCTGTGTGTGCGTGCGCTCCTGTCCCATCTCTTTGGAAAGTCAGGGATATTTCTCCATGATGGATGGGAGTGTTGAATGTGCCTTAGTTAGAGAGCATTGTTCATTAGTAATGTATGCTACTGTCCTGCCTAATTGCGTAGCCACAATGTCAGGGTAGGATGAATTATGCAACCCCCTCTGCCCTATCCTCAACGTCAGAGCTCAACATTCCCCTAACGTTGCAACTTTACTACTTTATGCTCTCAGAGTGGATAAGTGGGACATTAACATGTTCTGCATCTGTTGTGGCACAGTTGTTCATGAAGATACATCACCCTACAGTTTTTGGTTTACTACTGTAACCTGGACACGTAGCACAGTGCTGTTCATCTGTTCAGTGTGAATCTACATGAAGCCTTTACATAGATATTTGTCAAGGGTCTTAGGTGTGAAAAGTGTAGAATGTGCATTTGTGTACAATCTCAACTAAAGTTGAAAGTTTTTTTTAGGACTTGACTGGTCAACATAAAACCAAGGATGACAAAGTCTTTACATCGTTCTGAAATCCCATTATTGTTGTGACTTTTTAAGTAAAACAAGGGAACCTTGTTCGCTGTGTCCTTTGAAAGGCTTGACCTTACTGCGCTCTACCTTGCTGCCCTCAGCCTGAACTGGTGATGAAGTGTGTGGGTCTCTCTCCCAGAATGCCCCAGCAGCCAAGGAGGACCTAGGGCCAGCTCTCCCAGAGCCTGTACATCTGCCTCCCTGCCTGCCACTCCTCACCATCAGGTCTCCTCCACCGCTTCCAGAATATTTGGAGGGTGGTTGGAACGTGGTTGGAGGGTGGCTGGATGCTGGGGTTGGGCTTGGCTCAGACAGGGGCTTGGGGCTTGGCTAGAGCTGGGGTCCTGGCTGCCTGACTGGTTGTCTGGAGTAGGGGGGTTGGGAGGTAGCCATACCCAGGCATGTGCTGGGAGTGTGTGTGGGGAGGCAGGGGGGGGGGGGGGGTCTGGTGAATGAGGACCCTGGTTGAAAAACATCAGGTGGAGTGTGTGTGTCGGAAGGGGGCGGTGAGGGGGTGGCTGTGGCTCATGCTGTTCTGTCAATCTGCCCTTCCACCCCCCAATGCCCAATGATGCCACCCCCCCTACCCCCATTCCCTGCTGCCTTAAGCTGAGACAGGGAGGGAGGTGGGAGGCCACCAGGGGTGTGGGCAAGGTGGGCAGGGGTGTCATGGTTGTGTTGGTGGAGCTGAGGAGGGGAGGGGGCTATCTAGTGTGAATCCCAGTTCACACCTTCCCCAGTCCCCTTGCTAAATATGCCTCTCTGCACTCATCTGTCACTCAGTGAATCTTTCATAAACGGAGGGTTTCTGCAGAGTCGAGAGATACGGAGGGAGAGAGGACCTTTAGTAGGTCAACACATCTATTCATGTCTATATCCTCACACACAGAAATTGTGTGAATTTGACTTAATCAAACAAATGCAGTGCATCGAACACATCACATTTCAATAAAGCTTTTTATAGGACCATTTCAGGAATGACAAAACTGAAAAGCTGAAACTCTAACCTAAGTTGTGAGAGTGAGGGGAGACATAGAAATACTAAAATACCAATAGAAATACCAATAGAAATAGAGAGACCAAAACCATGACACACAACAACAAACTTGATGTTTATGGATATTTATAAACATGTAGCCATAACAGCAGACCTTTGTGTTGATGCTATTGTGTCTCTAACCATGCTCTTAAACTGATTTGTTTGGAAATAAGTTTGGGGCTGCTGTTTCTGTCACAGCAATGAAGCTACACTGCATCAGTGCATACACACACACACACACACACACACACACACAGAGCGACCCTGAAGAACATCCCTCAACGCATCAGTGTGAACATTAGCAACGATGGAACACAACAAAACAAGGATTTACAACAGGCACACCCACACACACACTTGCACACGCTGACAAACACACGTTCAGACAAACAGAGACACGCATCCGCATCAACTGAGCTTGAGACGGCGTGGCTCTCCCTGGGGGGGCGGGGAGGGGGGGGGGGGGGGGGGGGCTGGCAGGGAGAGGGATGAGACGGAAGGGAGGATACCGCTCGCTTCATTTCTAGGTGATTCACGTTTGGAGTGGGCTCGCAAAATTGCTTTATGGAAAGTGGCGAAAGCCTCGGCGGGTCCATTAGCGGGGACACAGCGGGGGGGCCGCTGTTTCATTAGGGAGCCCCACGCCAGCTTTATTACCAGGGATTTTAGAGTTTTAGGGTTATCATTATTTGCGATCAAATTATTATTCGAATAGATCTATGAGTCAGCTCTTTGGACCAAGACATTGGGACAAGGCCTGTGCCCGTGTAGATTATCTGCAGTTGAATAAGTGTGTATATTAGTGTACGTTTGTGTGCTGGTGCCATACAGATTATGTGTTTGTGTGCTGTATAGATGTGTGTGTGTGTCTTGTATGCATGTGTGAGTGTGCTGTATAGATGTATGTGTGTATCCTGTGTAGATGTGTGTGTACTGTATAAATGTGTGTATGGCCTGTATAAATGTGTGTGTGTGTGCTGCATAGATGTGTGGTGTCTGCTGTATGGATGTGTGTGTGTCCTATGTAAATGAGTGTGTGTGTTGTATAGATGTGTGTGTTTGCTGTATAGATGTCTGTGCTGTATGGATGTGTGTATCCTGTGCAGACGTGTGTGTTCTGTATTGATGTGTGTGTGCTGTATAGATGTGTGTGTGTGTCCATCTCAGGTCATGTGGTTGTCTCCCCTGGCCCAGGCTTCCAAAGAGTCGGCCGCTGATCGGTTGCCGCGGCGATGCCAGCCTTCCCTGCGTTGGTGACACAGAGATCACTGATCTCCCCTAGCAGTCTCTCCTGGGTCTCCAGCAGAAACTCCTCCTGAGAGAGATAACAAACGCGGAGAAAGAAAGATGTTGAGCCTAGTGTAGGTTCAGAGGAGGATGACAATATGCATTTTTTATAGAATCCAGTTCTGCCTCTCCCATTCCATCATATTTCTAGTTATTTATGAATCTATCCGGTCCCTCTGTGCTGCTTTGAGTTCTACTTCATTACATGGAGAGAGGATCTTAAAAGTAAAGACAGAGAGAACAAAAGCACAAACACAGATGCTTCTCACTGGCTGCTGTGTTGTCTTTGAGGAGGTGGAGGAGACATGGGGGAGAAAGACGGAGGGAGAAAAAGGGAGAGGGAAAAGGGAGTGGAAGGAAGAGAGAAATAGTCAGACAGTGAAAGAGAGAGAGAATAAGAGGGACAGCAAAGGAGGGTGCGAAGGAGGGAGGGAGTGTGGAGAGAGAAGAAGGAGAGCTGTGACATCATGCCGTGACACCCATGCGGTGCGACCTGGCTCCGCTAGAGCGAGCTGGCTGGCGGTCAGCATTAGCGATGCGCTTTCCCGCCTCATAAATTATCGGCGTGACGACGTGAGGCCCCTCCGGCGCACCGGTGCAATCCTGTCAGCGGTTGGAGAGAGGACGGATCCCCTGCCCGCGGTACCCGCCATTCGCCCAGTGTGTGCCCCCCCAGCAAACCCCCCCCCACACACACAAACACACACCCACACAAACTCACACACACACAATTCCTCCCAAACAACGTACTGGACCCAGTGTTACCCATGTAGGTTTCTGTGTGACAGTCAACAGCAAAGGCATCAAAGCAGCCCTCTATTGATACTTTTGATGACTTTTCCATCAACTCTCTTTTCGTTTTCTTTTGGCGCACGCTCCACCTTGCAGCTTCTCAACAAATAACTGAACCATCAGATCATTTCTTCTTTCACGCCTTCATGTCTTCCTCTCTTCTGGTGTCCTTCCCTCTCCCTTTTCCTCCTTTTGTCTCGTTCCTTCCCTGTTCCTCTCCTTTTGTCTCCATCTTTCTATCTTCCTTTACCATTGTCTCCCATTGTATCTTGCGCTCTCCTTCATCACTCACAGCCATTCTCCCTACCCCACCCCAGGGACCTTAAGGGTGCACACTTTCAGCCAAACGCACTACGTTCCCTATCTCTCACTCTCTCTCTCGATACCTCCCTCCCTTCCTGCTTTCCTGCTCTCTCCTCCCTCATCCTCCCCATGTTTTGCGGCGGCGGTGGGTCTGCAGCAGAGCAGTTAATAAAGAGATTGATTACGGGGCCGTCGGGAAGTGACAGGTGGACAGCGCCGGCTCTGCGTGAGCGACAGAGGGCACGCTCGCTGCACAGCAGCCGGCCCTGGCGCCGGACCGTGCCCAACACCAAACCGCCACCCCCTCCGCCCTCACACACCCCCACGTGCCAGCGCAGAGGGTGTGTGTGTGTGTGTGTGTGGTGGGGACGGGGGGTCGGCAGGGGGTGAGAGGGTTGTGGTTGGGTTGGAGTTGGGGAGTGGGTTGGGGGCTACGCAGCCTTCTGGTGGGGGGAGCGGAACGGGGGATGGGCGGGTGAGGACGCAGGGAGGAGAGACGGGAGGAAGAGAGGGAGAGGATGAGCAGCGGCTGGTGACTCTCCTGCCAGAGTGGAGGAGTCAGAGTTCACAGCCGCTGCCTTCTGGAGAGAGAGGGAGAGAGAGAGGGAGAGAGAGAGGGAGAGAGATGGAGATGGAAGGAGAGATATAGATGGAGGGAGAGATGCCAGTGACGACATACTGTGCTGCCAGAGAGGTCACCAGAAGCACAAGAACACACAGAAACACATGGGCCCCTGCACATGCTAGGGCATATGTGCATTATTCAGATGGAGGCGCGCACACACACACACACACACACGCTCACACCAAAGTCAACAATCCCTTACATTTACCTCAATTTCATGTTATATGTCAAAAGAACAGTCCGAAAATACTTAATTTGAATAAGCTATTTATGGTAAAACGTGACCAAAAACCCTACAGACCTCAATAGTACATTTCTATTCAAGCCCAGGCATCAGTGTACCACTTCCATGATAGGTGGGATGAGAGCCTAGCTGCATTCCACACAGACACACACACACACCTAATTAATGATTGAAGAGCACACAGGTACACCCAGGCACCCCCACATTCCACACAGACACACACACACACATGGCGCTAGGCGCTTCCAGTGTCGTTCCCCCTCCTGAAGGCTGTCGCCGTGCAACACAGCTCTTACCTCCTGACTCTCTTTGAAGTTGGGAGCCTGTCTGTCTCCTCACCCAACACTCCCCTGCCCTGCCATCCCTGCCTGCCTGTCTGTCCAACGTTGCATCCCCCCCCCCCCACCCCACCCCCAAACACCAACCCCCTCTTTCATAATGAAACCCCGCCACTAATAGCATCAGCGCAGGTGATAAAAGTGAATCCTTCCGTCGTCTCTCCCTTCACTTCCTCCTCCCTTGTTTTTTTCTTTTCTTTTTTCTTTCTTTTGGATTTTTTTGTTGTTGCATGGCAGTCCCCCTGTTCAAACAGCGTATTGTTCAAAGACAATGCATGCAAAAGAGACGCGGGATGAAGGGAGGGAAGGGAGGGGGGAGGGTGGCGGGGAAAGAAGGAGGAGAGGAAAAAGCTGCTCCCTGTCTTGGAAGGAGAGATCAAAACAAGCCTCGGAGTAAAAATATACAACGGTCTCCCTGATCTGGCCAGCACCATAGATAACAAAGAGAGAGAAACAGAGAGAGAGAGAGAGGGGGGGGAGACATAGAGAGAGAGAGACTGCGATGACGTGAAAGAGAGAGAGGATGAAACCTGAAACTGTCGACCTGCCATGCTAGTGAGTCCCTGAGCCAGACTACCTTCTGTTTGGGTTGTCCCACTATGTTTAGCTGCCATTTAAAGACACCTTCGCCTTAGTTTGTCCAGAGCAAGTCTATTCTCCATAATGTTGCAACGCCATAAATAACTAGGAATGAGAGTCTTGATATGACATAGTAATACATAACGAGTTAGATAAATGAGTTATTACTTTCTCTTTAAAAAAAAGCCAAATATAGTCAAACGAAAATAAATAGATAAATAATCTAAATAACTTGCAGCCTAAAGTTTGACTGTTTAGCAGAGCTTGGTAAAAACTCAAGCTCAAACCAGTCTGACAATTAATGTCCCCAAACGGCGGTAATGGCCATATGCTATATAATGAGCCTGAAAACCATGTACAAACGTTTGAACACAAAGAAGCAGCATGACCACCACACTGTATAGATCCCTTAGGGGAAGTCTTTGACATGTTAATGTCATTACAAGACTATACAGTAGGCCCACACACACACTCATACACAAACTCACACATCCTGCAAACCGGGCCATGATCCTCTTGTACAGCAATGCAACTGCACATCGCTGTAGCAATACAATGTATTTACACAAGGTTAGAGATGACTGGGTTGTGATTTTTATTTTGTCAAGATTGCTACATCTTGCAACCATACATAACTTTTCTATTTTGGAGGGGATTTGAAACGATCTGTAGTGAGAGCTCCTCAGATCATGTGCATACCAACAGTACCTCCAGTAAATTCATTATGTGTGTTGTGTTTCTGGACTAATTGAGCACTATTCTGAGTATCATTACCCGTAATGCAATGTGTGACTTATCACTTACCCTATAGTCTGTGTATCTGTTTATCTCTCTCTCTCTCTCTCTCTCTCTCTCTCTCTCTCTCTCTCTCTCTCTTTCTCTCTCTTATCCCAGTTAATACTATTTTTGCACTCAATCAGGCAATGAAAAGATCGATAGTCTTCAGGTTGTGTGAGCGGAATACTGGTGCCAATATAAAGTGGCTGTTCTTCCTTTTCTCTCTCTCTCAACCAAACTGACACAAAGGTTTTGCACCTCCAAAAAGAAGAACGAGGAGGAGGAAGAAGAGGAAAAGAAAAGGAGGAGGTGGAGGAGGAGGACGAGAGAGCAAGCATGAGAAGTAAAAGACACAGATGGACAAGTGCTTTTATGACTGAAGCTTGGGTTGGCGTGATGCCATGGGCACAGACTCCCTTTGTTTGCCAGGCTACTAAACTAATAGACATGAAGGCAGGGTCCTGCTGGCCTGGAATTATAAAGTTATTAAGGAATACAAATACACGCATGCAGACATACACATACTTCAGGAGACACACATATATGGATTTTGGGAGTCCGAAAAGTTGGGCAGAGACTGTATTATTAGTCCTGATGAGATGTGTCTGTGTTCATGTAATGGGGCTGCATACGCCACACAAACACCCCAACGCACACATCTCTCACACACCGTCTTTCCATCACATTTTTTTTTTAATCGAACATCACGCACTTCCCCAGAAATCCCACACGTCACTCTATTGTTCAGGCCTTATTGTGCCTCCACAATGTCAGAAACGTGATGGTAACTCGTCACTCTTAACTCATTGTTCCGCTTCTCACAAGTCTGTCTCATCACAAAAGAAATCTCAATGGCTGTGTTTTTTGGAGTGTCCCTTGTGTAATCTCAATATTATTTAAGATGGCCGGTACACAATGGTGTTGAGAATGCGAGCCGTTTAAGCCTTTCTCCCTAAGCAGTGGTCTTGGCAACTCAACAAGCTCATTTGTTAGACGCTGCATTCTCTTAGACAGCCTCACAAATGGAGGCCCTATCCACTTACTGCAGGGGATCAAACTAGAAGCTACAACTAACCACAATAAAATCACAAATTACCACAGCATTGAACTGCTTTCGCAACCACAAACACAGAGCAAGAAGTAAATCATACAATTCTCTATGTACCCATTTCTTGGCTTTGAGGAATTTACATTGGGCCAGCATGTCGACTGCATCTATCTTTGTCTATGTCAGAGTTATTACGAAGGAACAGTAGTTGTTTTTGGAATTATCTGTACCATCCTATAGTTATAGGTCAAAGGTAAATAGTAGGATGAACTTAAGATAATGATCTTTATTTGAAGCAGGGAAAACCGGAAAAAAAGCATCTTACTTCTGAGACTTAATAAACAAGCATAACTAAATGTTAGCAGGGATCAAGAGCTTTACAGCAAGTTAATAGCGTTTATAAAAACAGAATAATCCCTACTAGCTGTATCCCTACGCCTCCACTCTTTCCCTCGAAGCTCATTATGCATTCTTACTATAAACATGTGTGTGAATTCACTGTGTGTTCTTCCCTGTCTTGAAACAAAGGCATAGGTGTTTGTTTTCAAACACTGACGCTGCAGAGGAAGATTTCAAAGGCGGAACTTGAGAGAACAGGCAGCTTATTTTCAATTTTATACATTTTAAGTGTGTCGTGGTGATTTGATGTGTGCATGAGTGTGTGTGTGTATGGCGTGTGTGCGTGGCGTGTGGCATGTGTTTTGTGTGTGGGTGCGAACAAGACTAAGGAGAGAATCGCTGATGAAAAAAAGGCTACTTTGGAAATTCTCTGATAATTGGCTTCTTAAAAGGGGCTCATTTTTAACTATGTCACTGCGACTGCCGGATGACAATTAATCTGTTTGCCACTGCTTCCTTGGCATCTGTGCCAATTACTTTATATGCTAATATATGTAAATGACTAAACATTTCAGATGCCTGTTACAAGTATATGCAAGCAGTGTATCGTATTTTATTTAAAGTAATATTCTTAGGCAGATCAACAAAAGTAAACGCTTAAAATTCTGAGGCGTGAGCATTCTCCTTTTCTGGGTTAATTTTTGTCTGGGAACTGCAGTGGCAATAGGAACATGGAAAAACTACTATACTAAAAGTATAGCCTAACTTTACAGTTGAAGGAAAACTATCTATGAAACAACATTTCACCCATTATGAATAATTGAGAGAAATATGGCAGACGTGACGGGCAAGACTTGATCTGTCTGTACCCTCTTTATTCTTTTTCATCTTTCTTTACTTTCTTTTTTCTTTTCCACCGTTGACAAAATACACAAGTTAAAACAGATTTTTTTTTAACCAATGCACTACTTGACTTTCATTGCATTACTTTTGAGTTTTTACTTGTCTATCCTCTGGCACATCTACTGCACTTCAGTCAACTTTACCCGTTCGAAGTCGACGGCGTTGCGCAATTGCTCTTTTATTCTTTGAAAGAGGGAATAGCGTTTGCCGTTAAGTAAATGTTAATGAATGCACTTTAAGCATCTTACAAGGCCCTTTTCTCTTAACATAAATTGCTATAATTACCGGTGCATTCAGTTTTTCCCCTCCCCTCTGCCTCTAGGGAGAGAACATCACTAAGGTGCTTTAAGCTTGTTCTCTATTGTTTCTCTGTACTCCCTCTCCTGTGAGGGGGCTGTCTCTTCCTGGCCTTTTCCAAGCTCAACTGAAGATGTCACTATTGTATACAGAATGGATGCCCTGACACCACATGCAGTGAGAGGCATGGAGAGTTAGATATTGTAGAAAGCGTTGTGGGTTTGCATGTTCTCTCCTCTAGATTCAAGGATGAATACTGCAGGATATAGTGTGCCATGCATAATGGCATTTCAATGCCAAAAATGACATAAGGTATTGCTGTCAGGAGTTTTTGATACAAAGATGGTAACAGCCTATTGTTAAACAGTTTACAGTTTACAGTTACTGTAAACTTCTTGTTACAGTAAATTCACTGTAAACTTGCTACAGTAACTGTTGCAGATTTTCTCCAAATTGTATTTTTTTTTTTTTTTAACTAAATAACTCAGATGAGCTTGTTCTGCATTTGCTGGTTCATGATAAGTATTAGGGCTGGTTTAATCATCAAGTCTAGTAATGAAACACGTTTACATGTCAAAATCATTCAAAGGTGTTCTTTGACAATGACAGACAAATTGAAACAAGTATTCTTTCAAGACATTTCCCATCCAGGTGATTCCACGTTGATTGAGTTACTGTGCTGGTGAAACACGAGATCCTTGCTGATGATATATATTGTGCAAAGACCTAAGTCTGCAGAGGTAGCTGCATTTAGAGAAATGATGATCCCTTGAAGCTACGTATTATATTTACCGAGTATTGCAAGGGTGGAGTAAAACACTGGCTTTCTATGAGGCCTGCATTCCAGTGCCAAGACATTCATTATAGTCATTATCAAAATTATGCGTATAGTGTGGAAAAGCTGAGTGGTAGTCACACAATTATGTTTAACTTCAGCATTTGATGTTCTAGTGTATTCTATCCCTGTTTCTTAATTATAGCATCAACATATTTGGGCTGTTATGATACGATAATTATATTGAGGATATTCAAGAAGCAAAAAAAGATGCAATGGTATGTCAAAATAGAGGTGTCGAAATAAAAACACGAGCTTGATTCTCTAATATTATCCTGTGCACAGACACACAAACATAAACATGATTTAAAGCGGAAGAAATGACTGTTTCTGACTAACTGTATGCCGACAGAATCACTCACGCAAATCTACGTCTACCCACTCTCCCTGACTGCTACTCCCTTTCCTCTTATTCTCTCTCTCCCTCCCTCTTTCTCTTTCACACACACACAAACACGCCTACTCACAAATACCACTCAAACAAAAGTACTTGAGAGTGTTATAGGTTAAGCTCCAGCACTGGTACTGTAGGCCAGACCAATGCCATAACCATCCTCCTTTTTTTTCTCCTTACGTCTTACACACACACGCACACACACACACACATACACACACACAAACACACACACACACACACATTTTATTTCCCTACATAAACATTCAGTCTTACCGTCTCACTCTTTCCCACTCACAGCCTTTTATTACCAAATGCACTTTTTTATCCACTCTTTAGCGGCAGTGCGCGATCTCGCTCTCACACCTGTAATTAGGAACAGCCACTGGGCTGAAGAGGGTCTTGATTCCTAGTGATTATCCAGCCAGCCTACCGCTGTGACCTGGGGCCACACTCCCGCACTGCCAGGGCCGCAACCAGGGCTAATTTAATTGATCTCTCTCGGTCTCTCTTATAAGATTTAAATACCAGCACCGTTCTAAAATGATCTTCTGGTGGAGAATAGGGAGGAGAAAGGGGGGGGGGGTAATGTTCTGTAGCAATGCGAGGTGTTGAGAGGTATATTATTAGTTTTATTTTTTGCTGTCCGGATTTTCCAAACCCTGGATGATGCAATCATTCCAGTCACTCCTCTGTCAGGCTCTGACACCACACTGATGTTTGTGACTCATGACTTCTACAGGGTTTCGGAATCCCGGGAACACTCACTTTTCCGTGGGCCTTAGAGAATTGGAGTTATGGGTTTGGCTTCTTGTGATTCATATTTATTTGTCTTTTTTGGGGGGCACAGGTGAATTTGCATCATGAGCCTCTTTAAATGCTCTGTGACATTTCCAAATGGACTCCCTGAGGGAAAACTTTGCCAAATGCGCTTCCATTAGTTTTGTCTGTCTCAGATTTGGAAAAGGAAAGTTGAATTACAGGGCACTTTAAAAGTCATATTCATACAAAACAGAATATTTCCTGTATTATACACCGTGGCATTTTATTTCACGTTAGAAAGAACGACAAGACTGCTTTCTTTGTGTATGGCCCTTCCAACTAATCTGACGAGAGTCCACCACTACCCATGTGTGGTGTTGATATTGAGAAGGATACAACTGGGAAAAGATGAACGGAAGAAAAAAAGATGCAATTCATATTATAGAAATATTTTTAAAGGCCTGCATGTTGTGTGTGGAGGCATAATGTCTTACAGTGTTGTCTATATCAAAAGGACAAGCGTGCTTGAGTGTATTTGTGCTTATGAGTCTCTATGACAAAAAAGAGAGGGATAGAGGAATAGAGGGAAAAAGAAAAAGAAAAAGGGGGAATTTTGAAGAAAATGTGATGTCATTCTCAGTGTGAGGCGAGACAAACATACTGTTTGAAAGAGAAAGGGATAGAGGAAAAGAGGGAAAATGAGAAAGGGATATTTAGTATAGACAGTGTACAGTACAGAGAGATTGAAAGAGAGAGAGAGTGGAAGAGAGAAAGGATCGAGAGGGTGAAAGTAAACAGACTCCTCCGGTTGTGTTTGCCGACCACTCACATTCTCCTGGCCTGCCTGTGTCTAATGAGTCACTCCACCGGGCGCTATCGCCGCGCTAAGACGCCATCTGTAACAGGCGCGTGGCAGCCGCCGTAATCCACCCAGCGCAGGTTGTCGTGGAGACGGATGGCAGGGGCTCCATTCACTGCAGGTGTGAGAGCCGAGTCACTGGGATCTGGGAGCAAGGCCCTTGCAACGGGACTTGTGTGTGTTTTGTTGGGGGCACCAAGTTACTGACACTTAGGACAGGCCAGCTCATCACTCATAGGGAGAAACATCTCCATCCATCTGTGTGTGTGCAAGTGTCACAATTGCTCACACACTCAACTGGCCTTTCTAACTAACTAACCAACTAACTAACTAACTAATCTCAAAGTACTTTAAGCATGACCTATACAGCGATATAGACGGATGTTTTTGAGCACGAGTCCTAGCCGAAGGTTCTTCCCCACTGGTGTCAGGTCTGCAGACACTGGACACTAACATTGAGAGCATACCATACGACTAAGTGACTAATGACAGCCCTTCTTGGAACAGAATGGCCGGCTTTTACTTCACATTCTAGAGAATGAATCACACTTGAGAAAATAACTCTCTCTCACACACACACATGCATACACACACAGACACATATTTCTCCATTCTGTATGTGTCAAAGAACCCATTAGGAGAGAGTAGCTATGCTCTGGTCATGCGGACCTTAGTCCCTTACCAGGTAAACAGGTGAGATAATTGCCTAAAGCTATGTGTAACATGTGAATAAAAACGTCTCCCTTTTTTCAGTTTGCTCTCTTTTACATGGAGTGTTGGAATGCGTGTGCATACCCCATAGCCACTGTATACATGTGTACAGTATATACTCCGTAAACCAGTTCATATTATAATTCCTTGCAATGTTAACCGATCTTATGAGGCACAAAAAGCACAGAAGGGAGGGATTATTTGAGGCTTTAGTTATAATAAAAGTGTTACAGGATGTAACTTAAATACATGTCATTTAATACCAAAGTACCAATCAGCCTCTTATTAACAGTTGAAAACTTTCCCCATATGATGGGGTCATAGTATGACCTGCGTCCTACGTCCTATAAGGTGCCTTCTCAACACACCGCAAAGTGTGTCCCACTTTGTCTGCCTTGCTTTTGGGGCAGGAGTTGGGGGGTGGGGGGGAGGCGATGGTGGGTGGACATACACTCCCTTTTTCCAAGATGTCATCGTAAGCAGATAGAAATAGCCGGTGATGAGGTGAGGCTTTCTCCTGCACCGTCTCTGGGAGTGTCCAGATCCAAGGGAGGCGAAACCAGCTCTTCTTTAATTGATCCCCAGAGACGAGCTGAGAAGGCCAGAGGAGCGCCGCTCCCAGCCCGCCCCCCCAACACTCCATCTCTTAACAAACACACGTGCACACAGGCAGGCACCTGCACATACCTACACCCACACACACGGTCCCGTATAACACAGCTCCGTGTGGATCAGAGTGGCGAGGCGAAACTTTATGTAACGTTGACGGTGTTCTGCACGCTCAGCATGTCAGAGCCCGTCACTGATGAAGTGTGTTGAAGTTCCATTTAGTCTTTGAATCAGCTGATATATTACTCCTCCAGCAACGTATTTTCTGTTTGCTGCTGTTGCACCACTTAAATGTCATAAGTATTTCTAAACTCCTTGAAACGGTTCAAACAGGATATTTGACATTGAGGCTATTGACAACTAGCTGTATTTACCAGCTGTTGCGCTAAACACTCAAAAATACGTCAACTTGAAAGACGGAGTAGCACAGGAACCCATGTGCTATGTCACCCTGACAGCCACCATCACAGCCACAGATGAGAGAGATGCTCCTCCCATGCGGAGCTAAGATGGCCGCCACCATTCCTCATGTTCATGGCCCAGCAGCCGGCCTGGGCCCAGCTCAACTTGACTACCCTGCACAGTCTCGTTCGCATCACCTCCCTCTCCCAGGAAGAATTTAATAACGGGGGTGTTGACAGCAGGGCACGACGGTCCCTGCCGGGTTCAGGAGCGGGGCGGCCATGATGGAGCACCCGTGTGTTAATTACTGACTACCTCTGGGGCTGCTCACCTGCACGCTCGTCATTACCGCCCGCCTGGCGCCAAACAGGTGCCACCGCAGAGCGTCCGCCACGCTCGTCTGCCCAGCCACACTGCACCGCCACGGACCTGCCAGGGACCCCCCAGCTCCCCCCACCTCCCTCCCTGCCCCCTGCCTCCCCTTTACTGCACACGTGCAGAACACACCCAGATACACGCTGAATAGACTTTTGCTGTACCACACACCAGCACACTAGTATAGGCACACGCACACTCTCACCCACAGCAATAAGTGTCCACATACTCATACACACACGCAGACATACATACACTTATATATATACACACACACAGCCACAGTTATAGAGTCACACACACACTGAATGAAAACCAGAATGAAAACCAACTCTGGGGGTGCAGAACAACTGCAGTAATCCACAGCATGACAGAAAGGTCAAACAGCGGACGAGGATGTTGGAGGTGATCAATGACTTCCGTGTCTTCTTTTCGAAGTCACCTCAGTCCGTCAGACGGTGTGTGATGGCTGGGTGGAAGGCTGGATGCCTGGAGCGGTGTCACCACCCACCCCCCCCCCCCCCTTGCCTGAATCCCGGCAGCAGTTCGGGGGGGGGATACAGTGACCTCTTTCCATCAGCAGTGGCCGTCGTCTGGGGGCCTGGCATCTGTTCTGATGAAGCCTGCCCACTTACCACCCTCTGCATCCCCTGCCACACACACACACACCATCTAGTCACACCCTCCTCTCTCAGGATTCACGTGTGAGGGGCTGCATCCACGCAAACGTGTGTGTGTGTGTGTAACAGCTGGCCCTGTGCAGCCAGCCTGTCCCCTTGGCCGTGGCTCGGCCAGCACTTTATTAGTGGTGCCCAGGACACCAGCTGATCCTCTCCCAGGGTCGCTGTCACACTGATGTCTTCATCGCTAAGCGGAGCAGACGCCTGGGCTTGGGCCCTGGCAGCCACCGGAGGTGACAACAAATCCAATTATCTCCCCTCCATGGCGCCCAGGTTTGAGGAGGGGAGGGAGGGCAGGAGGGGTCTGATCGCGTTGACGGGGACGCGGGGCCGACAAGAAGGGGGTTGAGGTGGATGGACGAAGGACGAGGCAGAGGAGCGAAGGAGGGATGGGCAGAAAGTAAAAAGTGAGTGTGTATGAGTTGAGCTTGTGTTCTAGTTTGAGGGGGGGCTTGTAGAATAGGGTGACAGGTAGAAGGGGGCATAGATGCTGGCCAATAGTTAAGGAAGGAAAGAAGTTAGGAAGGAAGTTAGGAAGGGACCAAGGGAGGAAAGAAGTGAGGAAGCGAGGATGGAAGAATGAGAAAGAGAGGGTGAGAAAAGACTACACTGATAAGAAAGTGTGAGAACAAGATGCTTGATGAAAAAGTTAGAGAGGGAATGGCAGGAACAACAGTATCACACTAACAAAGCCTTTGCCGAGAGGCGCCATCGCTAATTCTCAGTGGTGTCTTTCTCAGATATTATTGACAATGGTGGGCTGTGAGCAGTATTAGCACAGTCTGTCTATGTGAGAAAAATCTGGTGAAACACATGCTAGAGACCAGCTCCTTTCTGCCTCGATGGGTGTCAAACAATTGCGTCACTCAGATTGTTTCAAAGTCATCTCTTAGCGTTGGCCATACATAGAGGTCACCTTTTTTATAAACAGGACTTTTATTATTTGATGATCCATCAAATCTTTCACAGGTGGAAACCCACCAGATGTAGACAGGGTTGTGATGTAGAGCCCCTGGACGTGTTTCAATGCTGTCCTGACCAGTTTGCAACTTTATTTCCATACAAAATGGGGATAATGGTGAGATGAAGAGCCCAAAGGCAATCAGTTGATGGCTGGCTTTCAGAGTGTGAAGCACCCTGTTCTTTAACATTAACTCAATTAAATCTCCATAAACAAATTGGCTGAAGTGGATGGGATGGGGGCCAGGACATGTTAAGTGCTGATCACAAGGGGGACTAGTATTGATTGCTGATCAGGAAAGCTACTCCAGCACAGGCCAAGGTGAAGGTGGGGGAGAGCATCACTACCCCATGGCTGGGGCTGTGCAGGAGGACTGGTGGAAGGAGGGTTGTAATATTTTGCCCGGGGGGGGGGGGGGGGGAGGAAGGGTCTGAAGACAAAGGAAGGACACTGAGGGAGAACACCTGCCAAACTGACGCCCCTCCTCCCCCCTTCCATCCCCCTCTTCCCTCACCTCCAATACCTCATCCTCCCCCTGCTCCTCTTCCCCACCTCTTCTTCCACCCTGCTGGAGGTGTCTCAACTCATTTCCTCTCTCAGCCGACCCATGAGCGCTCGGGCACGCGTGTCTCCTATGCCAGTCCGGCGCCCACCCGCGAAGGTCGTCCGTCGCTCCACTCCATGACAGAAGCACAGACAGGGTGTGTGTGTGTGTGAGAAAGAGAGAGAGAGAGTGTGTGTGTCAAAACGGTCGAGCTCTCACTATCTCTTGGCTTGAAGACTTCATAGGATATTCCATATTTATATCCCAAATCCTCGGCCTGGTGGACAGGGCAATTTCAAGCCGTCAGCCTGCCATTTGAAAGTAAAAGGGATGTGGCTTGGTTCTCAGAGGATGGAGAGAGCTTGATAGATAGAAGGGAGAAGAGGTGGAAGAGAGAGAGAGACAGAGAGAGAGAGAGAGACGGAGAGAGAGAGACAGAGAGAAAGTTTGATGGAGAATGAAGCCGAGATACAAAAAGACAAGCCCAGATAGGGACATAGGGAGACCGAGAGAGAGAGAGAGAGAGAGAGAGAGAGAGAGAGAGAGAGAGAGAGAGAGAGAGAGGGCCTATGCGAAAAGAGCAGCGTGACAGAGAGATGGAGAGAGATAGAGAGACAGAGAGAGAGGGAGGGAGAGAGAAAGGGAGGGAGGAGAGGACAGGCCTTCATGGTATTTAGATGAGGGGGGTTCTGGGCTTTCTCAGCTCTGCCGAAGGGTGACTTGGGGGCATCTGAGCGTGGCTCCACAGGACATGCCCACTGAGACAGCGCTACGATCCGATACCCTCACTTATGCATGGCATATATACATATGCCCCCACTTATGCAAACAGGGTCATATCCATTGCAGAACTTGGCCATTATACAAAGTTTTTGGAGTAAAGAGCATGCATGTTTAAATGTGGTTACTGGGTCACAACAGCAGTAGCAAACACATTCAAACTGAACAAATCTGTTGTCCTTCACAAACACTAAAGTGTTCAAGTCTTCTCTATTCATCCATGCGTCATAACTGAGCAAAACTATTTGTACATGTGAATTATGTAAATATACACAATAATATTTGTGAATAATGACTAAAAGGAATATATTACAAATTGGAGAAAGTTGCGGAATATGCCACATTGAGCGTTTAAAGGACTTTGAGGAGAGCATTGATTAAAGGAAAGAATTCCTGAGTTTGACAGTAAAAGACATTGCACTTCACTTTGTTTATCCCAACTCCTTTCAACTCCCCTCCCCCACCATAAAACCTTTCCCCCCCATATCCTCAATGAAACAAATGCCAAAAACACACTACGGAAAACACAAATATCAAGTCTCAACTTCCTGTGAAAGTGTGGGTCACACGTCTAACTGCAGAGGAGTTGCAAAGGCGAGGTGCAGACGTGAGCAGCGGCAATTAGAATGACAGGCAAACAGATTGAGTGTGACTGCAAAAAGGCCCTCATGTCGAGATCCCAAACTGAGAATTGTGCCCTCACTATATCCAGGAGTCCCCCCACCCCCCCTTACATCTCTGCATCAGACCTGATCTAAGATCTAAACAGTGGAAAACAAACAAAACCTATGATTGACAGAGTGCACCCCATCCCTCACCCCCCCTTCCAAACTCTGGTCTGCTCTCAATTTTGTTTCAAGACCCCCAGCGGCCCCTCCGCCTCTTTCCCAGGACCCCCAAACACGGAAGCATCCCCTGGTGACTACTATCCATCCAATGATTACACCCCCCAACTCTCACCATGCACACATACACGCACATAACCCCACCCCCCCTTCCAACACCACCAACCCCCCACCCCACCCCACTTCACAACACACACAAACACAAACACACACAAACACACACACACACTCGCTCAGAGGGGCTAATTAAGGCTTTAATATGCAAATGAAAGCTGCAGTAAATTACACAGCTGGCAAATATGCCTGTTTTCGCCCTGAAAATACATCAGGAGAGCAGTGAGGAGTGTGCTGTTGTTGTGTTTGCGGAAAGACAAGGGATTGTTTTCTCTTGTTTGTTTTTTTTTCCCTCCCTCTTTTCTCTCTCTCTCTCTCTCTCTGTCTCTCTCTCTCTCTCTCTCTCTCTGTCTCTCTCCCTCTCTCTCTTTCTCTCTCTCTCTCTCTCTCTCTATCTCTCTCTCTTGTCCACACACTAATGTCCCCTTCGTTGAGGTATCTTGGGTAAAGCCGTTGTATCACTTTATGTAGTAATGTTGTACAAGTTGTAGTACCTGGAGACAGACATGCCTAGTTGGGACATCAACACTCACGATCCAAACAGGCACAATAGCTGAATAGTGGAAGCCTTCCATTTGTAAAAACTGTGCATGAAACCCACTGCTTGCTTCATCTGAAACTGGTTGAAGACACACAAAGGGACAGCCAATATTAGAAGCAGTGGAGCTGGAGAGACAGTAGAAGTACAGAGACAGTAGAACTGGAGACGCAGCAGAACTAGCAAGGAAGTAGAACTGGAGAGGCAGTAGATCTGGAGAGGCAGTAGAACAAGAGAGGCAGTGGAGATGCAGAGGCAGTAGATCTGGAGAGGCAGTAGATCTGGAGAGGCAGTAGATCTGGAGAGGCAGTAGATCTGGAAAGGTAGTAGAATAAGAGAGGCAGTAGATCTGGAGAGGCAGTAGAACAAGAGAGGAAGTAGATCTGGAGAGGCAGTAGATCTGGAGAGGCAGTTTGAACCCTGGTTCTTGCAGGTCCTCTGAGGCATCTCCCACAGTTCTCTGAGGCGTCTCTGAGGTTCAGGACGGTTTGACGGGTGCCCATGGCGATGGGGCCCTCCAGAGTGGAGGCGTGATGACGCGAGCCATCACCCCACTGAGCGTGAACCCGAGTGCTGACTACATGCATGGCCAACCTGTCACCTGACTGATCGTCAGCTGGTCAGCAACCGAGACTGACCCACACCAACTGAAGAGCCCCCCTTCCCCCCCTTCCCCAAAAGCCTCCTTTATTCCAGCTTCTAATTCGAGCTTTGTGGAGGCTTCTGCAGTGGCTCCCAGAAGCTTCTCTCTAGACACAACACAGCGTGTGGACCTTCAAGGCATCTCCATCCACACACTTTGCCAGTCCTTTGCTTCATATTCTCAGAAGCACTACAGACAGACACATTCCAGACAGCAAACTCTTCCTTAGAGTTCTTTTCCACTGTGGATCGTCTCTCGTGCTCTTTGTCCTCCAACAGTCCTATTCAAGACAGACTACTTTGCAGCAGTTGTTAAAATACTTTTGTTCTCAACTTCGCTCAACGACAAACAACCCCAGCTCCTCCTCCTCCTCCTCCTCCACAAGGGGCCCAAAATAAGTGAGCAGACCCCCTTCCTGTTCTCTGCCCCCCTTCCTGCCATCTTAATTATCACTCTGTGAGGGGAAGTGTACTCTCATGATGACACCTCACTGTGAGGAGTGACATGTTTGAAGGGGTGAATTGTATTTAACTTCTGCATCGCGGCGCCCTTCCACTTCCCCAGAGGAGCACGACATTGACCAACTCTGAACCAATGTTTAAACAGCAAACAAGCAAACACTACATGTTCCACTCCATGCTTGCTATTAAGTAGTGGGTGTAGATCATTGGGACTTGTAGATCATTAGCGAGGTTGACAGAGTCCACTGATAAGGGGGGGTAAACAGCCTCCACCTTGCAACAGCTACAGATAACTCGCCCCCTCTGAATGTTGCTTCTCTTCTTGGGCTGAGCTCTATGAATATTTTAAATGGGTAAATAATTAATAATTAACGTCCAAACAGGCCAATGATCAAACGGAGCAGTGCAGCAACAGCCATAAAAAATCTGACAGTTGTAAACAAAGACAGCCAGGCCCCAGATTTCTTCCGAACCAACTTCTTTCCCTTTTAAATATGCACATTGACAACACCCCCCTCCATGTACAAATAAAACCACACACACAAGTAATCGCACACACGATGTCCGCGTTCCGCCACTCATACACACACATGTGAATGCACACACACGCACGAAAAGACACACATTCACACACACGCGCTCACTTGGGGCCCACTAGTGCCACCATCATCACACACTCATTCTCTGTCACTCACATGCATACCCACACTCATTTTTCTTTTCGAAAAATGGAATTTTCACATTTCTGTGCAACCCGGGGAATACAGCGACACTGAGTGAGAACACTTGATCTGGCCCCCCGCTGTTTTCTGATGGAAAGATTTGCTTTTTAATACAATCGTCTTTCTCCCCACCTGGCTATGCCATGCCAAGACAAATCCCAGCTGTGTGACTCCAAAACCTGACGGAGCTCCAATATTCCCTGATTACCATCCCTTAAAAACAGCCCACCAGTGAAGCCCTACACAATGGAAATGTTAATCATATGGCTCTGAGTCTCACGCCAGCATGAAATGTTCTTCTCAAACCCAGACGTTTTCGCCATGCCTGTTAAAGAGGAACCCATACAGGTATACCATTTGGAGCCACATTTGCAGAAGGTTGGCCTATGTTTAATTTCAACCAGTTGTTTTTCCATGTTCTGGTATTTTCTGTATCCTTGACTTTTGCCAGGGGAGAAATTTCATGAAAATCGGAATTAATCGAGTAAACAGCAAAGTAGACAAACAAAATCACTGCATACAAAAATAAAACAAGTTTTGAGCGGAGTCGCACATGGATTGCCTTAAGAGTTAATTTGAAAGTAAGCATTTTGCTCCTTGGAGATTTTAATTAATGCTTTAATATGCAAATAAGTTAGCGGAGATAAAATCATGACAAACAGATGGCAAGCGCGGGTAATTATTTTGTGAATCCAGCAGGGGCATGTATTAAAGTTGTGGCATCATTTTCCTCAGGCCCTCTCAGTCACACAGCGCACAAAAAAGAGAGCCTGACATATTGGAGAAAAGTAATCGTAATCAATGACTTGCTTGCGTCTTCCTACGACTTCCGACCTCCACTCAACTAATAAGACTAACTAGACTCCACAGCATATGTTCATATAGTTCATCAATAGCCACTATTCTTCTGAGTGTGACTTGTTTTTCTCCAGCTAAATCAAACCGTACAATGACAATTTGTATAAAATGTTTCCTTGCCCATCATGTTTCACAGGCTTTTCCAGTTAGATATTGGATTTCACGGTTCTTCAAAATTGTCTGCAGCGTTTGTGCTCAAACTGACCTGTTCTTCTTTGGGGTCTAGCTGCAGCATGGTGACAGAGCTGTTGATCCGCAAGGCCAGCGATAAGGCCATGAGCCCGCCGGCCCGTACCTCGTTCTCACGTAGGTCCAGGTGCTGGATCTGACGGCTCTCAGCGATGAACTCAGCCAACGTCACGGCTCCTGCAAGACAGAGAGAACCTCAGCCAACATCCACTCCTTGTGAGGATTTTGCTAAGTGACAAATTGTTTATGCCATCTGGCACGAACAGAAGGCATAATGGGATGGTGGATGTGTTGTATGATCCCAGAAGTCCAAGGTGAAGTGGACAGTACCTTCACAGGTGATGTGAGTCTGCTGCAGAGCTAGGTGTAGCAAGGACTGGTTCATCATCAGGGGTTCCTTCAGTGTGTGGATCCCTCGATTCTGCAGCTTGTTTTCCCCCAAGTTCAAAATCTCTAGTGTCTTCAGTACAGGCTGGAACATAGCAGGCCGCAGACAAAAGATAAAAGGTCACAAATAAAACATCTCCACATCAATAAAAAGTTTCACTTTGTTCCTATTTCAATACAACATACAGAGAAAAAAAACTGTTGAGTGAAGACATTCGGAACCACTTTTGCTCTTTTGAGACCCACAGAAGATCAGACTTAGGATGTTTTTACAGCAGCCTAACGTTTGGTTTTTACATGGAGTTTCAAAATGTTTCATCTGCACCGAACCGCTGTGGAGAACTTCTGTGTTGATCCTCCAGAGTGAAATTAGCGTTGGAGCTTGATAACCACCCGTACAACCCCGTGGGTGTCTGGGGCACGGGAGGGAGGCTACACGTTGCCCAATAGAGCGAAGAGCGTCCCACTCTCATCCACGCCTCCTCCTCACCCTCGTTCCACTCCTTCGCTTCGGTCACCCGCTGAAGGGAGAGCGGAGGCGGGAACCTGAAGCAGCGTGCCAACAGAGGCAACCGACCTGAGGAAGATGGCTGTTCTGAGCTCATTTGTCCCACAGTGACAGAGAACGTTTCAGAGCCCCATGTGAGCCTTGGTGGAGGTGGAGGACGGTGATCCTCAAGGGTGCCTTTCTCACGTACGTTCGACAACTGAAATCCCTCCCAGGGATGAAAACGTAGGGGAACGCAACAAATAACAGTGGCCAATTAAAGACATGACTGCAGGGTTGAGATTTAAGAGTAAAGCATGGATGAAGCTTGTCCAATATAAACTGCAGTAGATGTGTGACTGTGGAGAAAGCCAGGATATGGGGCCTGAGTTGAACCCCAATATAAATGAAACAATGGGATTGAAGTTTTCTGAGGAGAGACAGATGAAAACAAAGGACCACCTGAACGACGGAATGTACAGAAAAAACAATCATGTAAACACATTGCGGTACAAGAATAGACACGTTTCCTGGTCTCATATTAACTCCATGAATGAATGCCATGTCGTGTAGATACTGAGATGACCACTTAATTTTTGACGAAACTTGAGATGTCATATGAAGCAGGTGGTATTTAAATACCTCAGCAGTCACTACAAGTGTGTATGCCATCACAAACAAGGAGCAAACATATTCATATAATCTACATCGGATCGTTTCCACCCTGATTCCCAGTAACATGGAGTCAGTTGTGTTTGGTCTAGATATGGCTCTCTCTCTCTCCCCCCCCTCTGTTTCCTGTTTCCTCACTTCCTCAGCAGGCTAGACAAGTCTATGGAGGACAAAAGCCTGGGAGAAGCAGATCCAACCAAACAGAAAGGTTAATAACAGCTCTTCCTGCATCATATTCGACACAAGCAGCCAGCGGCCTAATTATCATCATTAGGGGCGAAGAGCACATCTTCTTATCCTTGTTAATGGCAGGCGGCATGAGTGGTCCTCCCAAACACATATCTATTATTTAATCAAACTGTTCCTGTTTCAGTGTTGAAATGGAGGCCAATTTAGGGGGGGGGGGTTGGTCTTGGCGGGCTGTCTTTCAGAATGCCTGTTGGCCTCGTCACAACGAGGCAGCCCTTTATTTTAGACTCTTTTGATTCCACACAATCGCAACACAACATAAAGGTAGGGTTTAGGCTGCCAATCAGAGAAGCTGAGAGAGCCAGTGGATATTATTAGGAATTATACGGTGTGATATGCAGCAGAGAGATGGAGCTGCCTGCCATGAGGCGGTGAGTGTAACATTGGGTCCCGTCATTTCCTGTGTCCCGGACAACAGAGGTCCTTCGCTGGCTGTGCATAATTACGTTTCCTTCTTTTTTGTAAGGCAAACAGTGCAGAGTGAATGTTGCTAATGTCTGTCAGGTCGTAAGAGCTATGATGGGAGTTACTCACCAGAACTTTGGCAAGGTACACCAGACCACTGTAAGTGATCATGTTTTTGTTAAGCCTGAGGACCCTCAGACCAGTAGGCTGCATATTCAGACCTTCACAGATCTCCTCCAGACCTACACCAGACAACCATGACAAAGCATCACAAAAAACTGTGGTAAACAAGCTCTGCACACACACTATTATAAACACACCGCATACACAAACAAGATTTGAACTATTATATACATTTCATATTAAAAACATCATAAATTATGTAAATTCCTGCTTTAACGGAGTGCAATTTAACAAGATTTCGATGACTAGATTTTCCTAACTTAACCAATACATTATTTAAGGGCCACTTTAGTGCACTCGTTCCATTCTTGCTTCCCTGTGTGACTACAGTGTACAGATGTGGTCCTGGCAAATACCTGCGTCAGCAATAGCATTGTCACCAAGGTCCAGTACTCGGAGGGTGTTATTGTATCTGAGGAGATCGCCTAACTGCATGGAGTCCTGGTAACTGTTGAGCTTGTTACTAGCTAGGTACAGCTCCAGAAGGCCTCTGTTAGTCTTCAACGCACCAACTACAGGAACAGACACAGGAGCAAAACTATTGTGTCACATAAGTCAAGTTTGTTCGATAGTTGAGCACAGCGCACTGTACTTGGTCTGCTTGAAAGTAATTTGCGAGACTCGGAGTTGTAGTATTGTTGGAACAGAGAGAAGTGCGGCGTACGCGCTCATGCTCAATTACAGTGGTAAAGATCAAGTGGCACTTCTTACCCATTGTACGATGAATGATTTGTGGAGAATCATAGTCATGCTTTTTTGTCAGAGCGAGGCCAAATCTCCAATTCAATGCCTTCCCCAACACATGCACACACACAATTTTGACATTATAACATTATCGCTACACCCTCTTCATCATTGTATGGACCTCTGTTCTGAGATTGTGAGCCTGGCATGTGAAAGCATGTGTGTTTGTTAGTATACGTGTGCAACAATGTTTCATAGGGAGGCAGATTGTGTGTAAGTGTGCATGTGATTATGTGTATGTCATTGTGTGTCTGTGTGTGTGTGTCAGACAGAAAGAGCGCGTGTGTACAGTACGTGTGTGTGTGTGAGTGTGGGAGCCCCAGTTTGTCAGATTGTCTAAGTGTGGGGGCTCACGTGGCCCATCCTGGCCAGATCGATGCAGTAGATTTGATCAGGCCCTTTGGGCTGCATGCCGAATGCCAACATTGTCATCAGTCACAGTGGGAACCAAATAGAGGGATCGGTGGGATTGATCTGGAGGACTCCACCGCGAGCACCAGCGCCCCAGACCCGCAATCAGGGCCCCTCCGATCGAAGGCAATGATCTGCAGCTGGGCCCCCTGCTGAGAAGGAGGGGGACAGGGGAGGGCATGGAGGGGGCCTCACAAGGGGCTGGGGGGGAGGAGTGGAGCAAAACACACAGCCCCTAAATATCAAATAGATCCAAGAGGCTTTAAAGGGCCAGGGTCCCTGTCTACATGGTGAGGGACCAGAAGAGCCCACTGTGTCACAGCAGTCTGGCGTGTCGAAAGTTGGCCTGACTTGAAGTTTAAAGTATGTTCCGTCTTTGGTTTGTCTTCTACGCCTCCAAAAACATTTGCGAGAGAAGGACAGTTAGAGTGCGTGTGAGCATGTCCATGTGTTGTTAAGTGCACACAGTCCCCTGTGTGTACATGTTTATATGTGTATGTCTATGTATGCGTGTGTGTCCCTCCCCTCCTTATTTATGCAAGCATTCCACTCTTGTCTTGGCTGCATGCACGTTTAAACGTGAGTGTGTGCATGTGTCTGTGTGTGTGTGTGTGTGTGTGCATACAGTATAGTGTGTGCATATGTGTGTGTGTGTGTGTGTGTGTGCATACAGTATAGTGTGCGCATATGTGTGTGCCTCTCTCTACCTCCATCTCATTTGCAGGTCAAGTCACCTCCCCCTCCTCCACCCCCGTCCCGATCGCTCCTGTCCACAAGCCCAGACCCCTGCTGCTCCGAAAGGAGGCCACCTCGGTCGCCACGGTTACGTCTTGGAGATGAAACACCAGCCAATCAATGAAGGTTACCAAGGACACTGGGACTCAAGTCCACAAGAGGAAGTGTTAAGGCCAGAGCATGGGGGAAATCTTTTATCTACACCTTTCTGCCCTCAGTTGACAGTTAGCAATTCTCTAACAAGTCAAATATGTAAACACAATCTAAAACTGATATTGGTGAGTATGACTGTAGGACTGTAGGACTGTGTTTTTCCACAGCAAGTTATTGGAGGCTGTCCTTGATGACAACATGCTGTTGGTGGAGATGCACTGTAGTATTTTGCATCTAAACAGTGACCAAAGCTTCCACAATACATTGAGAGAGGACCTAAACCATCTAGTACTTTAAAATGTCCCAGGTCAGTATATTCATTTAAATATAATCTAGAAATGCTTGAGAAACTTAACATTTGTGGTAAAGGAGCGAAACTATGGCGATTGGACAGAATATGTAGGTAACTGTTAATGTCCTTTTATGTATCTTTAAAGGTAATTAGTTACAATTCTGGCTATAAGGGCAGTGGCTTAAGCCCTAGCTAGTGCAGGACGGAGCGTGTGTGTTTCTGGCCGCCGTGCCAGAGCGGATCTGTGCAGCGGTGTGTAAAGTGACAGGCTGAAGATTAGGACATCTAATCCCAGGCCAGTCCCACTGTGAGGGTCACTGGGCCAAAATCTGCCACTCCTCTCCCTGTCCTCCATCATCTGTTCCTGCTGGCCGGGCCGAGCACGGACAACGCTCTCTCTCTCTCTCTCTCTCTCTCTCTCTCTCTCTTTCAGGCACACACACACCTACACACACCTTGTTTTGATGCATACCAGTCGGCTGTGTGTTTGTGTGTGTGCGGGGGGTCATACCAAGTGTGAAGAGAGGCCTGCCGCTGAGGTAGCAAGCGTGAAGGCTGAGCACGGCCAGCCGGCTGGTGGGCAGGGCTTTAGCCAGGGCCTGGGCAGGGTAACCCTGCATGGATACCTTGCAGGCATCCAGCCTCAAGAGACAGCCACTCTGCAGAGATACACACAGCACAGTGTCAGCAGACACACGTATGCATGCTCATATACAGGAATAGAGAGGAAGAGATAGATAGATAGATAGATAGATAGACTGAGAGACAGAGAAACAGACAGAGAGAGAAGCTAAATGGCTATAGAGGCAGCATGGACAAGTCTTTGTCCTGTGCCTCACCCGCCTTCATCAAAGACTGATGAGTCAGATGACTGACAGAGTGTGAGAAGAATGTAGAAAGAGAGAGAGAAATCTGAATGAAGGGCTAGCTAGGCAGTGCCCTAAGACTGGACTGGTCTGTATCCTCCATCCATCCAGCATCAAACACTGGCTTGTCTGTGGAGAACTGCGTGCGGGGCAAAACAACCTTGACTGACAAAGGGAGGAAGGGTGAGAGAGAAAAGGAATATAAACGAGAGTGGTAGAGAGATGGAGAGTGGAAGAAAGGTCTCGGCTGTGCCCCTGGTGTGGACTGGCCCCTATCGCTCACTTCCTCCCATCAAACAAACGTCAAAAATGAGAAGAAAACACTTCCTGAGTGACGGAGGAATAGCAGCAGGTCTGGGGGCCATTGTTAGTCTCCATCCCTCCCGCCCTACGTCCAGTACATCAAACGTGTCCAGATTTTTTTCCCATCCTCCTCTTCCTCTTCCTCCTCCTCCTCTTATACAGACAGGTGATTCTGATTGATCTGGTGTAATATTGCCTAAGAGCTTGCTTTCGGTCTCACCCTTGAAGTCCATTTCAGTACAGAGAGCGCAGCCTCACCTCTCTTTCATCTTGGCGCTATGCAGCTAATTGACCTGACGCGGGAGTGAATTCACCGTGCCAGGATCCTGCACTTTCAAACCCCGGAAAAGCAGTGGTTTGTCATTTGGCTTATTTTGTCATGAGCAAATGACTTCTGCCTCATCTGTCTGTCTTTCAAACACAATCCCTGCCTGCATGTGGGAGTTCTTAGTGTGCGCAGCTAAGAATCCTGGGAAGGTTTTATTTTTGAACTCCTTGGGTCCGACTCAGGGGAATCTCTCTCTCGCCTTGAGGATTTTGTGCAGCTTGTCAGAAATGACATTCTGGATCTACGGGATCCCTTTTTTCCCTTCTGCGGTGTGTTGGTGTGTGTCTGTGTGTTTAGTGTGCGCATGTGAGAGAGTGGTCATACACAGGTACGTGTGTCTAGCCGACACAAGCCAAATAACATCTCAGGCAACTCCTCAAGTTCTCTACTTTTCTATCCCATAATACATCTGCCGTGCACCCTATTTCCAATCTAACCCAGGAATGTTCAAACTGCACTCCTTGAAAAGTTTACAGGACACTTTCATATTACGAATTCAAACGCAAACAAACAGATTACACTGAAGTACAATGTACTGTACCTGCTTGATCAAATGAGAGAGTGCCCTCCAGCCTGATATTCCCATACTGGTGTTGTCAGAGATGTCAAGATGTGTTGTAGGTTCATAGTACAAAATCATATCCAGCAATGACGACGCTCCCTGGAAGAAAAAAAGCAAGGCCTAAATTCATCCTAGATGCAATAACAAAGTTTCACCTTCTTTTGATGGGAAATCAAATCATATTCTCGGGGACAGCTGAATATGAAAGTATTGGAGTGACGAGGGGGGTAGGGAAAGGGGGGGAAAGTTTTGCCTCATAAAACTCACATTTTCCTCCAGTTTTGTCGCCCGCAGATTGATGAAATCAAAGTGCAGTGATTTCAGTAGGATTTCCAGAGACTCGCAAGAGCTGGATTCTAATCGCTCACCTGAGAGAAACACCAGCAATCAAACCAAACATAATTGGAGCTGTTTGCTAACAGCCAAAATTGCATGTCTCCACTCAGGAGTCTATGTAAGTGCGCTTTTTCTTTCTTTCTTTCTTTTTTGTTGTTGGTTGTTGCAGTGATTGGAAATTTAGGTAACCCTGAACACAACAACCCCCCCCTTCTCCCTCCTTCTGGCTAACAAAGAAAAAATTGCTCCTAATCTGTTTATCTTCCCAACTGCTTTGTGAAAGAAAAAAACTTAAAGAAAAAGTGTCTGTGTTCATGAGTAACTTTCCATATCTCCTCACTGTAGGAGACTTGGAGCCCTCAATTGTCCTGCGAGGTCAGGTTCCTTCCCCTCTAAAGTGCGGTTGATTATTCAATAACTGAGGACTTTTAAACAAAGGCTTTGATGAAACATGTTGATGGTCATAACAGTTCCTTGCCACTGACAAACCCCTTCCCTCAGGATCTTCTTATCTCTCTCTGACCGTGGAGGGAAGGGGGGGGGGGGGGGGGGGGGGGCTCCACCGGGGTAGTGCTGGTGGGGGCGGGAAATATGATAATTCATTTATAATTAGCATAATCATTTGCTTTTCACAATAATCACTTAACTCTACAGTCAGAAAAGGGGGGTGGAGAGGCATCAATTCGTCTAATCCTCTCTGCGTTGGACTGATAATGGGAAGGGGGTGTCACCGCAAGTCAGATGTCATCAGAGCGTGACAAGGTGATGGGGGGATGGGGGAGCACAGTGACCCCTTGTAGGAATCCCATGCAGCCATGACTGTTTAAAGTCATAGGGCCCCTCCCCTTTCTGAACAGTGCATGATGGAACAGTATAGAAAAGTTCCTCGGATATAGGAACAGCTCTGATATCAGTGGTCTTCTTCTCTGTAACAGTCTGAACTAGCTTAAAAGTTCTGGCATTTTAGTTCAGTATTTGGATCCAAGTGCATTTGAGTACTGTACCTTGCGTTCATATACAGATATATCATTTATTTGAATGCAAATGACATTGTTCTCTGTAACTCATTAGCTAAGATGTGAAATGCCACCCTTCAAAAAGCCTCCTCTGTACAATGTCTGTATACACGACCTTTTAATTAAAGATAACCAATGTTACCATAGTCTATACATCCCAATATTGTATACGTATTGTGCTGAGCAACCATCTTACCTTCTAAATCCAGACATGTGAGAGTACTCTTCCCACACATCGCCAGCTGATGAGGGAGACGCAGAACAAGAGAGAGGGAGAGACAGACACAGTCAGTGTGCAATAGAAAACGCAGGAGAGAAACCAAAATTAGAGACATGGAGAGGATGAGTTCCGGACAAAGAGAATGCTAGACCCAGGACGAAGTAAGAGGACCTGAGAAAAACAACTAGTTCCTGTGCACTTCCTTCCTTCACACCCTGATGCTAGTCCATTCCATGGCCTTGTTTGTTCAGAGCTCTGGTTCCTGCCACTCCAGAGCATGAATTATGAATTTCACACAGTTTACTGTTGATGGCAACACCACGTCCTAATTAACCAGTGTATATTAATTAGAAACAGCTGGTCAGCTGTTGATGCGTTCATTTGCCAAGCCACTGTTCCACATACATCTCATTTGACTGCATCAATCACGGAGGGCAACATAATTGCGTGGATAGTGGATTTAAAAAAATGGATTTTCTTCTTTCCGGCAGCCAGAATAGAGAACAGGAATTGTACATTCCTCCCTCCTCTTCTTTTCTTGATGAAGAAATGTTGAAAAGCGATGAGGAAAAGAGACCTCGGTCCCTGGGTTCTTATTTCGGCTGTTCCCCTCCCTGTATCAAGTGAAGAAACACACAGGGCTTTCATTTCAGTCCATCTCATGCTAGCTTCTTGCTTCCTATAGGGCCTTCTTTTATCCTTAAATATGATTCATTGTTCAAAAGAAATGAGAATTCAGAAGGACCTGCAATCATGTACTCCTTTCTCATGTTCTCTGAGAGGTGAGACAAAGAATAGGACCGTATCTTCTGAAAAATGTCACTTTCAAATGATTGATTCAACATAAATTACAATTCCTGTATGTTACTGTTTACATGGGATTGGTGTTAAATTCTATATAAATATATAAGAACAACTAGGACATTCTAATTTTGAACGGGCAAATGAATAAGCCAAATAAACACAAATTGTATAATATGATATCGCATGTATTTGATACAGGTAGGAGATAGACCTTGTGATAACAATTAATTAGGCTAAACATAGTAGTAATGAAGGTTTACAGGTTTCTAAGAAACAAATAAGACATACAGCACAAGCTTACTCTCTCCCTCTCTCTATCTCTCTCTCTTACACACACACACACACACACACACACATTGTTACAAACTCCTACACAAGCGTACACTCACAGTCAACACATACCCTTCTTTAATATAACCTAAATGTATCTCTCAATGATAATGTATCCATCCATCTTAATGATGAATGACTATTAATAATGGCATGGGGTAAATATCTTAAAAGAAAATGTTAACTTAACAATTTTGACTTATGTCCCCAAAAAACTGGATTGATGGTCACAAGACTAAGTCTTCACATTAAGGTTTCAGCTAGGGTACAACCCATGTCTGTGTTAAGGTTTACACAAAAACACATACACACACAACTACACGTCGTAGCTGTTTTTCATCTTAATAAATTTGCGGGTCGCCTCTCTTCCCTTGTGCTGCAGCGGCAAGACATGGTGTTCCTCGCTGCCTCGCGAAGGAGAGGAAGGAACGAGCGGGGCGCCAAATCTATTGATGTGTCAGAAGGGAAAGGGACAAAACTGAGTGATAAAAAGAAAAGCTTTTTCTCTCCCAGGCAGAGTGGGGATGTGGTTTCTAAACTTCCCTTCTGCAGAAGTCCTCTCTGGTGCATTTGGCATTCTTCACTCTGTCCTCTTCGTGACAAACTGCGTACTGTCTGACTCTCTGGGTGGTTCTGTATTTCTTTTTAAAACGCCTTTTTTCCAGTCCCATTTAATTAGCTGGAAAAAAATATTATTTTCAGAGCAACATTTAAGGCTCTTAGGGGTTAAAGTCACCAGCACATTTTCCTTTCAGCATCTTTTCTGCAATAAAGGATAAATTATTTAAAATAACACGACCTTTTATCTCACACCCTTTGAAGGCGGCAAATTAAAAATGTAAATTGGGAGCTAATTAATATGCAAATATATTCATTCCCAGTTAACAATTAGCAATTAAACCTGCAGTGTCTAGAAAGAGCATAGACAAAATTAGTAACTTAATTTATCATAAAAAAATGAAAACGTACACAAAATTCTAATTGACTTTTAAAATATTTCCCACTGTCTCTCTTTGTTCATCTGTAATGATTTTGAAATTCATGATAGCACACTAAAATAATGAATTAGTCTATATGTAAAATATATTGTTTCCTTAAAGGTTGGTGTCAAAACAAAATGTTAACCTCAACTTCCTTGATAGATTGTTTATGTCATGATGTGTTTATGTGTTGTATGTACATGTTTTATACATCTGCATCCATACATTTCTCTTGATATGTATGGTTGTGTGTGTGTGTGTATGTGTGTGTGTGTGTGTGTGTGTGTGTGTGTGTGTGTGTGTGTGTGCGTGTGTGTGGCTCTGCATGTGTGTCAGCAGCATGAACAGCACACGTATCCTCCAAGGTAGCTAGTCCCCCTAATCAGTGCATCAGCAAAGACCAGAGGGGGTGCTACGCATTAAAGTTTAAAAGTGAGAACATGATTCATACTTGATGGTGTTTAGATATGAAGGAGTCAGAATGCTTCTTACCAGAGCCAAGCACAAGTTTATTGCATATCAGTGACACAGTGGCTTGCTGATGAATACTAGGGAGCAGGCTAAGAAGGATGGGAGAGGCATGAAGGAGCAAATGATAGAGGAAGAAGCACAAAGAACTGAACTGACTTAAAGGTTACGCTGCTAGGATTGAAAATCCCCCAAATCTCCGACAGCGACTTTAACTCAGTTGTGTGTTTTCCAGGCGATACTTTTAATATAACTTCGATTCTGAGTGTAGATAATGCTAAATGATGTTGCCAACATTACTACCAACCCATAAAGCAGTTGACTAAAACTACTTACATAAGCTGCATGTACGCCTAACCGACCATGAAAAAATCCATCTATTTTAATGACATACTTACAACACTTACAAATCCTTCCTACTGTCTGTACTGTGAAACATTCACACCAGAAAATCATACTGCCATAATTATTATTAATATAATATTTCTCGAACATAGCCAGCACATGTACGTGTCTACCAGTTTAGCTCATTTGTATTTCTATCTGTTTAGTATATTAATCGTATGCATATTAGTCATGAACAAAATGCATGTAATGAATATCAGCAGTCTATAGAAGTGCACAGAAGGTTTGTGAGTTGAGTTGTTCGCTGTGTCAGCCACCTCTAAATAAAGGATGCTCTAGTGACAGTCTGCATCCTTTCTTGAAGCCAGTGCACACAGACATGACTGCATAAGGGGCACAGATTCCTGTGTCCCCCCATCTAAGCTGAGCCTCTCAAACTGTGCGATAGCTGCCTTCATGGCATTTCAAATGCATCACTAACCACCCCTGTTCTCATTGTAATGAGCAGAGAGACATATGTCCGGTTTCCCCACTGTTTTCGATAAGGCAGCATTCAGCCGCAAACACTCCAATCTCCTTTCCCTTTTTATTTGCATGTGAAGCGCTAACAACAGTCAGGGAAATAGTGCAGCACTTACTTAGTGACATTTATCTTGTGCCTGACTGTTCTCTACACCGGGGGAGTCGCAATAACAATCAGCATGCATTTAATTTAAGAAATGTGTTCCCTTTAGAATTACGCCAGAAAGGAGAACATATCTGTGTGTGTGGTGTAAAAGACATACTGGCACTAGTCACAAACCATGTTGTAACTTCATTAAAGCAAAGTAATATTAATGCTAATCAGAAGGAAAAAACCGTAATGAAAAACTATTGGGATTGCAAAGAAACATCCACAAGATTTCCTCTTTCTTCAATTTGTGAGTAGATATATTTGATTTCATTTTCCCTTTGAGGGATTTTGCTACCAAAATAGCATATCTATGAATTGAACGTGACCTGAAGAGCAGTGGAAATGTCATGTTCTCAGCTTAGCGCTGGGATAATTCCCCCAGCAACAAATGGGGGAAGTTATGTTGAGGTAATTGATTTCTCCTCAGTCCACTCAACTGAATAATCAGCAAGAGAAACACCCAATATCTATTAACTAGACTATCCACCAACAAGCAACCAATTCATAGCTTAGTCCTACTCTGCCTGGCTTCAATAAAACTCTGACAGAATACCAATTAAAATTCAGGTCAACATCTGACTTGATTCCTATTGTGTTTCCTGCCAAACATAAACAATGCTTTTTGAAGATTTATAGGAAGTTGAGAGAGAGCAATTATTACCTCCATTGAATTCTTTTAAAGATAACAGTCCTTCAAAATACTCTTTAAAAGTGGCGATCTATAGGATGTGTCAACGTTCAGGGTTTCATTTTGAATCTGAAAGTGTTGCAGCCTGTGCCGTTGATCTCTGACACCCATATAAACGTTTGTATTTTAGGGGGAAGAACGAATACAGAAATTGAAGGGAAACGAGTGCATGCTCTGGGTTTCAGAAGTTAGTGTGTTTAAACACAGTAGCCATGGGCCTTGAGGTCACAAACTATTGTCTGCCATTCCTATGAAGACATAACCAAAAGCGAATACTGTGTTATCCACTTAAAACATTTCAAAGAAAACGCGAAAGCCCAAGGGTACAATAAAAAGCTTTAAATAGTCTTCCACGGCCATCCTTCGGGGATTACCCGTGCCTGAAAATACCTAATTTAATAAATATGCTCTTTAAGCTCACAGTCTTGCTTTGCATATGCACGTATTATGAATTCACTTGGAGCACTTTGGTCTAAATAGTTCTCCTCTTAACCATACATATTTTGCTCTCTTAGAAGGACCACCTACATTCGTTTCCAATGAAAGTAGGTTCATTAGTACCTTCAAGATAATACAGAGGGTGTGTGCTTAATGTAAGCACTGCTAAGTCTCTAATTTTCCACAAATAATTCTCCTTGATCTAATCATGAATTTATGCAGAGGAGAAACTAATGTTCACAACATGGCTGGCTACGAGTAAAGTAAGTAAGTACATAAAATGAATTATACATACAGTATGTGTGTGTGTTTTGAGCAAGTGTGTGTGTGTGTGTGTGTGTGTGCGCGTGTGCGTGTGTGTGCCTGTGTGTGTGTGTGGCCTATGTGTTTGTCACCAAGTGTGGGTGTATACTTGTTCATGTTTATTTGCTTTTGTTTACAGCTGTGCTATTATTTGCAATCCCACTAACTTAAAACCAACATGGTGGTTAACCTGCTCTTAGCCTCTTGTTTGCACAAGAGATGTTGTCATTTTGTGCAGTAAGCCTGATTGAGGCTGATTGAATGAACTGATTCAAATTACCAGAGGAATTTGAATATGGGAATTCTCAATGTGCCTGTCATTGCAAATTCTAGGGAACAAATTCTAGGTTCTCTGGGCGAACAGTAACGTCTCACCAACTTGGCTGCTTATAATAAATTATTAACTGAAAGGGAGATACGATAAAATTTAAGTTGCAAGTCTAGACTGGTTGTCAAAGCAAGGAAAACACTTAATGTTGTGTCAAATGTATCACAAAATCCAAAATTAGTCTCTTAATGGCTCTCAAAAATAGACCCATTGTGGGTACCATATGGATTGTAACAATTTAGCCGTTCTTGATTTAAAATAAGAGTCCAAAACAATAACCATGATTTGGAGTTTACCTCCAGTTGCTCCACAATCTTAGGGTTGGGTTCCACTTGGTGCCTTTCACAGCTCTTCCTGTAGGCCAGAATTACCTCTGCCAAGGTGAGGCTGTCAACTAAAATAGAAGAATACAGTCATTACAGCTTTAATGTCTCCTTGTCCCAGTGAACTGGGAGCCCCCATTCAAAAGTGCTTAGAGGGACTTCAAAGTGCCATACGGCAAACTGTACGTGTCTGATAGACTGTGGGGAGGGAGCATGTGACACTCATTGGTGTGGGAAGGACAGAGAAAGGATGAGTGTGCTATATCAATCAGCCAATCAAGCGATCAGATTTATTACACACACCTTATTGTATATGGAGTGAGCTTCTAACAAAACTATATGTACTCTGCCGTTCTAAGATTTGAAGGATGGAGACAAGGGAATGTCTATGTGTTCGTTTTTTATATGATTTGGTGTGTTTCTTTATTCGAGAACTTTTCCTATTTGTGTTACCTAACTTGATGATATATGACATTACAACAAACAGCTCTTTACTAGTTATTGAACATCTTTGCTGAAACTTTTCACATTGGTTTTCATGTAGTAACTATAGAATAATCAGCCTCGCAGTAATTTTCTTTTTTCCTGAGACTGACAAGCCCCAACCCATGCAAAGAACTTCTTGTGAACGTGTTTACGGACCCTCTCAGTCATGCCTCCGGTTGCATCACTGTGTTGAAAATATTGGACAATTAATTTAAAGTTATCTCATTAATGAATTCATTTCAAAACGTTTAGGCCAGTTGGAGAGTGAATATGTTGGTTAGCATGTTTATGCAAATGCCGATCCTAGATTGTATGTGAGAGACTAGGCAATAACATAATAAGTAAGGAAACAGATCAGAGAACATCGGCACTGAATTAGTGCTCTTTGTAAAACACAAACGTTCCAATTAAGCCACACTTAAAATAAAAGGTTGCTCCACTTTAGAAGAAATGATTTACTTGTATGTGAGTGCAATTTCACATTTCTCACCATGGATGTGAAGATGTTTGTGTGGACATGAATGGGCCTGCATTACACACCAGTTAAACATGTCCAACATCTCCTTAAAACCAAGGGCATGATCTCACCTTCTCTGCCTGGGTCCCTGTGTTCTGCGAAGCCAGATACAATCTCCTCATCTGGAGGAAAAGACACATGCTTTTCGCCTTTGCTTTTCTTGTGCAGCAGGGTAGGCAGCGGACAACTGTGACTGTCATTGTTACTTTGTTTGGTCATTGTTTCTGTTTCATATATCCACAATGATACTCTTTCTGGTGAACGAGCTGACTCTGAACAGTCGTTGTTCACCTCAAGATGAAGAAGTTTGATGACAGTTTAGCTCACTCTAAAAAGCCATACACAAGTTTATCCTATAGTTAGATCTTTAGGTCAACAAACATCTTGCTGTAGTGGACAAAATGATAGAAGCATCAATGGAACCGAGGTTTTCTAAGTGAATTATTCCCTTGGCTCTGAAGTTCTGTTGTGGTTGCCTGGTATTAGCCTACCTATTTAGATAGTGGACACCAGTATATCCATATCTTATTCATGAGTCACGTGTGTCCTGCGCTCTAGGTGAAACCTAATCTGTCAAACCTGAGATCATATGATTTACCTTCAAAATAATATACTCACAACCTCATAATCTTCCTAATCCACCTCATCATCCATCGTTCCTCTTTTCTCCTATTCCTCCATATTTTCAAACGTAAAAAACACAATTTCCCAGAATCCTTGAGAGTTTTAAGATGTGGCGCAGTTCTTTTAACCAATAGGGTTGCAGAGATCTGTGAATCGCGTTCCTGTTTAAGAGTTTTGCGGGAAGTTCAGAGCCGCATCAAGGATAACTTTGGAGACAGCAGTAAAGGTAGATATTGACATGTTTTATTTTAATAAACTGCACAAGTATTACATGACATGTGCATGCCTCTCCACGTCATAACGCAAATTACCGTGTGCCTCAACGATGTTACGTTGGCAAGCTAACGTAAATCAGAGACTCATTCTCAAGACTTCAAAACGGCAGCAGAATGCAAGCAAGGCCACCATCATTGTAAACACTGTAGCTTGACATTATTTCGTGTAGCTACCGTCTGTGATGCACTTTCAAGCTACACTACGTTGCTAACTTCTTACCGAGCTCAACAAAGCAACGAGGCGTTTTGCTAGCTCGCTGCCCAGTAACACTAGATGTTTCCGTGAAATGACACCAACCAGCAAGCTAGAGCTAGCAATCGTAGCTGCCTACAGACTGTAGCAACACAATCCACAGGGGAAGAAGACTAGACTGGCTAGTTTCAGTTTCATAGCCAAGCGTTGGGACCGGAACAAGATTCAACCCTGTTATACGTAGCCATCTAGCATCTAGCAAAGTGTTCCACGCCGTATCTCCTAATTTCCGAGGAAAATAAGTATGGTGATATGGTACACTATGCACAGCGCGAAATCTTCATTAGCGAACTAGCTAACTATCGACTGTGTTCTTAAATCGAAATCCAGATGCCCCCTAAATCTAAGGCAGTAGGGAAGGGCAGAGGACCCGCTAAGAGGAAGCTGGCAGAGGAGTTCCCCCCGGGAGAGATACTGACAGACACTGGCAAGAAGTCGTGGAAATTGGGTGCTCCAATAGGACAGGGAGGCTTCGGACTACTGTACTTGGGTAAGAAGAATTACATCTATAGTCAGCCAAATACGGAAGAACGATAGAAAAGAGCGAAGCGGTAACTTTTTTCTCTCTCTCTCTACCTGTTCTTGACCAATTTACACAGCAGGTATTATAACCTTTTATTTTCCCTTCAGCTGATGAAAATACACCCAAACCCGTTGGAGCAAATGCTGCATATGTGATCAAAGTGGTGAGTCATCGGCATAATTATTCTAATTGACAGGGCTTCTGAATTCCCCTTCTGTTCTTTATTGTCAGATTAAGCTTCCTGTTATTAACGTACAAGCCTGTTGTACAGGCTAGCATCAGTATAAAGCTGTGTATATCAGTGATATGTTGTTCTGAGATTTTAGTAACTTGTTTTTGTCCTTCCTAGGAACCAAGTGACAATGGACCTCTGTTTTCTGAACTCAAGTTTTACATGCGTGCAGCCAAGCCTGATCTGAGTATGCTGCCACACCCTCACTTATAATCTCTCTCACTCACTCTCCCTCTCTCTCTCTCTCTCTCTCTCTCTTTCTCTCTTACACACACACATACTCTCACACACACCCTCCACCAGCAGTAGGCCCCACACACTTTCTCTTTACACAGAGCAAGGAGCAAACAATCAACTTTCTTAATTAAAAACAAAGTTGTGGGTTGTCTGTGTTCCTTTCTGGGCCTCTTACAGAAGCAGGCTCCTCGCTTACATAGTGCCTTTGGTGGCTGTGCCGTTCGCCCCAAGGCCACAGCTTTGCATTTTATATAATAACAATCCAAATGTCAATCTCCCCTGACAATTAACTGTTATATTACTAAGGAACCATAGGCTCATATTTTATTCATGGGGAGTATCGTGTTGTTGGTAAATATTTGTCCCACCAGCAGATTAGCTCGCGGCCGCACACATTCAGGTCTCCTCCATGGAATTCTGCTCTTATTACTTTGAGCATCACCACCTTCAAGCGTATATTGTATTTAGACTGTATTGAAAGGGTATACCTAGAAATGGCTTCTTTTTTGCAAATGTAACTTCTATAATATTCAGATGAATACTGTCTGTGTCCATTTAGAGGGATTTCTGTCATAGGTTTTCCTTTGAGTTTCCTCCTTGTCTTCCTTCAGTGTTTAGGTGGCAGAAAGCCCTTCTGTGGGTGTATGTGAAGCCATCTGTGACCTTGTTTGTTAAAAGGTCTTTTCAAATTTAGTTTTTTAGTTTTTTTTCTAATGTTTGTGACCCTGATTGGGTTTACTCTTTTTCATATTTTAGTTCAATCCTGGATGAAGTCTCACAAGATAAAGTATCTGGGCGTTCCAAAGTACTGGGGGTCAGGTCTTCATGAGAATGGAGGGAGACGGTGAGTCATTAGGGGGCTTTTCTAATTCTTTAACGGTAGATGGCTTGGTTCTTTGGAGGTTTACTTGCTTCAAGTCAAGTCCGAAAATGTTTGTGTTTGAGCCAGCAAGCTCAAAGCTACGCAGACAATATCTATCATGCCATAGCCACACCCAAATTATACCTTAGGCTGTTAATAATAGTTATAATAGTTTTGACTAACACATCAGGACAGGTATGTAAACCATTTCTGCTTCCTCTTGTCTTCTCAGGTATAGGTTTATGGTGATGGACCGGTTTGGGACAGACCTGCAAAAGAAGTTTGAGGAGTGTGGGAAGAGGTTCTCCAGGAAACTGGTCCTGCAGCTTGGGCTGAAACTTGTAAGATATTAACCAGAGTTCCTTGATTCCACAGCAATCTATTGTGTTCTTCATGTTCCTCAATTTACTTACTTAATAGAGACACTTTTTGAATATATATACATTTTTTTTTAAATATGTTAACTCTTTTCTAATACAAAGAGAACATATATGACCAGTATGGCATTTGTTTCTTTTGTCAATATCTCCTCTCATTAGCTGGATATCCTGGAGTACATCCACGAGCATGAGTATGTTCATGCTGACATCAAAGCATCCAACCTCCTCCTCAGCCACAGCAACCCTGACCAGGTCAGTACACTCCCTCCTTCCTCCCTCCCTCATCCTGCCTCCTCCCTCCCTTCCTCCCTGCCTCCTCCCCCCCTCTCTGAGGGCACTCACCACCAACCACCTCCACGCACGTCAGCCTCCATAAACCTGGTTGAAGGGCCGTTTGAAATGGAACCCCCCCCCTCCCTAATTTGAAGTGCGTCTGGTTTCGTTTGCACAGTACAATCAGCCCAAATAAACAGTATCAAAAGGCCCACTCTGCCAGAGCAATTCACCATGCCTTATACACTCGTGTATTTAACGTAGGTCGATTTATTTATTTATTTATTTTTTAAATTAAATTTTTTTCTTCCCCCAGAAACATACTATGAAGGCTTAGGCCACCATTTACACTCAGCAGAATTAATGA
The DNA here is from genome assembly GCA_036571765.1 of Plecoglossus altivelis. NCBI lineage: Eukaryota > Metazoa > Chordata > Actinopteri > Osmeriformes > Plecoglossidae > Plecoglossus > Plecoglossus altivelis. The sequence continues at coordinate 14,125,571 of BROE01000009.1, read as the reverse complement.
CACAGAATTGTCCGGAATGGGGACATCATCCTAAAAAGTCCAGCTCCCCACCCTCCTTCCTCTCTAAACAAGCGAAACCTTTTTGACCCCTAGATATGTAAGAAAAGAAAAAAACAAAAAACATACTCGATATTTATTTTGATTATAATGCTCTTGTGCTGCTTCATTAGATTCAATTAAGTGTGAGAGGAGGAGGAGGGCAGGGGAGGCGAGCGGTGTGCTTTTATTGTGTGTCTCTAAACACGGCGAGAGATTAGACTGGAGCTAAGAGCTCTTTTGAGCAAACAAGGTAGGGGGACATGGTGCAAATATTTAATTTGGGGATTAATAATGTATCAGTGGTGTGTTATTAAAAGTGCTATTTTTAAAATTACAATTTAGAAAATCAAGCCCTGGGGATTTAGTGAGGGGTTAGCAGTACACTGTGGCCGCTAGCTCTATGCCACTGGTCTACACAGTTATTGGAAACATATATGTTTGGGACTCAGAGATGTATTTCTTGTGAAATTGTATAATGTTTTCTTTTTTTTGCATGCTGCAGGCAATATTTAACCTTAGTTGTTTATTTCAAACATACACAGTAAGCATGTACATACAGTACACACATGAGGTGGATGGATTGTTTAGGCATGCTTTAGCTTGACTTGAAGGATGTACTTCTCTGTGTGTGCATGAATGGGTCTTGTTTTGTTTGTGAACCTGTAGGTTTACTTAGTAGATTATGGACTAGCCTATAGGTACTGTCCCGAGGGAGTGTTGAAGGACTACAAGGAGGACCCCAAGAGGTGTCATGACGGTACCATCGAGTTCACCAGCATCGACGCGCACAAAGGAGTGTGTAAGTATCACACCGGACCCGAAGCACGTGGTGGCTGAGCCAGTTGTCTGTACGTCTCGGTTGGATCCGGACACTCAGATGTGTGGTGGTGGTGTTGGTGGTGGTGGTGTAAGGCTGTGTGTGTTTGTTCCCTGCAGCTCCGTGCAGGAGAGGAGACCTGGAGATTCTGGCCTACTGCATGCTGCAGTGGCTGTGTGGCCGGCTTCCCTGGGAGGACAAGCTCCAGGACCCGCTCTATGTCAGGGACTCCAAGATCAAGTGAGATGACACGCACACTGAACATATACCGCAATCACAAGGAACATCTACCGTAGGCACAGGGAACATCTACCGCAGGCACAGGGAACATCTACCGCAGGCACAGGGAACATCTACCGCAGGCACAGGGAACGTGTACCACATGTGTGCACAGACACAGACTCCTATGTTTTGCTGGGGCTCACACAGAAGCCTATTCTCACAAGAACACACCTCACAAATGAACTAAAACAGCATCCGAAGAGATATTTCAGGACATCTTTGTTTACCCTTGTGGCTGTTTGTGTGAACTTCAGCCAGCATGGAGGCTCCCTGTGACAGCACACAGACAGCAGTTGTAAACTATGTCACACTGTGGATTAGTTAATGGTATGTGCCAGTAATTAACAGTATGCCATTGAAAGGCCCAAGGACCTTGTAAAAGCCGTAGACATGAAATCATCTCTAGTTGTGTGTGTGCCCACGTGTGCATGCGTGTGCGCATGTGTGTGCGTGTGCTGCCTTTCTAGTTGATCTTCTGCGATTCTAACTTGTTGACTTGCTCCAACAGATGCCAAGAGAACATATCTGAGTTCATCTCCAAATGTTTCCCCTCTGAAGAAAAGCCAGGTAAAGGTGTTGACTCAAATGCAAGACTTGTGTATAAAGATGTATTAGTATAGAATTATTTTGAACACTGCATGCATGTCCGTGCCGTTGCGGTGTTTGCAAGTGAAATGGTGTGCTGTGGATTTGGTCCTTGAGAAACACCTGTGTTACCAGCCGATGAAAGTCCTGCTTGTGTTTACAGCCAGGGCGCTAATTGAACTGAAGCACCTCCTGGTTTGACTCGCACACGCACTCCTTTCGACATGTGCTGGTATACGGCGCATGCACGCCGCTTCTTTACCTCATAATGTCTGTTCTCTCTCCTAATGAGCACAGGGACCTGTTGATTCATGCTCGTAATGAGCGCTAATTCATTAGCACCGCTGCTAATTCCCCCTCGGCCCAAAACTTTCCACTTTAACTTTGCGGCGAGGCAGCACACTCTCCCATGAAGGGTGCATTAGCGCAAGGCACAGGCAAGAGAGGCAGCGGGGAGGGGGGGGGTCGAGCAAAGTTGATTTGTTTTAGAGCGAGACAGAGTTCCATGTATTTGAACCCTTTTTGCTTTAACATATAAGTTTCCATGTACATTTGAAATCCCTTTTTCTATTTCACCACGCACACAACACGAAGCGCCCGACTCTGTCATACTCCTCCTGATACTGTCGCCGGCGCTCCTGCTCAGTTTGGCGGCCGGCAGCCAGCATGACAGAAGGGGTGCATTCGACGCCACCACCGCCACAGGCTGTTGTCACGGCGCGCATTGCAATTAGCCAGAGGAGAGATGGACCTGTATTGTCATGGCCGCCATCCTAATCATCGTCATGGTCGCGACGTCTCATTCTGTTTGGTGCGACTGCTCTTAGTGCCAGGCGACGGTAAACAACAGACTGGGTTAGATGGGGGAACGGAAAGAGTGAAGGGGTGAAAAGAAGGAGCGTCGGAGCAGAAGGAGGGACGGAAATACGACATGCGACATTCCCCTGGACCCCCCCCCCTCCATTTCCCTCTCTTTCCGTTCCCTGTACGTCACCTCTTTCTCTGTGTAGCCCCTGGGTCACTTTCCGAGTGGCACAGGGAAGAGGGACTGCGAACAGGAACTAGCAGCGTATTTGGCACAAGCTTCTGGGACAGTGTGGCGCGCACTGGCGTTCCCGCGGCAGCTCGCTCCTCCGCTGCGTGGCACCTTGTCATGTCTTTAAGGGCCCATCCAGTTTCCATTCTGTTTACTGTGAAGCGAGGAGAAGGAAAGGATGTGTGATGAATTGGATGTTTTCCCAATAGAGTCTTTGATCTTCAAATTCAAGAAATCCCTTTCATTCTGGGGAGTTAAACAAACAGCACTCTGTTCAGTGTTATTATACCTCTAAAACCACCAATGAAAGTCTAATTGTGTTTTCCGTGCGATGTTTTCCATGTATTTCTTCCAACATCAGATGAGCTTCAGAAGTTTATGGAAGAAGTCAAGTCCTTGAGTTATACAGACAAACCGCCCTATCAGAAGCTGCGTTCCATCCTGCAGGCGGGGCTAGAGTCCATTGGCGCCAAGAATGACGATAAACTGGATTTCTCGACTCAGGTCAATGGTGCTGGGCCCTCGTCTCCTGCTAAGGTCAGTATCCACACACACACACACACACACACACACACACACATATACACGCACACACACTGAGCTGTAAGTGTGTGGAACTGTGTGCGTGTACAGTGGGGCGGGGGATACATAGTCATGCACTTCCACGCGTGTCTCTACATTTTCAAAAACCTTGCATCCTAATCCTAGACCCTTAAAAAGGGATGCGGTTTCAACCCCATTTAATTTGTTTACCTGTTGAAGCCATATTGAAATGTAAAAATGCACGCTCACGAGCCACGGCTAATTGAGCAGGTTAGCAGAGCCAACGCAGAGCACATTGATTTTCAAATACAATTAAAGAGTGATGCTTTTAACAGATGATGCCTCGGCCATTTCTTATTGATGTCACCCCTCCTCCCGACCCCCCCACACAAACACTCATACGCACCATATACACAATGAGGGCTACACATCGTCTAGTCAGGCCAGTTAATGTTTTTAGACGCGGTTGCATTCTCCTTGGTAGTTTGAGACGTCTCAAGTGCACGAGTGTCTACCACCCCTTACCCACTTCCTCTTTTCACTGTCACTGAGTTGTCTCTGTCTTCACCTTCATCATCTCCCTCTACTCTTTGCTCTCTTCTTCTGCCTTTCCTTCTTTCACTTTCTGCTGTTTGCCTTTTTCCTCTGCGTTGCTTTCCTTCGTTTCTCTCTTCCCTCTACCGCCTCCTCTACCTCCTCTCCCTTCTATCTCCCCTCTCCCTTCCCCTTCTCTCCTCTACTGCCCAGTCTGCTCCTGTCTCCTTTACCCCCCCTCTCCTTCTCTTCTCTACCGCCCCCTCCGTTCCTCTCCCCTCTACCTCCTCTCCTCCTCTCACTTCTCTGCCCTCCATCCCTGGGACAAGTCTGCGAGGTATACTACCCGTGTTTATCCCTCGGCTAATGTTCCATAAATGTGCTGACACGCTAACCTTAGGAGATCCGCCGTGCCTTCCGCAATCAACGCCCTCCCTCTCCCCCTGGTCTCTCCCTCCCTCCATCAATCCATCTATCTTTTTTCCTTTCATTCTTAACTCCTCCATCCTTCTCTGTCCCTTTCCTTCATCCATTCTGTCTGCCACTCCACATTGTCTCTTGTCCTCCGTTACTCCTTCCTCGCCCCCTCCTCTCCCCCTGTACCTCTGTCACGCTCTTGTTCTTTCTTTCCCTCCTCTCTCCTCTTCGCCCCTCTTTCGTCGGTGGCACTCGCCCGCACGTCTGCATATGGAAGGTGCCACCGGGGAGCTGGCCCGTGCCAGCGGAGGGGTTACCTGCTCCCGCCACCGTTATTGTATGTAATTATCCAGCCAATCTGTTCACCTCAGCAGGGTCCGCATGGTAATCATGAGGAAGAAATTGGGCAAAAATGGAAGGCGGCAAAAAGAGAGAGAGGGGGGGGGTGGCGGAGGTTGTAGTGTGTGGGGTGGGAAGGGGTGGCGGAGGTTTTAGTGTGTGGGGTGGGAAGGGGTGGCGGAGGTTTTAGTGTGTGGGGTGGGAAGGGGTGGCGGAGGTTTTGTGCGTGCATTGCTCCGCCTCCCTCCGTGACAAGTAACTGGTTCATCATAGGCCTGCTGTTCACGCTTCTTTGCTCTGCCATTCCCTACGACAGCCGCGTCGCAACTTCGCGTGCGGACTACCAATGGTCACGGGGGCCCCGACGTTTCCATGCTATATGACGGTCCGGGAGCTGGCTCCGTGCTAAGCGGAGGTGTTAACTGCCCCCGGCCGTTATTGTATGCTTATCAGGCAATTGTCGCTCACAAGGTCCGTCATGGTAATCATGAGGGAAATGGGCAAAATGGAGGGCAGAAAAAGAGAGAGAGGGGGGCGGGGGTGGCGGAGGTTGTAGTGTGTGGGGTGGGAAGGGGTGGCGGAGGTTTTAGTGTGTGGGGTGGGAAGGGGTGGCGGAGGTTTTAGTGTGTGGGGCGGGGGGGTGACGGAGGTTGTAGTTTGTGGCGTGGGGGGAGGGTGGCGGTGTTGTAGTGTGTGGGCGGGGGGGGCGAGGATTGTAGGTGTGGGGTGGAGGGGGTGGAAGTTGAGGGGTGTGGGGTGGAGGCGAGGTTTATGTTTGGGGGGAGGGGGGCGGCGGGTGTCAAGTGTGGCGCCGGGTGCGTGATGTATCAAGGTCCAGGTGAGGGGGGGTTGAGAGCTCATTACACAGGAGAGAGAAAAAAAAATGGAGTGGATGTATACTCGTAAGTGCACCTCCTGTGACAGCCGAAGACCCTGGCACAACGAGGATGATGGCAGCAATGATCGCTGGGCCAAATTATTTTCCATCTTCTTTTTTGTTCAATTTTTTTGTCGTGGTCGTCGTCCCCCGAATGCGTCGGAGAGCCAAATTAAAGTAGTGTTCATGGAAATGCTAAAAGGATACGTCTACCATCTACCTTTCCCTGAGGGTTGAAACCAGTGAAAGATCCTGAAATCGGCTCCCTGATAATCTTTACATCTGTGAGACGAGAATAATCCTCTGTCGGATGCAGCTATTTAATTTTGCTCCGGTCAAAATGGCGGAGGTTTTAATGGGTCATTTGAAAGTGTTAAATGTGCCATGGGCATCCCCATAATGACATCTGCTCGAACATCAGAGCCGCTTCTTGTAAGCCTCCAGCGGCTCAGACAAGCGGGTCATATGTGTTTGAATCTTGGAGTCCTGGTAACCTTGCTTCACCTTCAGGCTCCTTCAAGCTGCCCAGTCAGTGAGGAGGTCAGACTTCATCATGTCCTCATCGCTCGGAGGTGATGTTTTGACTCATGTCTTGTTTGTCTTCACTTTCACAGAAGACCACCAAGCGAAAGAAAGTGGTGGAGATAGAGGAGGATGAGACAGACAGTAAGCCGGCCAAGAAAAGGGCTGTTGCAGGAAAGAAAGGTAACAAAGGCTCTCTTCCTTTTAGTCTTTCTGTTCTCAATAAATAAGCTCGCTGTTTGCAAAATACCAAAATCCGTGGAAAATCTGGAAACCTCAGTAACAATTCCACGTCATAGCTTGAATGTGGAGCATCCCTGTAAAGAGCTCCATGTGACTTTACTTCTATGTCATGGCAGAGGTCAATGGGGTCAAGAAAGGTACCAGCAGCAGTGCTGCTAAAGCTGTGAGTCCAAAGAAGGCCCCTGCCAACAAGAAGGCCCCTGCCAACAAGAAGGCCCCTGCCAACAAGAAGGCCCCTGCAAAGACGGTTGCTGCCAAAAGCACGTCCCCAGAACCACCACATCAAGTCAAGAAGAGCAGAGGAAGACCCAAGAAAACCCCCTAGTCAATCTCTCACCCATCTGTCTCTCTCTCTCTTTCTATCTCTCTCTGTCTCTCTCTCTTCTCTATCTTCTAAACCCTTTTCACTGATTTTATCAAATGTTCTTTTTTGGATTTTTGTACAGTCTGGTTTGTAACTGTCTGTTCTGCTGGTTTTTGCCATTGGCCTTTATTAGCACGGCTAAATAATCAGATGATGCTGCCACTGGTTGGATAATAAATAACTTTAATAACTTTAAGATTGTTATGAGTATTAATTTTCTTATTTGATCTCTCTCTTTTGAGATGTGCCATTTTGAACTGTGAGAAGACAATACAGGAGTGGGTTAGACTCAGAAGCCACTTCTGCTGCCTGGTTGTCCTCTTCAGCTCAAGTGCCAGTGTCTTGAATTCCCCCAAAATGCGCCTGTCCTCCCTCTGTGCATCTCTGATATGCTGTGACAGGGAGGGATATTAGATAGGCAGCACTTTCTTTCCCTTATCCAGTCAGGTTACATCAGAGAGGACTTTGAGAATGGAGATTAGCTGTGTTTCATAAGTATTTAAACAGAGACTTTAGTCGAGATGGTCATCTGTCTACGCTGGAAAGTTCACTGGAGCACCATTCCCAAATGAAGGCCTGACGAGGATTCAAGTTGTCGGAGCACAGTTTTGCTTGGAGCACCCTGTGTCGGGGCCGTCTGCCCCCTCTACCCCATCGCCTCCTCCCTCCACTGTAGACCCCTGGCCAAACAGGGCAACATCACCTCCTCCCTCCACTGTAGACCCCTGGCCAAACAGGGCAACCTCGCCTCCTCCCTCCACTGTAGACCCCTGGCCAAACAGAATAAGTCATTGGAGATGATCAGTACGGACGCAAATTGGTCGACATTCATTTGCGAAACTGCTGCAAATTAGAGCGATTTGTCTTTAAAAGTCCCTGTCAGAAATGGATGATTCCAGCCAAGTCTAGGTCAGGGGACTAATGTGTACTAATCGGAAGAAAATGTTTGACTAAAATAGAATGGTCACGTGATGCGAGTTTTAACACGTTCACATAGGTCATTACAGGACTTGATGTTGTCTTGGTTGATCATTTTCTTGGTTGATACCATCCTTTTACGAGAACCTGTATTAAGGTCTGTATGCGTCCTGGTTCTATCATGTTTAGTATATGAGGTCCCTGCTATTGCAGTGAGCTCTGGCCTCATCGCACCTCAGCCCCTGATGCGGCTGTTAGGGCCGGCTGCAAGTCCCTCCAGTCTCCATTATTAACTTGTTGGGGCCTCTGCCACACACACACACAGAATGATGGCTCTCCTAATGTTTGTCTTTGGGTGGGCCTGGGGGGCCCCTATGGCTGAAGGTGGCATCGATCCCTCCAGCCGCAGGAGCATTAAGTGCCCCCCTGCCTGAAGCCCCCCTACACACACACGCACACACAAGCATACACCCAACCAGCGCATCACCACCTTCTCTACCACACACTGACCTTGGGGGCGCGTAGCCATTGCTCCTCAGTAGGGGGCAGTAGCACATAATGATAGAGACACCAGAGGGGGGAGGGTGCAGGGGAGGGAAGGACAGAGGAGGGCACTTAAACATAACACCACCACCTGTTTCCCCTTCCTGGCCAGCACACACACTAAACGATGGGAGATGCCATAATTCCACCCGCGACCCACTACTGCGGTCATCGATTGACCGGAATATTTCCCCCCAGCGCCCGCGTGCTGGCTTTACACCCCCGCCCGCTGCTTGCCCACCGGGCTGGGGCTGAGGGCGGCACGGTGGAGCGTGAACGCTTCTCAGCAGTGGCCTGTTAAGCGCACCTGCCTAAACCGTGTGTGACACCATGATATGGATGTCAACTGCCCCAGTCTGCCACCACGTTCAAAAACTCAATAACACACTGTCAGGGACCCTGCAGTTTGGGCCAATTGGCACTATTTTGGTGCTAAAAACCAAAAGTGTTCGAAGTTTTCAGAGCCCAGCAAGGCCGATGTTTAAAAGGCTCCATGTAGTGTGTTGAAAGTTTCCCGCGAAAGATTGGAACAGAGAGAGGAGGAGGAGAGAGAGGCGAGTGTTATTTCTCATGTGTGTGTGAAGGGTTTATTTGCATGTTTGTGTGCTCTGATGTAGCGTGGAACAGCTGCCAGTGGAAGTGGAACACAGGATGTGTGCTTCAGCGTGCGACCTGTCTCACAGGTATTCCCTTTCTTGTGTTTGCCTTCCGTGCATGCGAGCGCGCGTACAGGTTTTTACGTCTGAGAAGATACTGCAGTGTGTTTGTGTGTGCGTGCCTGAGCGTTTGTAAATGTGGACTGCGTTTTCTAATGCGCTGGTTTCCATGTTTCTGTGTTCATGTTTTCACACTCATGTAACATGGAGGTCAGAGGGGATAGTGTTTTTATCTTTGCTGGCCTGTTGAAGTAAACTTTTCTTGAGATTAGTTTTTTTTCCCCTTCTCCCGATGAGCACGCTATATCGAACAGAAAACTCTAATACGCAAAACTACTTTTGACTTTCAGGATGTGTGGCTTCCAAGATTCGTGGTGAGAAAATGTATTCATGTGAGACTTCTGTGTTTTGTGGCAAAGTGTGTGAAAGACAGTATTGGTAATGTGCCCTTGGGAGACAGAATGTTCTGTGTTAAGATGGGAGTCAATGTACTGTATACCGTTGTCCCCCTTGGAACGTATTATAGGGTTCCAACTCTTTTTAAGAGTTTGCACACACTTGTTTTGGCTTATTCATAGTCTAACTACACTTTATCTCTGGAATAGAAGGATGGAGAAAAAACGAAATCCCCACGCTGTAATCGTCCACACCTATCTCCGCCCAAGCGTCTGATGAAAAGGAATGACAGAAATTTCACTCTTATTATGTTGCGATTTACACTCCTTCCCCCTTGATAACTCCCCCATCCACCCACTACACACACAAACACACAAACCACTCAAAAAGGAAAAGCAGAATCATCATCACACACACACACACACACACACATATGCACAAACAGAACAATGGAACTACACACAGATTCCAGGTGCGGGGGGAAGGTGTCTTGTTTTGGGGGAGGGGGAGGCCTGAAAAAGAGTATTTTTCAATGCGGTAACGGTACATTTGGCATTCTAGTTGTGTGTAAATATTAGAAATCAGCGGGTTCCTCGTATTGGGAGAAGCAAGCCAAAGCAGAGAGGAGCCTAAGACTTGCGTCCTTATCGGTATTGTATTCACACTACACGCTCTTCCTGCTGTTTCTAATCTGCAGTTGCCGCTGTGAGCAAAACTGGACAGGCATTTATTGTCTCAGCGGGGGAACGCTTGACAAGAGAATGTTAAACACTCCAGTACCTGCAATTTTCAAAGGCGATACCAGACATGATAAAATGTAGATGCACGCTTAATTCAATGTTTTTAAGGGAGGGCGAGACGACAGAGAAAAGGCAACCTCCCCCCCCCTCCTGCAAAAAACCCCTCAAAATAAACAGATGTGTTTTTGTTTGTTGCCTTTTATTATTTTTTGGGTCTCTAATCTTGTTTTGTTTGCGTGTGTGTTCTGTTTTCGTGCTTGTTGAACACCAGGGCTGAGTTCCTTCCACTAAGAGCTTCCGATGCTACAGGGAGAAAGAATCGCTCCAAGAAGAAAGTGAAGCTTGGTCCGCAGGCCAAATTTTGAAAGGCTTTAATTCGATTTAGCCCTGGCAGCGGCGTTGAGTGGGCTTAGCGGTCATCAAAAAGACATGTTCATCAGCGTGCGGCACGCTGCCTGACTCCGAGCTGTCCGTGCTTAACATCCAGCCCCCACCTCCTCTCTTCCCGTCTCAATGAACACCCTACTGCCCACGACCCCTCCTCCCCCCCGACCACACTGCCTCCCCTCCACCCACCTTCACTCTTCCTCAAGCTCTCGGACAAGTGAGGAGCGTGCCAACTGGAGTGGCGGTGGTTTGGGGCGGGGGATGATGGGTGTGGGGGTTGGGGGGGGGAGATGTTTGTGGCACATTGCCGTCAACACAGGCGGCAACGTCGTGACAGGGCAGTCTTAATTACGCTGACGCGGGACGCGTATCTTACACGAGCAGAGAGAGAAAGACACAGAGAGAGAGAGAGAGAGAGAGAGTGCTGTCCTAATGAAGTGTCGGTCGGGGTTCTAATGGACTCTGAAAGAAGGGGGGGGGGGCTGGAGAGGAGGCTTAAACCTGCCTTTTCCCATGTTACACACACACACACTCGCCTTCCCTCTCCCCTCCCCCCACCCACCCACCCCACCCTGGATCATTGTCTTGTGGTTGGCGTAGTCAGCGGGGATCAACATTAGTGCCCAGGCTACATCATCAGGCAGCAGAGACGCTAGCCCCTGATGCTAACTGGTGAGCGATGGCTCCCAAATTGGGTCACAGTGTCTAATGGACATCACGCTGGGAGCGCCATTAAGAGGAAATAAACCTATGTGGACATATTTATTAAGCAATTTACATCTTGGAGGCCGAGAAGCATCTATTAGTAGCTAATCAGGGAGGTTTTTGGACTGCATGACTGCTGACTCCTGTTGTTTTCCTACTCCTGGGCTTCCTCCACAAGCACGTGGATGCCTGGAATCGAAGATTGGCTTCACTGAAAGGGCTGTGGAGAGACGAGAAGGCAGAGAGAGCGTTCTCTTAACGTTACAGGAGTGTAAAAACAGAAATGCGTGGGCATCTTCCTGATATGCTGGTGCGTAGATTAGAAAAGCAGTCCGTTTTGCAACATTTTCAAAGCTTGCCATTCTCCAGATGTTCCCTTGTCTTTCCACCTTCCTTCATCTTGGGGGGGGGGGAGCAAGGGGAGGGTGGATCCTGAGGGACCCAAGCCCAGTTTTGTTCTTCTGGATGTCTAGGAGTGGCAACGTTGTCCGTACTATAGACTGGCCCCAGGCACTACTCTCTCTGTCCAGGCATAGAGTGCTGTGGCGGTGGCGGTTGGTGGTAGCTCTTTCCAGCTGACACACAGCAGCCAGCAGCCTGCCCTGGGCAATGTCCCCACACATGGGCTACAGAACAGTGTTGCGGTAGGCCTTTTCTGGGTCTGCCACAACAGCATTGCGGTCAGTGAGTGCGGTCAGTGAGAGGCTGGTCCGAGGAAGGAACACCCTGTGCCACTGGCTATCCTGCTCTGCTGTGTTGACCCATCCAGCAGCACCTGCTTCAGTGAGTTTCATTGGCAGCAGGAAAAGGCTTATCCAGAGGACACCTATCTGTCTGTAGCCACATGCATGAAACTTGAGAGCATTTTATAGTGTCACCCCCCCTCCCCCCCCGCCAGTGGGACTAGTTTGTGAACAATAAGGTAATCTCCACTTCGTACACTTTTAATTGATTTCCAAATCAGCCTACCAAAATGCTAATTATCCCATTAGCTCAGTGGCCACTGATAAACAATTTCTACAGTGTTCAACAACATTCTATCATGCATCTTAATGTTTTTACTCAGAGGCATTAATGCAGTGGCGTTTGATTTGTCCCACTTTCGTTCTTGAAATCGGAACATTCTGCGGCATCACTTGATGAGCTTGCCACTGGTTGTTGGCCTGTAAAACCCCGTCTCCTGGGTGCCACACCACTACAAGTTCATCTCTGAAAGTCTGTGCTTAGATTTCTGGAAGGGTTAAAAACATACCTGAGTGTACAGAGATGTTGGAGTCTTCTTTAACAAATAATCACATGTAATTAAATATTATGTTATGCGAGACAAAGTACTGGAGTGTAGCAGCCGGCACAAAAACCTTGTCAGATTTCTTTCTTTTCACTCTCTGTCATTGCTCCTTTTCTCCTCCTCCGCCTTTTCCCCCCCGGCCTGGATGTCTTCATCTGTCGCTCCCACCTCTCCAACAGCTGAGAGAGAAGGGAGGGCAGAGGGGGGTATCAAACAACCCTAAGTGTCCCATTGTGACTGAGACACAGCCAGGGGCCAGAGAGGAGGAGGAGCAGGAGGAGGAGGAGGGCGCAGGAGGCGAGAGGAGCCAAGAGCCAGGGGGAGTGGGGGTTAGGGTGTTGGGGGGATCCGAACCTCTCCAGGTCTCAGGTTTCATGCCTCCCCCCTTCGCCCTCCACCAGCCCCTACCATGCCCGTCACAAACACACACCCTCTCCTCCTCCTCCCACCCTCCCCCCAACAACCTAACTGCCCTTGGTGCCCTCTCCCACCATTGTGTCCTGCTCCCCCCCCCCCCCCCCTCTTCAGCCCCCTTCCGATTGGTTTGCTCAGGAATGGGGGGCCGAGGGGAAAAAAGGAAGTGACTGCCCCCTCTCCATCTGTCGAGAGACTGGGATCAAATAATGGGATTTTCTGTCTAGGAATTGAAGATAATTGCAGTCTCTATTCCCCGCTCTCCTAACCGTATGATATTAACCCCACGCTCCCTGCTGGCCTCCCGGTAAGGGGGACAGCCACTCAGGGGCCAGATGGCACCGTGTTTTGATATCCAAGCCGGGGAACGGGGGTCAGAGGTCAAGTTGAAGTTCAAGTCCGAACGACTGCACTTTCTCTCAGCACTCTCTACCCCCATGCCCTGCGCCCACCCCCTTTGCCTACGCCCCCCAACCCCACTGTACTAAACTAATATCGATGTCATTCAAACGTAGAGCGCTTCCCCAACCCACTTTAGTTGCGCAGAGTTAAGCATATACACAGGTAGAACACCGGGAGTGGTAACCCACTTACACAACCAGGAAGAAGCCTGCAGCAGTAGGTGGGGTTGAGAAAGAGGTTGAGACTGGAGGTGAGAGAAGGGAGGCTGGATACAGGTAATGGATTCAACAGTCAGACTGTGCACCCTAGCATAGGTCAAGAGCAGAGCAGAAGGGTTAAAGAAAGGCCATTCACAGGCATCCCATTTGCTCCAGAATTTCCTATTTCACTGTCCATTGCATGTCACACAATCCACCTGGAGGGCATCGCATATTGCAGAGGGAGCAGGTGGGAGCCAGAGGGTAAACGACTGTCCTAGGCCTCGAACCAAAGATATGCTCTGTCTGTATGCCTGATCTACAAATATGCTCTGTCTGCATGTCTGAAGGAAGCATTCACACTATATGTGTGTGTCTTAGTGTCATCGGTTATTGTGTTAAACAAACGTGGGCTGGAATTCTCTCTGGCAACTCATCCCATTTAGCTGTATTTTAGTGCCTGACTTGTTGGTCATCAGCATTGAGTAGTGACGCTTCCTATACGATTCTCTTTCTGATGTGTAGAGTTCATATTACGTTCCCCCTGTTACCAGTCTACTGGCATACACACCGTCTTGTATTAATAGTAATATCTTGATCTGATAGACGTGCTGATCTTGGCAGCTGAGATGTGAGACTTGTTACCCAGGTTTGGTTTGGTTCTGTGTCTGATAAGTGAAGGGGTGCTGTCTTGTAAGAGTAGCAGGAGCTGGCTAAGTCGAAGGCCAAGCTGTAAAGATCCTCATCTAATGCCACATTCTCACCAGTTTACAGACTACATGTGAAAAAGGTGAAAAATGCCAACCTGCCCAAGCAGTTCCTCTGCTCAATAGGGGCAACAAGACTGATGAGGCGATCTCTCTCTCTCTCTCTTGCTCTCTTCCTCTCTCTCCCCCCACCCCTCTCCCGTGTGTGACCCAGCCCTGGATACCATCCCCTTGGAAACCATGCACAGAGACCTCACTAAAACCTATTTCAGGAAAACAAGCTCACTGCACTATGGGCAACATTTCCTCACCTGAACAACTTACTGATGTTCATGTAATTCTTCCAAGAAAAGCCACTGCCATTTGGTTTATGCTTGCATGTCATGCAAATAATATCTCTATCTTTAAATCATTTTAGAATTATATTATACATCCACTAACAGGAAAGATTTCATTTACTGGGATTTCATTGACTTCATTACCTTCAACCTCTAACCTCCATTGGAACAATACCAACCCCTTTTCGTGATTCAATTGAATTAGACTTCTTTGGGAAGTTGACCAGCACCACAATGTAGATAAAGGTTTTGTCTGGAATGTTTTCCACGTGTAAATGTTGTGAAAAGTTATGTAGACAGAACGTCTCCAATGTAAGTGCATCACTTGGTCACGAGCGCACCATCCCTTTCATGAACACTCCCCAATCGCCATTTTCTTCCTCTTCCAACTATTTCTCCTCTCTGAAGAAAAGGAGGGACGAGGCTGGGTTCATACTTGGTTGCAGCTACAGTATGCTCTGCCATGCGCTCCCACAGCAGATCAAATGAGACACTTTCTTGTCTTGAGCTCTAATTCTAGTTAACTTCTCCATTTCTACTTACCTTTTCTCTGTTCTCCAGTTCCCTCTTTTGCTCCTTCTTGCCTGGAGTTATTGTAATTTAGTGACAATTTGTCATTGTCATCCCCTTCCCCCCTACTCCCTGTCCTGTCTAGGGAGGGTTGTGAGGCTCACTGGAGGTGTGTGTGTGTCTGTGTGTGTGCATATGTGTGTATGTGTGTGTGTGCGTGTGTGTGTGTGTGTGTGTGTGTGTGTGAAAGAGTGAACAGAGGGCTAAGGGGAGACACCCATCGCAGGGCACGTCATCCAAATGCAGACTTCATTAATAAGGGTTAAATCTGGCTAATTGTAATCCAATTAATAACAAACTCAGTGATCCACTGCCCCCTGGAATGAGAGGACCCAGCTGAAAAGCTTTTTGGACGGCCGGTCGGGCCCCTTCCCCTCTTCATACACACACCCCTACTTTTCTTTGCATCAAATCATGCGATGCAGATACTCCAAGAGAGATGATACGAAAAGAAAGGAAGGTACCAATTAGAATGAACAGAGGGATTGATTAAGTGTCATATGATGTTAAAGGTGTGAGGCCATGAGTGTACCTCTGGGTCTCTTTCGCTACCTTTTACTCTCTTCCTGTCTTCCTCTCTCTCTCTCTCTCTCTCTCTCTCTCTCTCTCTCTCTCTCTCTCTCTCTCGCTTCCTTTCTTTCTTGAAACCCCTAGGTCCTTTGCCCTAAGTCATGTGTACAATCTAAAACCGTGCCTACATTCCAATTGAAAACAAGTATACCGTCAAGTTCCTATCTTTTTTATCTTCAGTGATATAATGTTGTTGATGTGGAAGAAGAGAAGCGGAAAAAAAACGGGAGGGAGGTGGGGTGGAGGCGGGGGGCGGGCGGGCAGGCGGGCGAGCAGAGGGTTTGGGGGGGTTGAACCTATTTGTGTTTATGGCTTTGGAGGGAAAGAGATAAATGACCTCACTTTTTTATTTGGTTTTAATGAAGTAGGGATTGAGGGACTCTGTCCCCTTGGCAGTACCCTGCATTCCCGACTCCTTGGCTGTCCTCTCCTCCCAGACGTGCTTGTTTGTGACCTAGATGCAGGTCCACCAAAAGGACATTGCTCTCTCATGCCTTGGTCTTTGGTAAACAAACATACGCTCTTGCATTTCTCTCTCTCTCTCAGGTGCAAATGGGCGAGTGGTGGCGTGAAATGATCAGCGTTTCCCCGCGAGAGAGAGACAGAGAGAGCACCTGTTCCCTGGACACACTGGCTAAATGGTGGACCTTCTGATAGGCTCTCTAGAGTCTTGAACCAATAACAGCCCCCTGGACAGAGGACCTCTAAGCAACATCAGTTTCGCCACCTTATGCTAGACACATGAACACCGGTGCTCTATCTCAGCATTAATTGGATACTCAGGCCCCAATTAAGGCCACGGCCCAAAAGGCGACCAGGAAAAAAACAAGGATTCCACACAAACACACTCACTTCGGCACCCACGCACACGCACACACACACACACTCTCTCCGCCCCTCTGCTTTCTGGGACTTCATTAAAATGCTAGTGAAGGGCCATCCTAAGGGAAAAGGGACCATGGACACACACATAGTGTGCGTAAAGCATCCACAAACAATCAGACACAAATGGATCTGGGACACACACAAACTGACATAATATGCACGCATCCATTCAGGGTCTTTCTCTCTTATTCACACACATGCACACACTACATCGCCCAGTGGCCAATAACATGAGTGAAGAAAAGGAGAAAAGTTTATTACACACAGAACAGTCTGCATATTTCTGTCCACAGTTCAGTTCAATTAAATACGGGAAATTCATAAGCATGTATTTCAAATAATTCCCTTGAATTGTATTTGGGTTATTTGTATTCAAACAGCATTAAGTCTGTTTTCTGACTAGGGGGGTGTGCGTGTCATGAAAACTGAAGGAGAAAAAATGAAAACTGCCTCTATCTTGTCTTGTCTACCATGGAGTCTGGGTTTACTTTTCTGTATGTGTGTGTAAAGAACATATAGTTAAAGTGTGTGTGTGGTCCTGTTTAACTTCCCTTGTAGAGATCTCTAAAAATCTACGTCATAGGGATTTCTTGGGTCTCACCTACAACTTTAAGTACTATTTGTAAGATATTTAGTTTTGGCATTTGACATGTGCCAATGGACAGTTTTAAGGGAAGTGTGACCAGAAAGGAATAAAGAGAGAGAGAGAGAGAGAGAGAGAGAGAGAGAGAGAGAGAGAAGGGGGGCTTGATTCAAAGCCAGGCACTGTGTTAAGGCCTCAGCCTTATCTAGTATGTGCACTTAACTGGTAAACCATTTTTGATATGTTTCAGGGGATTTAGCGTTAACGTTAGAATTACATTAATGTTTAAGGTTAGCAGTAGCATAATTGAGAGTGGGATTGACTCGTCAGTCCTCACAAGGATAGCAAAACAAACCTGTGTGTGTGTGTGTGTGTGTGTGCATCATTGTGTGTGTGGAGAGGTTGTAGTTTACTCATAAATTCATCAACTAACAGGCTAGGCCATGATTCCATGTGACTGGCATGTCTTTCTCTTTTAGCACCACTCTGACATAGACACCGTCGCTTAACAGCCGCCGAGGTTTCTAATGAAGTTGATTTTTTAATGTTGCTGCCACAACGTGTAAAAAAAACCTTGAATCAAACTGCTCGGCCAAAACCCCCTCGAGTCACATACTATATGCTTGGACGGCAAACCTCGGAGAGTACAACAGTGGCGGATTGCGTACAAAGTGTTTTTTTGTCCTGTGTTGTGTTGCTAGTTAGCAACAACTTGGCGTCTCCTCAAGTCATTAGCATGACAGTGTTAGCTTCACTTTAAATTTCCCTTCACTTGCTTTCTTAATGTTTATCCAACTCGAACCACTCTTAGCAGCTTGTTTCCCGTTAATCCCTGTGGATGGAAATGTCCGTTGACATCTATAGAGACGGAGAACAGCAGTATTGTTATTGTCTCTGGTCATGAAATGGTTATCTGAAAACTTTTGAAGTTTTAATGCAGTTGGCTATAAATTTAGCATTAGCAGTGCTCTTAGCGAGGGATAGGAGGTTGGTACACTGGCTGAGTCTCAGCGGGGCGCTAATAGACTGTTGCTGTTATCCTGCAGCTCGCCCGCAGACTGCCCTGGAGGGGCCCACTCTCAACGGATACCACAGAGCCTCCTGACCCCAGCCCCAACCTCCTTTGCACCAAACTAAGACAGATACCTACACACACGCGCACACACACACTCTTGCACAGTATCACCACCTGCCCTAGACAGAAATGTACAGAGATTCCTATCTTTCAACACTGTTATATCTGATGTCCCTAGATGAACATGTACGTATACAGTATTTGATTATACATGTTTATCAGTGTCAGTAAAACATGCTAAAATTGGTAGTCTTCGAGTCTCCGAGACTGAAACCTAATGTATGAGGTCATATATGTCTTCTCAAATTCACATTTCTGATCAGATGATCTTGGTGTGAGCCTGTCTCTGCACCCAGACACAAGGAAACAAGCCACATGCCCACATCAAGTCTCCCTATGTCTTAATCCACTTCTGTGACTGCTATCCCTCGCACTCTCAGGGATCAGTGAGGCGCTCACCTCTGCCTTAGCATGTTACAACTCTCACACACACTCACACACTTCCCACGCACCACATGCATCACATGCACCTCACACACACCACACGTACCTCACACACCGCAGGCAACACGCGCGCTTCACACACACGCACCACACGTACCTCACACACAAACCACACGCACCACACACACTTCCCCATTGCATGCATCATCTCATCTCCAGCTCCTGTATTAAACATAGAAACGTGGACTGTTACAAGACACAGTTAATGCTACTGTGGCCACATCTGTGCACCTCCTCTATATCATCCTCTTTGGAACGACCACGGAAGGAGGGGAGGTCATATTTTGTGTCATGTACCAGGCCATAAATCCCATTCATGACTTATAGAGCGGTTTAGACACAACCCTGAACATGTGTTGGGGAGCCAGGGTCCAGCAGTGGAACTTGGGCCCCAATTAAAAGCACATTAACAGGGATCCCTGTTGGTTCCCAAGCATTGGTCAAACGTACAACCTGGCAGCAAGCTTAGGCCAGCCAGTCCTGCAGGCGTGTCCACAGGCAAGGCTCTTCAGTAAGCACTGCATTTGGTTCCTGCCAAGGGTAGACAGGGAGAGCACTGTTTTAGCACACTCCTACCAACTGCGTGTGTTCTGATCAGTTCGGTGTTGAGTGTCAGCAATGTATAGCATCTTATTTGGAAATAACATGTCATATTATTAACTAAAGAATGGACTGTAGCATTTTTAGGCATCTGTTTTTTGTCAGCGTTTATATATTTAGAAGCATGTGAATACATATATATATATATATGAAAGTTATGTATGTGAATATGTGTGTTTGTAAGAAAAACTGCAGTGTATTTGTATGGCTCCGTTGTGCCAGGCCTAGATGATGACAGGTGAGTATTCATGCTGGTGCCTGCAGGTGACTGGGCAGCATAGCCCCTTAACACTTATACTGTGATGCAACACTTTTTTTCCACACCGCTGATGCAATCATGTTGGTCATAGGATGCAAACACACACGCAACCTGGGCTGTTGCTTCTCTAGTTAATCACATCCTGTGTGGGAGGAGTTGAGTATTGTTGTTTGTAGAGCACATGTGAGTGTATGAAGTGATGTGTTTTTGTGTGTGTAAAACATGTGTGTGTAGAGAAACAGGAGGGTTTGATGTACGCCTGTGTGTCCAAGGTGTCCTTGGAGATCAGTCCCCTGCTTCTTCCCTTTAATGAAGGCCCCATAGAGGGAGGGGGGGGGCTGCGACCGACACCCTCTGGGTCATCCCCAGCTTTTAATTGGGCCATAGCAGCCTATTAATGCCGGAGGCTCGCTGAGGTTGTGCTTGTGTTCATGTGTGTGTATTTGTGTTTTTATGTGTGTGCATGTGACCTCCTGTGGCCACTTTACAACCACTAAACTGACATCTTGCACCGGGCCCTGGCTAA
The DNA here is from genome assembly GCA_036571765.1 of Plecoglossus altivelis. NCBI lineage: Eukaryota > Metazoa > Chordata > Actinopteri > Osmeriformes > Plecoglossidae > Plecoglossus > Plecoglossus altivelis. The sequence goes on along the minus strand of BROE01000009.1, from coordinate 14,105,710 downwards.
ACAACAGGGACCCCTCCTTTCTCCAGCCCCATGCCTGCGTTGGGGCCCTTGTTGACGCGATGGCCATTATTTCTCAAGGCAACTGGAGTCTAATCACAAAGGCCCTTTTGGTTAAGACCTGCTCATACATCTATGGAGACACACACACACAAAGGTTCATACACATACACACACACCTGCACATGGGCAAACACTATTCACACACAAATACAAACATGGATTTTGTCTCCATCACCCAATGGCCTATAATGCCCCCACTCATTCCCCACACCTCCCTTCCTCTCCCTTTGCCACTGAGTGAACTGCTTTTGATATAGTTTCCATACCACTGTTTTTTAACAGCAATGCAAAAACATAAAGCCCCAAGTTTCCTTGACATGTGAAGGCTGGATTTGTTACTTTTTCAACCCCAATCATGTGGCACGGCTCTACACAGTTAAGACAGGAAGATCCTTTTTTATGCCCCCCTCCTCTCTCCAGACATCACCAGCTGCTTAAGAGGGAGAGGTGAAAGAGAGGCGTGAGAGGATTCAGAGGGAGTGCTCATGGAAGCAGACTGATGGCTGCTTCCAAGTGGGCTTGTCAGCTGTAAGGTAGACTTCAGGAGATTGAAAGAGAAAAAGAGATCAACAGTCTCTTTTTTCGTTGTTTTCAAACAGACAGACAATTTGAATCTTTGCCTTGACAGACATATTGTCTAATTAATGAGAGAGCGCGTGGAGTGTTGACCTAAAAAAGTTCTCCTCCATGTGACAGACAGCACTTTTTAAAAGAAGAGAACAGATGATATGCCCCAAGACATGTTTTCTTTTACTTATATAGCCCAAAAATACAGTTGAAAAATATTCAGCTGACCTTGATATAGAGTATATGATGGCCCTTTATATGATAGATGTATTGGTATATCTGGATTCGTGTTACTGTCCCATCAAAGCTCGAAGTGGAATTTCTTAACTTGAGGATGAAGTTGGTAGAAGTCAGTAGCTCTGGCTCTGTAGTCATGCCTTCATTTAGTTATAAGCCCACTGACTTTATAGGCCTACGTAGGCTGTAGTTAAATGAGCAGATGTCAACATTGCTGGTGAACTACGGTTCCCTTCCAGTACATCAAATAACAGGTCTGCAATATTTACTCATTCTTTCACTTAGAACCTATTGGTGTAGCCAAGGCAATTGAAACCGTCAATATTTCATGTTGAGAGCAATTTAATAAGTCAAGTTCCCTCACTCTCTCTCTCTCTTCGCTCCTCTCCTCAGTTTTGCGCTTGAGTATGTGTGTAGCCGTTAAATGCCTCTTGTCGGAAAATATTTGCCCGGAATTCACTTGTCACTTATCTTTTTCGCTTGCACCTTGACCTTAGCTTTTTTCTCTTCCTCTCTGCATATATGACAAGTCCCCCTCTCCTTCTCTCTCTTTCTCTCTTTCTCTCCCTCACTGCCTGGCACGATTTGGATGCAAGTTTTATTTGATATACTTCTCATGCTACAGAGACTGGGGGCCACTTCCATGCTGTGGAGCCAGCGCTGCTCACAGATCATGTTGCACATTTGGGACTGGCAGGGATGATCAGATGACAACCCAACAGCCAAAAAGACTGTGCCCTTGACTCCATCTCTCCGTCTCTCCCTCACCCTCCCTTCCTCTCGCTGCCTTCTCCATAGTCTTCATTCCTCCTTATTCCCCTCACCTCCCTCCATCTTCTTTGCCTTCACTTCCCCTCTCCTCCTCTCTGCGGCAGACACGGTGTCCTCTGTGGTGGCGGTCCAAGTGTTTCCTGCTCTAACTGCCTGTCCATCAGTACACACTGTAGGTGTCCGTGGCTCGTACTGGAGGACAGCTCCGAAGATGACTGTTTGTTTGTGTGTGAGTGTTGATGTGTTTGTTTGCGTGTGTGTGTGTTTGTATGTGTGTGTGTGTGTGTGTGTGGGGGGGGGTTGGTTTGAGGAGGACAGCTCTAAAGGTTGGAGGATGATGACTGATTTCCCCAAAGAGCCAACGGTACCTCCAGGCCCCATTAAAGCCATCTGCACTCGCCTGCGCCTGTTTATCTCTTCCTCTCTCCCTTCCCTCCCTTCTCCTCCCTCCTTTCTCTCTCGCTCCCTGGGTCTCATGGGAAACTACTGCCCCTCTTTGCCCACCCCCACCCTTCCTTCCTCCAACCAATGACACCGCTGGTCTTCTCCTCCGAGGACTGCATGGCATCACTTCCCCAAAGTGCCCCCCGCCACCCTCAACCCCCCCCCCAACCCCCCTTCTTCCCCAATGCCCTTGCCCACCCTCGGGCAGGCACTGCTGCGTTGCCAGCCCTCCTTCCCCCTTGCCAAGGCACCTTGGGCTCAAGCTACTCCACAGCTATCATTGGGGACTGAGGTGGGATGAGAGAGAAGGACAGAGGGAGAGAAGGAGGAGAGGAGAGACGAGAGGATGACAAAAGTGGCATTTCCAGAGCAGCGTCTCAAGATCACCCTCCTCACCACCACCATCACCCACCCGTGCCGTCCCCACCACTACCTCTCCCTCCCCCCTTTTCCCCTGCATCCCCCACAGGCCCCTGGGCCTCGTAAAAAAATTGGACTTATGACTCGGGTAGCCAGCATAAATAAGTCCCTTTGATAGTTAGCGGAAGAAGTTATGGCACTCTTGGGTATGTGCGAGGGACAGTGGCACCGGCGTCTTGTGGCTGCTACCCTGGCACCCCCGGTGGCTGCGATCTCTCTGACGATTCAGGGCACGCTCCCTTCATTACCGCCGGCCACCGGGGACTTGTTTTTTCTGCAAGATTAATGAGTGCCGGGGAAATTCTCCAGCGCATCTCGATAATTAAGTCTTTGTTTATCAAAAAACAAGTTATATTAGGAGCAGGAAATTCGCAGTAATTATTCATAATCCTAACAATTCAAGTGTAGCTACCTCATTTGCCTGTGTAATTCTGCTTTTTAATTTCTTGCATACATTTGCATATTAATTTTGCCCGTCGGCTGCTGCGAGAGGCTCTGACAGTTTTTTTTTTTTTTAGGATCTCTTTTTTTCCCTCTTCTTCTTTCGCTCCGCGTGATGTTTTTCACAGGGGTGAGGCTCAGTTGGGTGGCATTTCGGGCTGGGTGTAATGATAAATTATGAATTTTTCTAATTTGCTGCATAATGAAGTAACTCTTTCCCGTCCGGCTCCACCCCCCCCCCCCCCCCCCCCCCCCCCCCCCCCCCC
>BROE01000009.1:13765595-14102494 GCA_036571765.1 Plecoglossus altivelis | reverse complement strand
CCCTTTGATAGTTAGCGGAAGAAGTTATGGCACTCTTGGGTATGTGCGAGGGACAGTGGCACCGGCGTCTTGTGGCTGCTACCCTGGCACCCCCGGTGGCTGCGATCTCTCTGACGATTCAGGGCACGCTCCCTTCATTACCGCCGGCCACCGGGGACTTGTTTTTTCTGCAAGATTAATGAGTGCCGGGGAAATTCTCCAGCGCATCTCGATAATTAAGTCTTTGTTTATCAAAAAACAAGTTATATTAGGAGCAGGAAATTCGCAGTAATTATTCATAATCCTAACAATTCAAGTGTAGCTACCTCATTTGCCTGTGTAATTCTGCTTTTTAATTTCTTGCATACATTTGCATATTAATTTTGCCCGTCGGCTGCTGCGAGAGGCTCTGACAGTTTTTTTTTTTTTTAGGATCTCTTTTTTTCCCTCTTCTTCTTTCGCTCCGCGTGATGTTTTTCACAGGGGTGAGGCTCAGTTGGGTGGCATTTCGGGCTGGGTGTAATGATAAATTATGAATTTTTCTAATTTGCTGCATAATGAAGTAACTCTTTCCCGTCCGGCTCCCCCCCCCCCCTCCCCCCCCTCACTCCCTCCCCCCCACACACTCCCTCCCATCTTATCCTCCTGCAGTGCGGCAGCACCTAAATCCGGCCCTTCCGCCAGATAGGTATCAGGGGCATGTCAACGCCTCCCGGCTTCCATGCCACGCTTCCCACTCCACCCCCCCTCTCTCTTCGAGGCCATGTGGCCATTAAGGACAGAAGCCACGCCACGTTCATGTCAAATGCTGTCCGAGCATAAGTGATGCAGGATGGGGATGGAGGACTGTGTGTGTGGGGGTGGGGGTAGGGGCAGTGCTACTCGCTTCCCCCCATTCCCTGGTACTCTCTCCGGCCCCTCTGTGCCCTGCCATCTCCTAACCTCTCCTCTCTCCCTCCTCTGCTCTCCCTCTCTCCTCTGATCCCTTCGCATGGTGTCAACTCCCATTTACATGATGTCTCCCCCAGTTGCCCTGTGCCACAGTGTCACTGGCAGCCGGAGCCAGCCCCAGAGCTCCTGTCCAGCATGTGGGTGTGGATGTGTGTGTGTTTGTGTCCATGTAAAACCCTCTCTGTTTTTGGCATGTTTGTATGTTTCAGAACACGCTCCGGAGCAAAGCTGAGATGGGAACATCTTCGCGACGTGCTGACATATGTTTAAGTGGTGGAGTGCGTCGTTTGCTAAGTGCTAACGGTTACACAACGTTGACTGGGCCTGTCATAAGGGAATGAATATTGATGATCCGCCCCTGAACATCATCAAGGAGTCAGGCTGATGTGCTTTAAATACACAGGCAGTCATTTAGAGAGGGGCTAACACACCCATCTGACATGGCCTGCCTGCCAAAACACACTCACACACGATCTGACACTTAACCAACTAACATTAAATATACACACACCTTTGACCCGTACAACGCACTTCATTTTTCCACGGCATGTGATGTGTTCCACACGAAGATGCAGGTGCTTGATTGAGCTTTGAATACATCGAGGCAGGGTTCTAAATAATTTAGCGATTCAACATCGGATCTTTATGTAGTATCGATTCGGTCTGCAATTAATAAAACCATTCTCTGCGCTCTGTCTCCTGACTTTGTCCATAAGAGATATTAGGCGGAGGAGAAGTATATTAAAAAAGATAAACGGGAAAAGAGGAATGTGCGGTACACTTTCAGAAAGATGAATACCAATTTACGATCATATAATCCACAATCCTATCAGGCCCCTGGAGAGTTACCCAGAGGGCTTAGCAGCATGGCTGGAACACACTCCCTCCGTTCTTTATGAAGCAAAACTCTCCAGACTCATTCCTTTCTGTCAGCTCGGCTGTCAGCTAGTTAGATTTATCTCCTATTGCACTGGTTTCGCCTCCAACTGGAAGTCAACAAATGGTGGAATCACTAAGGTACACTTCACACATATTTCAGCTTCACCTCTTTTTACTCTTCCTTATTCCATTTTGGCTTTACTGTTCTCTTTTCCTCGTGAACTTGATAGTGTCCCCTATTTTGTTTCCGATTCTCTCTAAAGGTTCGGGGTCAGGCGAAATAGCCGTTTAGCTCACAGTAAAACTGCGGGACTTTATAAGAGCAGAGTTATGGAATATGGGACATTCAAGAACAACGCGGAAACATGAGATTCACCCTCGTAATAAGGCAGTGCGGGGCAATATCTAACCTGACCTTAAATCATTTCTCGAAGTGTCGGCTTTGAACACAGCCTATGCTTTTGTGTGAATACTTTACATGATGTCCTCAGTATATCAAGGAAAAACCTGCATCATTTTTTGATAATATCATACCTGGGTTTATATTCTCTTTTCAGGGAGATAGCAGGTGTCATTCAAAGCATAAAGCCAGCCGAAGCAGAGAGTCTGACTTTCCTCTATCTCACCTTCCCCGTATGGAAATACATATCAGTCTCAATGCCCGGGTAAATGTCATAGATTAAGAGAAAACATATTGTTGTATCAAATGCGACCAGGGCAAACCACTACCTTGTCATAGCCCATGCCAGCAAACGGAAGCCGGCATATTGTCGCAGCGCTCATTAGCCAACCCGATGTCAGCGCATGCAATTATTTTGACCTTTAACCCTGTACAAAACGCCAGCCTTGTGTACAGGTCACACGTGTCAGCTTGCACATGACTTCCCCTCAGCTCGCCTCTATTTCTGAGGTGGAAGAGTTCAACGACCACCAAATAATTTATGCATCACGGTATCCTTGTGGCGAACGCAAGACAGAGTGTCACGTATAAACAGCTCAAGAATTACCCTGCAAGAAAACGATAGAAACAGAAGAAGAAAGCAAATGAAACATGGCGACAGCAAGATGGAGGGAGCGAGAGGTGAGGGTGACGTTGGCGAATGATATTGTCTCATCGCGCGGTGCCGGCACGGCCCTCTAATTGCGAGGTGTCAAAGCATCCAGCTGCCTCTGCCTGGGCTGGCACGGCAACGCGGCGACACTGAGGGACGGGATGGCGCTCTGAGGGTCACACCGGATGCCAGCGGGTGTCAAAGGGGCTGACATCTGAATCATACATTTACATAGTGGCCTCGTTAGAGGCGAGAAGCTGCTTCGAACTGGCCAGTGTTGTCAGCTGAGGGCCTCGACATAGCTTGAACCCTGAACTGCAATACATCATTTCATAATACATCAGTTTACCCATAAACGATAAATGGCATCTAAAGAGTTGGAGAATTCCATTTGTTGTTAGCAGTTCTCTCAAGGCATTTTACATCAGTGTGTCAGAAGTAAGACAATCTGACAGATGACGGTGAACTGCAGTGAGTAAAGAGACTACTTTCACAAAGAGTTTATGAGAACCTCATCGTGTCTTAGCTCAGACAAGTCCACACACAGGCACATGGCCAAACCTCAGGTGGGTGTGTTTACATGGTGCCTAAGATATCAGATGAAAAATATTATGTCCACCTCACACACGTGAGCAAACACACCATATTGTGCCTTCCATGCCATTCTGTAGAAGGACTGGTGTGTAAGCTTGGTGTCCGACAACAAAATACATTATTGTAAACTTGTAGTTTTCCAGGACTCAAAACTAGTCATACGTACAGTCCACTGTTAACATTTAAGACTATAACATATCCGCCCCATCTGCCTCCAGGATGGACCTGACAGGGTAAGACATCCAATCCCCAGCCCTTCACCCAGACCAACATCTACCTACACATCACTGGCAATTGTAGTCGAACTGGCACGCTTTGACTGTTTGGGGTGAAAGGGTGCAGAGTTAGGATGGAGAGAGGCCGAGAAAGAAGGATAGAGCGAAAGTGAGAGAGATAAAGTGCGAGACAGGGAGGGGAGTGGGTGCGGGTGGTGGTGATAGGGGTGGTGGTGATGGGGGGGTGGTGATGGGGGTGGTTGTTGAAGTTGAAGGCTGTTCCTTTGTGTGGCCTCGGCTTCTGATCATTTACATCAAGTTGACATTCGGAGAGTTTACTCTGGGGTCTGTAATTGTATTCTTTCGCCAGTTCTGCATTGCCAACCGTGAAAATGGAATCTTATCAACCCTGACCAATTTTTAATGTACAAAATGAATTGGCAGAGGTTCAAAAAAAGAGAGCTACAATTTAAATCAGGTGAATGATACATTTTTTCCAAATGCACAGAGCCTGAGAAAAAGCCCCCCTCTACTCCCCCCTCACCCTCCCCCCCGCTCCCCCTCCTCACCCAACCCCATATCACCCTCCTCTTCCCCTCAGCCCTCACTCCTTCTCAGCTATCATATTACAATGGATTTATTTTTCTTTCAGGGAGAGGGCATCGGCTCTGTGGAGGAGGAGGAAGGGGGAGGGAGCTAAAGGAAGTTAAACCACCGCAGATTTACGAGCGCCTTATAAGGTGAATGAACTAATTGAATTGATGACCTAAAACAAGGACAGGCAACCTCTATTATACTGAGTTTGAAGCAGATGCAAAAAACCTGTCAGAGGTTTATATATTCTTCACTCTGATAGGAGCTTGATGGGGGGTGGGCAGGTGGATTCCTCTTATGGACTGAGGGACCATGTGTGGTTTAACCAGATCTGACACTCTACGGTCTGTTGATACTGCATATCTGTGTGATAAAGGGTTAGAGAAGTGCTTCATAGACTCACAATATGAATCATATTCAAGTCTTAGAGATGTCACAATGGAGGTCATGCTGATTTAGCTATCAAGTTGCACAGTGTTTATTCTCATTGAGTTGGTGTACAAGATGCATTCTGATACTCTTGTTGTGTTTTATGTCAATGGAAAATGAAATGTCAGAAGTCCAAAAAGTATTTTTTACAAAAAAACCTGACACTATTAGAAGTTAATAACAGGATGTTCTCAATGTCGCTTTCAATGGATTAAGTAGGATACGCTGGGATAGGGAAATTTGGAATCTCCTCGTGACGAAGATGATCTGGCAGATTTTCCCAATATCATCTCCCTCCCCGCCTCCCTGACCTCAACCCCCTCCCTCCCCCTCATCCCAAAGTCATCTCCTGTCTCTGCCATTGTGACAGTGCATCGTACCCGCCGAAAAAACACGTCCCTTCCAGGTTACAGCCAGTATCTCAAGGGAGAACGACAGACAGAGAGAGAGAGAGAGAGAGAGAGAGAGAGAGAGAGAGAGAGAGAGAGAGAGAGAGAGAGAGAGAGAGGGAGAGAGAGAGTGAGAGACAGAAGGATCAAGGGAGAGACGGAAAAAGAGGGAGAGTAGGGAAAAAACAAAGGGAGCGAAACGAAAGCCATACATATGTTAAAATAACATCAGTAATAAAGATTAAGTAGAAGTTAATAGCATCCTCAGTCATGCTTGTGGAGGTAATCTCTCTTTTTTAAATCAAAATTAGATTTGGAGGAAAGGAACAAACAGGGGGCGAGACTTTGGCGTAATATTTTAATCAAATTGTCATGAGTGAGTGGATACAATTAGGGATGCTGTCAGTCACAGAGGCATGGACCCTTTTGTTGCTCAGCTGGCAGGGGGAGGATGGCAAGGGGGGCGCTAAGGGGAAGCAGGGCATCAAGGGGGATGGCTGGTCTGGCACACTGTTGACCTCTGTTGTAGTGGCACATTTGCGACCCCTTTGACTGCTCTGACCCTTGCCAACTCGGATCGGCTTTCTCCTTCTGACTTGTACTTTGTGTGTGTATGTGTCCATGCAGGTTTGTCTGTGTGTGATGCCATTTGCACACTGCCTGCATTTGTGAGGCTGGGTGAATGTATGTGTGAGTGTCACTGTGTGCCTGTGTGTTTTTGTATTTAGGGGTGTGCAGTTGTGTCTGTGTGTGTATGTGTGTCCAGTATACACTGCATTGCCCTGTATCACACATCCATAGGGGGAGACTGGCAGTGTCTGCAGATTCATTAAGGAGGCAGAGATGGCTGTCCTAGGAGCCAGACAGTGAAAGACAAATCTCCTAATCTCAACAAATGACATTACGGTACAGAGTGAGGGACAGGGCCACTGGAGGGGAGAAAGGGAGGGTGACAGGACCTGGACAGAGGGAGAAAAGAGGCTGAGGGTGAAGGGATGAAGAGGTGAAGGGGTAAAGGGGTGAAGAGGTGGGGCAGTAGGTAGCCAAATGGGACAAGTAGGTAAGAAAGAAATAATGAAATGGAGATGCGACCACAAAAAAATGGAGAACTGCATCGAGAGAGGGAAAAGATGATGGAAGAATGGACACAAGGAATACAGAGAGGGGGGGGAAGGAGGGAGGGAAGGATAGGAAAGCACAGACTCTACACACTTGTCAACATCGCAAGGATTGTGTAGGCTGATATCTTGGTACCCTCGGAAAATCCCTTATCACACAGAAAGACTCCTTGCATCCCTCTCTGACCCTCCCCACCACCCCCCCTCCCCCTCCCCCCCCCATCTCCTCCTTGCTCTTTCTCTATCTCTGTTATGTTTTGCATGAGCACTCTAAAGCCTAAACAAGTGTGAAAACGATCGCTTATTAGTCTCGTTCAGGGCCCGGGTGAGCTCGCCACTCCGCGCCAACGCTCCGACGCTGTTGATCTGCGAGCGTCTGGGGCTGTCTGCTCATGGTGAGATAATCAATTTGTGACACACCTAAAGAGAGCCGGGGCTCGCTTCCCTTAATTGGGCTATTAGGAGAGCAAGAGGCATAGACTAACGAGATGGGGGGACTTTATTATTAGCCCGACTGTTTGCAAAGAGGAGTACAAGATTTTTTTTCCCCTCTTCAATGGCCCTTGATTTTCCACCCATCAGCTGTTGAGCGGAAATGGAAAAAGTAAAGCTCCGAAAGGAGCTACAGTGTTTCTCTAACCATCCCGGTGGCGTTTCAGGTCCTGTGGAAGATTGCTCTATTTGCAGATGACTCTCCGTCCGCCGCTCTCCAGATAAGCGTGCCGTCATCCTCTCTACTTGAGTCTATGTAAACAACACCACCGCCTTTGTTATTTGAACTATGTCATAATGGGTTAACGTGAAACCTACCCCCTGTCCCTTCCCAAGTCTACTTCCTTCTCTTCCTCCCATCCAACTTGGATATCCCATAATTATGATTTATCAAATTAATTTGTCAGAGCCAATTCATCAGTCTAACTGACACACTAAGGAGCAAATTGACATGTTTGCACACACGCACGGACGACAGGTATCTATTCCAACATTTGGTACAACTAATTAAAGAGAGTGTACATCAGATGGGGTGACTGATGGCTGGCATAATGACGCGAGCTGCAGAAATGAACTCAAGCAAAACTGAAACCGAAATGGCGTGTGACAACAAAGCTATGGTATGGTGAGGTGCAGACAACCTTGGCTTGCAGGGCACTTTTCCAAATCATTAAATTGCCTTTGGACTTTTCAAAATACGCAGTCATTTACGGGTATATAAGGAGGCAGTCTTGACAGTATTTTGTCGTTCCTTAAAACTTTACAGAGCAGTTAATTGAGTGGGAAGAAGAAAGTGTGTTCACGCTTATGGTCTGTAGATTATATTGATGTGACTTAAAGAAAGGAAATGTGAGTTTCAGTTAAACAGATTGCAGAAGTTCTAATGCCTGCTTGGAAAACATACAGTACTATCATGTCAAGCCCAGTAGATTACAAAAAAATTCATTCACATGTACTACATGCAGAAAAACACTGCCACTGAGAAAATGGAGTATGGCTATTGCGGAATGTACCGCATATTATCACTGGGATGATAAACACCCTTTGACAAAGTGCAGTAAATACAGGAAAAGACGGGCAGTAAAAGTAAATGGTACGTCCTCCCAGGTTATGGATTGGCTCATCGATCAGCATGGACACATAGATATTCCTTGACAGGTTGTACCACACGGACACAGGGAGGAACACACGTATGTGAGCGAGCGAGCTTGACTCTGTGTTGGGGGCCGCCCCAGCGCTGGACGTGCTCCACTTGAGCACAGATTATGGGAGCGGTGCATCATGGGAGTCAGCTGCAGGCGGGACAGGAGGTGATGTATGGAGACTTTGGAGGAGTTGAAGTCCGCTGTCACGTCCGCTTCAGCGGTTTCACATGTTCTCAGACAAGCTGGAACACGATGAAAAGGTGGCCGTGTTGTCAACGGTTGTTCCATGGTCACGGCGGCACTTGTGAGGAAGTGTGTGGTTTTCAGGGGCCTATCGAGTGAAATCCATCCCATTTTAAGACTTGGACTTAGCTTTCTGCTAATGACATACATTATTGAGTATGTACCCTTCAACGCAAAGGCACACATGCAACTGGACTTTCCCTTTACTGACATTGCATGAAAAATATCCTAAGGAAAGTTCAATACAAGTTATAATTTAACTTTGAAATTCTATACATTCTGCATAGCTACAATTTAGCTATTACACAGTAACCATAACCATATTTAAAGTATAATTGACATAATGCATTGAAACATTCACACACCTACAACACATTTAATATATGTATTTTAATGAATATGCCATGCTGCACAGCATGATGAAACTGCCTCAGTCTCTTTCATGGTGGTGTGATTCCCAGTCATTTGTCTACATCAGGGGGGCCCTGAATCAGACTGGTGATTGAGCTGCAGCCAAGTCATACCACTTAATCAGCAGGTTAATGCCAGCCTCCGAGGGGAAGAGAAAGGTGTTGGACATATTGAGATTTCAGCCCATTTACAAAGTGTGCGTTGGGAATTATTCACGCCCCCTCCTCTCTGCCCCAATAGCCAGCAGGGCATGTGGTGTGGTGTGTGTGTGTGTGTATGTGTTGGGGGGGAGGGTCTTAGAAAGGGGGAAGTAAGGGAGGGAGAAAGAGAGATATATGAAAGGTCTTTATCATAACCTTACTGTACGGTTTCACCCTATCTCCTTTGTCACCTTCTCGCTCACCAACTCTCTCCAACCTTCTTCCTCCATCCCTGTCTCTCCTTCCGTCTCCACCTTTATCTTGCTGTTCTCTACCTTTCTCTCCTCCTTTCCTTTCAGTTTCTTTTGATATCAACCCCAAATCTGTCTCTCCCCCTCCATTTCCCTCTCTCCATCATTCTCTTTTCATCCCTCCCTACCTTCCTCCTTTCCTCCCTCCTGTCCCTCCTTCCATCTTTTTTCCACCTTTTTCTCTCCATCTCTTCCCCACCCTACCGTCCTCCCTCCTGCATTCTCCACACCTCTCTCATTCTCACTCTCATCTTTAGCTCTCCACCTCTCTCTCTCCGTCCCTCCTCTGTTCTGGCAGGAGAGAGGAGAATAGAGGGGAGGGAACATGGCGTCCTGTGCCCCTGTGAAATATAACCGCCGCTGTCTGAGGGGCCCGTGTGCGAGCTCGCTCTGGCAATATGCTCTCACTCAATCAGATTTGCATAAGTAAGCTCTCAGCAGGCCTGCTCCACTGCCCAGGTGCAGGCCTATTTGCATATAGAACTGTGAGAGGGCTCCCCAGAGTCACTTTAGACTCCAGTGACTGCTGAGTGAGCTTACGGGCCGTAGCTCCCCACATGAAATTTGAATTAAAAACCCTCCTCTCCTCCTCGCTAGCCCAACACCCTGTTTCCCTTCTTTTTCAGGGGTTTGTAGGGGGGTGGTGGTAGTGTGTGTTTGTAGGTGTCATTGTGTGTTTTTGAGTGTGTGTGTGTGCACCGACAGGGGAGCAGGGGAAAATGTGTGCTGGTGGGTGTCTCTGTGTGTTGAATAGGTGTGTGTGTGTGGGCAGTCAGGGAGGGTGGAGGTGTTGTATGTGTGTATGTGTCTTAGGGGTGGGGTGGGGTGGGGCGGGGTGGGGGGGGTCACATGTTGTGTCAGCGAAGAGGGGATATAAGGAAAGACTGATAGATGGCGAGAAAGTGAGAGGAGAGAGGGTGGAGGTACTGGTGGATGGATGGATAAATGACCAAGCGTTCACAGTCGTGGATTGTTGAAATTAGATTACATGGAAGATTGACAACTCATTTCAATATCACTCTCATTTCCTCCAAGTTGTCAGTCAGTAAATGCTGACTTTAACTCTGTAAACAGTACGACCTTTAATATGTCCACTAAATAGAGCTTCAATGTCAAAAGTGAGACCATATCTGTAATGTTGGGGCCAAATCCATAAAACTGCAGCTTTGATGCTATCACTGTTCTCTAAATCTGCCTTTCACCTAAGTTATTTTCAAGTTATTTTCTATTAGAACTAGGGTTTAATTTATGTTGCTACGGTTGTGTAACACGTATGTTGAAATCTTGCAACTGAATTGAAATGAAGATGTACGGACCGTCTTAAAAAAGACGACGAAACGTTTACCAGATAAAGAACCACCAAAACATCTTTGCTTGTCTGTGACAAGTCTGCGCTTGTCCACTGTCTTTTGGAATGTAAATCCAAGCATGTGGATATTGAAATGCATGTTCGCTCCTTTCACATGCTATGACAGCACCAAGGAAATTGGCTTGCAGAATCTCAGTGGTGTCCCATTTCTAGGGGATAAAACTTGTAAAACAATTTATTTGAATACATGGAGACCCACAGTTTGCATCAGACTGAGGAGAATGCATAATTCTGGGTTCTGTGACTTTGACCTTGACGCTGAGGGTATCTTTAACTAAGGGCTATTTGGTGTAACCAGTGGCTATTCTGTATGTCATTTGCACTTTCTTATATGTTAATGTATCTAGGAATTTATTCTAAGACCCTAGGAAAAGAAGAGATGTCATTGGGGAATTCCAAAGGCTGAGCAATATCCTTTTGCCATGAACAGAGGAAATTGTGCAGTGACCCTTTAAGGGATAGTCTATTTCAATGTGTCTGTTGTCTGTGTCTAGCTAATCAAAACAGATTGAGTGGCACAAACTACAAGGGGGGTACAACATACTGGAATCGGTGCACTGCTGTTGTGGTCTCTTTGAAATAATGTCCCACGAGAATCGTCTGAGCTCCACAGTAAAACTCTATGCTTTTGTTACTGCGTTTTACTTTGGTCCTTTTCCTCAAAAAATGTCAGGCAAAGTTGTTTTCTGTAGTCTGGTGTAATTCAATCACAATCGCTTTACTCTCAAACAACTGCTTTTATGTATATTATTCAGTGCAATTGTAGCAATTCGACTAAGCAGTGTACTAACACACCTGATGCTTGATTGTGTGTTAGTCTCTCCTCCAGCATACACTTTAGCGAGCACATTAGCTGTTACTTCCCTGTCTCTTCTGTACACCAGCCCGTTCTCTAGTTTGTCTAATTTATAGTAGTGTACTCGACTCCCACTGTGCCAACTCAACATCCCCCCTGGAGTACATCTGCTACAGGTCAGGCACCCTCTAGTCAACACATGAAAGGACACTTGTAATATACTGCTGCAGCAAGGCTAGTTACCACAAAAAAATATAATAACACGAAAAAGGTTAGTAGGAATATAAGCACAAGGTCTTCATCTCTCATGTATAGAAATTGGAAATGTCCAACCGGCCGAGAGGGTTTTTGCCTTATCTCTGTGTCCAGATAGCATCAGAGGAACAGGCCTGTAATGGCCACATGGTCCATTTGATAATCCTGAAGCCTCCACCGTCCCCAGATTTGTAAGGGGGATTTTTTTTTACTCACGCCCCTGGTCTGAGGGCTTAGAGGCCCTGGAAAGCAAGGAAGCATTACCGATACAAAAGCAGAATGGTGTCTCTTGCTCTCTCTCTTGCTCTCTCTCTCTCCCTCCCCCCTCCCCCCTCTCCCTCTCTCTTTTTAACCCTCCCCCCTCTCCCTCTCTCCCCCCTCTCCCTCTGTCTTTCTTGCTCTCTCTCTCCCTCTCAATTCCTCCCTCCCCCCCTATCCCTCTCTCTCTCTTCCTATGGTTCGCCGGAGTGGGTTAACATAATAGCTTCCCTCCTTTTCCCTGGCCCATTCCTTCTTGTTTTTGATTGATACTTTTCAATTACAGTCCGCTCTGTCCGACCTGCCGACACCACTCGCTCTCCCCTTCACCCCCCAAAACATTCAAAATGATTTTTTTTTCTCCCCCCGGCCCATGTGATAACTTCAAACATTTAGGGGGTACAAGAGGGCCAGTAACCCTGTTTAGCCGGCTGCAGTAAATTGGTTCCGTGTTCAACATAATAGTGCTGACAGGCTTTTGCTAGGGAAATCAGTCCAGCAAAGGGACATGCCAACGATAAGACATCCAGCTTTGAAATTCTATTTCTTGGTATCAGAATTAAATCTGGACTTTATATTTCTTTTTCCTTGCCGGTAAAGCACTCTGGTTGCTTCCCAGCCTGTAGTATTTGATCAAAGGGTGACAACTAATACTTACTCCGCAGATCCTAGACTCCATCCATTTCAAGATTTTTGGAAGCCTTTTTCAATACTTTCCATAACTAGTTGTCAACATCCCTGATAATTTGGTCAATTCCACAATGTGAATGGATCTGCTTTATTGAGTACTTTGATTTGCATAGGTCACCATGTATAATCAGAAATGCACAAGATTAGTCTTGCAATTTTGAATAGCTTCCTGTTAGTGACAGACAACACCACTGACCTGCAAGTAACTCATCCACCACACATGTTCTTCCACTATTTCCAACAACAACATCCTCATATTCCACAGAGATATACAGTCTGTGCACACCCCCTCAGATCAATAAACATATTCATAAGCAACAGCAGTAATCAAGGCTATAAGGGGCACCTTACAGGAGTATCAGCTATCCATATGGTTGTGAATGACAGCGCTGGGCCAGCAGATAATTAATCTATTTAGCTGAGGGGTGGATACCCACCCATTGCTAGGTCAGATAAGTTTGTGGATTTACACATTTTAAAGTCACCCAGTCCCTCAATGGCATCAAACTGTGCGATATTCTAATGCCATTAATTACTATTTCCGATTGGATGGTCTCGGCTGTGTCTGGACCAGCTGTTTCATCAGCCGGGTGTGTGTGTGTCTGTGTTTGTGTGTTCTGTGTTTGTGTGGGAGAAGGAGAACAGGGTGTGTGTGTGTTTTGTGTGTCCGCCTGAGTGAGTGAGCTGCTCACTCCCAATGCACCCCACATTCATCCTTTCGTCACAGGGTGACATTCTAAAGAGCTCCTGCTGAAGCTCAACCCACCATCAGAGAGTGTGTGTGTGTGTGCGCACGTGTGCGTGGGTGTGTTTGAGTGTAGAAATGAGTCTCCACTTGTACACAAGTTAAGACAACATCATGCACATGCAGATTAGGCAATGCAAAAAAGCAGTGTAACACATCTGTGGGTGAATCAGACGCAATAGCAGATACAATGACTTAAACATGTCCCATTTCCGCTTTTGCATACTTGCTGCAGAAAGTGCTAGACGCGTTCATTAGAATGGGAAGAAGTCCACATCAGTCCCTTTGTGCTTTTCCCCTTTCCTTGAGGACAGTCCAACCGATATTATCCGTCAGCAACGGAAACATAGGCATCTTCTAGATATGTGAGCTCACAGCTAGGGCTCTGAGGCCTGGTGTTCGGTCCTGTCCCTCAGAAGGTCTGAGGTATCAGTCCCTGCCCAGGCAATTTGCCCTCGTCCCCCTACAGCCTGCTAGTCTTTCTGCTTTCTCCCAGTTTAAATCAAGTGGAAAAAAGGAGGCTTATAGGTTTTCCCTTGAGAGGCCCTGTATGTATGTGATGTCTACGCTTGGTTTCAGTCGCACCCAAACAATCCCCCTCTCCTGCCTCTGTGGTTGGCTGGGAGACTAGACTGTTCATGGGCCTGAATACGACACAGGGATCAGTGTGTGTGAAACAGCTAATCTATAATGAATGAGATTCAATGACAGCGTTGCGTGAGATGGAACAGCGACATATGCAGCCTGTATATGGGAGTCTGTATGGAGCTTCCATGAAATGGTTTGGTATTGGAAGTATCTGTATGCAGCATGTGGTATGCAATGGGCCAGTCTTCTTCTTTTGGACTGTTGCATTGGTTCAAATGAACTGGCTAAACTTGAACCAAAACTCTCTGATATTACACACAGATGTGCTCCATCTTGATTGGCTGAACTGTAACAATGCTTGTTTGGGTGAATGTCATAACTACGAAACACATAACACTGCATAAGAGAACATAGCTGTGGGATGTCCGAAATCAGTATATAGTTCTATATACGTGTCGCCTTACCTTTGATGATAGCTGGGGAATACTGGGGTTGGGATGCATACATACCACATGACATTTGACTCTGGCAGTGTCTGTGGATATGGTAGTGTTGAGGTTGGCTATAGGAGGTGTCAGTCATATGTCAGCCTCTAACAGTCTCTGGTTTGGCTTTAGAGATTCAAGGCATGCTTCAGCGGAAAAGTAGCGAAAGAGGGAGAGTGGGAGTAAAAAAGAAGGAAGGATGGACTGAAGGGATAGAGACTTGCAGTACAGATGGAAAGGGAAAGGGATAGACAGAGATAGATGGAAAGAGATGGAGAAAGAGTAAATAGAGAGAGGTGTGGGAGAGAAAATGAAAGAGTGAGAGAGAGAGAGAGAGAGAGAGAGAAAGAGCAGGAGAGAGATGGAAAGAGATATAGAGAGGGAGAGAGGGAAAAAGATGTTGGGGAAGACAGAGAGGGGTAAGGAGAATCAGGGAAAGAGAGAGAGAGAGAGAGAGAGAGAGAGAGAGAGAAAGGAAAAGAGAGAGAGAGAGAGAGAGAGAGGGGGGGGGAACGAGAGAGAGACAGGGAGGGAGGGAGGTGCTCCCGGGTTCCCTCTGACATTGTGAGTGTCAGCCTCAGATCACTTTAATCAGAGAGAGGATATGCATGATAAAACGGATAAGGGACTTTAATCAAAAAAATTCGCTGGTCTGGAAACGTGACACACTCCGACAAGCACGCCTCATCCCGAGCCGCACCCCCCGTGTCACCGCCAAAGCCTGGGCCTCGCCCATGAATATGCATGCAGCGCGAGAGCAAGGTACCACATTAAAATGGGCCATTGTTTGCTCAGCTGCGCAGCGACTCGGAGGAAATATCCAAACAGGCTATGCCCTCCTCGCCCACCAACCAAACCACACCCCCACATCCCCTCACCCCCACATGCCCTCACCGCCACACCCCCTCACCCCCACAAAACTCACATCCCTGCCTCACCCTCAAAGTTCTCTGCAGACAAGAAACACACAAAACACAGACCTCTGTGTCTGAAGACCTACAGTTCCACACATATAGTATAGTACACATATTATGGCCCTACAGTGAACTCATACAGTGCATGCATCTTGTACACAAACACCAATGTTGAAGTATTTCTATTCTGAGTAATAACCTGTATAGGTGGCATCTATCGTAAACCTTCCTCAGTTCTCAACCTGCGGTTAATGACATGACTTCCTTGTAGTAGAAGTCCACCTGGTGCTTATTAGCCATGCAGATTCTACAGATGCATAAAGGATGAACAGCTTCACCCTTGAACTACTCCATATTGTATACCATCGCTTATTTATTTATACCCTCCTCTACTCACATAAAACAGCAGTCACAGAACAATATGTGTTCAGTTTTCATCTCTATCATGTTTGTCCCCTCGCATTTGACAGGATATAGAGACTTTTGTGAACAGATATTGGCGCACCATTTTTTGATAATGTGCTAATGGGGTTAAGTCCACATGTACCATTTTGGGTTATCTGAAGGCCTTGGAGTTTATTTCTAAGGAGTTTAACTTGATATTGATCAAATCGACCATTGTTCAGCTTCTGCATATCATCATACTATCCCAGTCCATACTGGATCACTGCATACAGTGATCCAGTGTTTGACAGAACATGGCCTTCTGAAGGCTTGTCTACAGAGTGGCAGCATCCTAGCCCTGGTCTGGTCTGAGTGGCACACGGGTGGGGACCTTAGTAGGACCCTTACACAAACACACACACACACACACACTAATGCACCACGACTAATGAAGTCAACTCGAGCACCATCAAAGCCCCAGTGATAAAAAAGAAAGAAAACACAGCAGCATAATTGCTGCTCGAGCTAATTAATTAGCACAGACATGCTTTTCAGAGCAGGTCATACATGTACAGCAGATGGTCTTTAAGAAAACATGCGTGTGCCTGGCGTTATCAGGGACACTATAAATAGTGCATATGGATGCGACTGCCCCCATTTGCATAAAACAATGGCTGGAGTGTTGAAGTTAATATAGACAATTAACTGTAGGATTTAAGGTATCCTTTAACTGGTTATGGGCTGTTTGGATATCATGTATAGGAGGATGCAGTGATGGCAACAGCAGAGACCTGCATCACCTTTCAGTCATTTTGGACACAGATGCTTTGTTAACTGATACTGTGGTGTATTGTTGTCTCTCAGTGAATGGTTGCATCACGGCATTCTTGTCTCTCTTTTGTTGTCCTTATTTCTCTCTCTCATCCCATGTCTCCCTCTCTTCCTCTACATTAAATATGCAAGGTAATGTGCTGTCACTCTGTCCCAGAATGAATCAACAAGAGGTTGAAGACTCCTCCTGCGTCTTGTTCCTGCATCATCCCTGCTATTGGCTCACCTTCCAGAACGATTCCGTCCAATTGATTGGATCATCATTTGAAGGTCAAGGAACTTGTTAACCTAATGATTAAGTTAAACCAGTCCTTTAAGAATATATAGGCATGCATTCTCTGAGCAGAGCCAAGTTATTTGGGGGGAGGGGGCGGGGGATCAAGAAGAAAAAAGACAGTGGAAAGAAGAGGTGAGAATACAGACAGAATGCAGACAGAATACAGACAGAATACAGACAGCAGGTCAAGAGAGACAGGAAATGGAAATTGAACTGATCGAAGAGAGGAGGTTTGCCAGTAGTAGTATTGACCTGCTGCATGTTCTTTTGTAGGCTTGTCAACATGTAAATACAGGTCTATTAGCCTGGCTAGATGTATTGAGCCGGAAAGTGGTTTGTCTGGCGAGTGATTAGACATGCATGAGGCGAATGAAAGCCTTGCATCACACTTCAGACAACTACTTCTGCCTTTGTCAATATAAAACATGCAAGAAAAGGCATGTGCAAGGATTCATGCATGCGATCTATGTTGCCCATTCTTTCTCCATGCCTCCGTAGTAGTTCTCTCGTTCTCGCCAGCTCACGGGCCATCCTGTCTCTATGCTGAGTCTTTTCCATCTTGCTTCTTCTCTGTGCCCCCGCCCCCCACCCTACCAACCTCCACCCTATCAACCCCCACTCTATCAACCCCCACCCTATCAACCCCCACCCTACAAGCCCCCACCCTCGGCATCCTGTCAGACGGATCGGTCTCCGTGCCACTCAAACCCTTCTCCTCTCCCTCGCTATTGATCCTGGTCAGTGACGATCGATTGCACCAGAATATTACATCTTAATTAGCCTCTGCAAAGGGACCCTCGACCCCCCCATCCCTTCACCCGAGGAGTCTTTGGACCGCTCCAGTTTCTGTCACCAAGCCCCCGGCCAAAGTCACCAACCGATACACCGTCGTTGTAGAATGTCTGCTGGCGCTAATTTTAGGTAGCACTCTGGCCACCTTCCCAAGAAGTTCTGCCCAAAGTGTTTCAACAGAGTCGGGAGCGTTATTGCAACATGGTTCCAGATGGTTTGATAACAGAATTATTGTTTGCCAAAGGTGCTATCACATAACTTTACTGGCATTATCGCACTAGATGTATAAAGATATGTGAAGATAGGAGAGATATTGGTGGGAGTCGTGCCATTAAAATTAATGAGGAGAGTTCGTTAGGGACTGACATTGGTAGCAGCTTCATTTGTTTGTCATGACAAAAGAAATATGGGAGAACTAATAGAATATACTATTGATGTTATCTTACATATTTAATCGCTATTTAGTGGGGTAGGGTTTATTTGTTTGAATTTAATATGATCAAGTTATTCCAATTTAAATAGGCTATGTCTGATGTCGCCAAAGATAAAGGGAATTAGAACTTTGGAATTTATGCATTAGGATGTTTTTCATTTATTATTATGATAATTTTATTTTGATTGTTGCCACCCTTATTTTGGAGAGTGGGTTGGGTGTGAGGTTGATGTCCTTCTATTGCTGTGCTTGGAACTCCGGCTCAAAGTGATCCCAGCACTCACTACGTTTTCATCTGAGCACACATTTGGTTCAGTTTGCTATCTCAAATCAAAACTCCAAATGGTCAATGAACAATTATGGTCCGTTGACAGCTGATACTACAGTAATTCAATTGATTTTAAATGCAATTGTGCGTTTTTGCTCAACGTCCATATTTTTTGTATTCCATTCCCTGATCCTTGTGAATGAAAGGTGAGAGGTTGAACGCTTTAACATCCCAGTAGTTAACAGGGCACCACGTGATATGGGTAAGGCCACACTACACCTGACTAGGAAAGCTGCTGTGCATCAACTATTGTGACACTTTGCACTGTGTTTCACCGCAAATTACTGCAACACAACGTTAAATGTTTTTGTACCAGTTGGTTTCTTAAATAGATTTCTCTGTTGTGGATATATAGGGAGTGTGTATGTGGGGTGGAGGGGTGTGTGTGTGTGTCTGTGACAGATAAATAACAAGCGAGATCTGAAGGAAAATAAACTATTTGTGTATAAGAGTAAACAGGAGCATATGTGAATGTATACCGGTGTATGAGTGTGTCAGAGAGAAAAAGACAGCTACGATGTGTGTAACAGGAACAAAGAAAGTGTGTGTAATAATGACTGCATATGTATTTATTCCAGTTTGTATTCTCTCTTTGTGTGTGTCTGTATGTGTGTGTGAGTCAGTGTGTGTGTATGTGTGTGTGTGGAGTGGGATATTGAACGCTGAAGAACAGGATACAGCAGTGAGGATGTGTGCTGTTAAACCAGGCCTGCTTCCAGTGCTCTGAAGTGGACAGATCAGATGCAGACGAGATTAGATTTCGTTTAAAAGCCTCTCTGCAGCGCTAATGGCACAGGGCCGCGAGCGCAGAGGCCAGAGTAAGGTCAGTGGCGTGGAATTGAATGCCCCCAAGCTAATCTCCCATCTCCTACACACACAACACACTTACACACTCATATGCATGCACACACACACAAAAGCCTACAAAAAAAAGCATACACACACCCACACCCCTCACACAGATGTACATGCCAGTGAGCGTGCTGTGTTTGCCTGTATGTATCAACATCATTTTAACATGGATACTCCACGATTCTTTCAGCCACTTTGGCACTTACACTTAGTCAGATCTAATTGATACTGTCTCTTGCTTTTGACCAAGTCTAGTCATGCCACCAAACTCCTTGGGAGGGGCAACAGAAAGCATGGACAACCGATGGCAAGAAACAAAGAGTCTGTGAAGCTGGTTTGCTGAGAAGATGTCAGACCTGTTGAGGAAAACAAACTTCCCTCTGTTGTTTTGAGTTTCCTCTGCTGGATAGATAATCTTTACAATATGTCTGTCTGTTCTTCCAATTAAAAGACCCAGTGCATTGAGTATTCTATCGTCTCTTTGCAGACGACTGTGACACCAACGCAATGGTCTGGGACTCTGCACACAAATTAGAATTCTCTTTTAATCCCAAACAGAGGAGTTCAAGATGGCAATTTAATTTGCCCTCTTTCCTTTTCAGGAAATCTTTCTGTTTTCCACAAGTAATCCCAGGTGACGGAGCAACTTTGAAGAAGTCAGCTATCAATAGTTTATTGCAGAGTTGTTTTAATTTAACAAGGGCACATGACATTTCATAGACTTTTGGTAATTTGCCATTTTTAATGGATTTAAATTGTTTTATCGGCTTTGGAGATTAGCAAGAACAAAATGAGTTTGAGAGCAAAAGTGGGTATTTGAGAGAAAACTTATGGAAGATACTTCCAAACAGATAACAGAGCATTCAGATGTCTCAAGCAAACACACTAAAATACTCCACCTCATGTGGTATGAGTTAACCTCATGTGTCAGCAGCCGCATTTAAAAATCGGATTTTTCCAACTCAAATTAGTCCAAGCAATTTAATTCATCAAACCGTTTAAGTTAAACGTCCTTATCAGACTTTACAAGCTAAATGTTTGATTAGTGGGATGACCACTGCTGCTAAGCAGGCTGCAGCGCAGTGATGCATTGAAAAACTTGATGAGTTAAGTTTACTCAAATTGTTTGATTAAATTAATTGTCAAGAGCCATTTGATTTGAAGAACTATATCATTTGAGTCAACAAAGCATCCTTGTGAATTGAGGTGTAACTTTTTGAGTTGAATCAGTTCTTCAGGTCAATTAGCTCTAGACAATTCATTTCACCAATCCATTTGAGTAAACCTAACCTATTTGTTTTTACAGTGTGGCATTTCATCATACAGCCTTGAAGCTGAGGTGAAAGTGAGTCCTTGAAATCCCTCCATTGAAACCAAATGTGTCACCTAAAGACAACACACACTGTCATCAAAACCTGATCCTTCGGAACAACACCCATTCCTCCCAGACATGTTTAAGCTCTTGTCCTGCTGCCACGTTCCCCACATGATGCCTGGCAGTGCGTCGGTGTGAGGCAGAAGGCACCTGAAGACGTTCAGACCAGGGCTCTGGAACGTGGCTAGCTGACCTGTTCCAAACACAACCCCCTCTGAACCGCAGACTGAAATAGCAATGGCTGCAAGGTTTGGCTGGGCACCGTGGTAGGCACTGGGGCTGTGGGTGCAGGGGTGGGTGGGTTGGTGTCAGGGCAGGCCTGGGTGAACACGTCAGCTTGATTTATGTGATGCCTGGCCCTCCCTGACCCCTGTTGGTGGGAAAGCTGGCTGACCACGACTCCCCCTGGCCAGTGTCCACCTGTTCTGCCTTTGCCCAATGCCCATTCTCCCTCCCCCCACCACCTCCTCCATGTCTGCGGCCAAATGCTGAAGGGAGAGAGAAGGAATAGAAGGAAGATGAGAAGGAGGGTGCGGGGAAGGAGAAGGAGTGGATGGTGGATGGGGTTATGCCAATGGCTCTAGGTCATTGATCACTACTGTAAGGGCAGAGAGAGAGAGAGATGACCCACGGTGGCTTGCCCTGGATATCCTGTCCAATTGCCTCTTGCATGATATGAGGGCCAAGAGACAGTAAGCCAGAGAGTAGAAGAGATAGACTGTGAAAGAGAAAAAAGAGCAAGAGAGAGAGAGAGAGAGAGAGCACAAGGCAAGTAGAGAACTGCTGACCTGTGATGGTTGGCCTTGGCAAGCCTCCTTTGTTGCCGAAGGTCTTTTCAGTGCCATAGACAGGGATAGCAAGTCTTTGTGACCCCCAGGCCTACAGAGTCATCATGGCAGGACTCCAATGTTAGTAGTAGTAGTAGGTTTAAAACAGATCAAATTATGTTTTCAAGGCATGTATGCTAACAGCATGACATATTTTTAGTAGGAATAGTCAAGTGACATGTGAATGGTCTATGCAGGATTAATGCATTATTTTCATTTTGTTCTGTAATATGATGAGACTGACATGTATATTCTAAATGAAATAGATGTAGTATGCACATGAATATCAGCAATATCAAACTGATTCATATCAACATATTATATAGATTTTGCCTTGAATTATTCATCCATCTTAGGCTCATGAGATATTAGAGTACAACAGTGTGATTGAGCTACCTGATCTCACATACAGAAGATTGCAGTCCTCTGAACATTGTATTTCTTCCCGAAAACCCTTTCCGTCAGTCAGTCACCAATGATTAGGCCTCACGAGTTTGCTTCCACCCTCTCTCTCTCTCTCTCTCTCTCTCTCTCTCTCTCTCTCTCTCTCTCTCTCTCTCCTTCTCTCTCTATCTTCCTCTTCACCTTTTCCTGGGAAGTTTATCCAAAAGAAACAGGACAGAAGAAGAAAAGAGTCCATCACCCCCACCCTCTTCCTCCTCTCCTCAAGCTCCTGTGGTCCCCAGCCCCTCCCACCCAGCAGGGGTTGTGATTAGGTTGTCTGGGCGTTCCAGACGTTTGCCCAAGTGGAAAGAGACGAAATGGAGGGAATCATTGGCCATCGATACTCAATTATAAACCTATGAGGGAACCGTTAACTTTCAATGAGGGACTTCAGTCTGAGGCATGAAAGGCTCTTTTTGCTTTCGTTTTTGATGGTAAATTGTATTAAGGACAAATACAGTCAACGCAGTAGTGGGAGAATACAAACTGATTCTCAGTCCTGCTGTGAAATTCCATCGAGGATTTTGACCCACTTCATACTGTGTGTGTCTGCTGTCCTTGCACATGGTAATTATATATCTACTGTAGGTGGTCTGGGGAGTCACTTCTACAGTAAACAGTATGTGCTCACGTGTAGTCTATGACGATTAGGGTTACTTCAGCTCAGTCATATAGCTTTTTACTATACTGTGCACTGTAGGCAAACATTGAAAACAATCACATGTATGGTTCCTTTGAAATAGAGCTGTGTAATAACACAAATCTATGTTCGCCCAGAAAGTAGGGAGACATTTGCCCTCTGGGTTCATTCTGATCCCACTCTGGGCAAGGCCCCTGATGTATAGGCTTCTAACTACCAAACCTTGCCTGTATACATCACTAAACCTGTGTAGGTGTCATTAGTCACATTAATCATTTATTAATATATGTACACCAGAATTGCTTTCACATTTCCAGTGACACACATTATTAGAAGGAGGTGACACTCATTTCTGGGGTGCTGGGAGGTGAGGGGACTTTCATCCCTGGAATTATCTAAGGGGCTGTGCGACATGCAAGGCCCTGTGATTGAGGTCTGAACCAACAACCTTCCGAGCGCTTTTCAAGCTCCTCTCCTCCTCTTTTACTCTCCTTACTCCTCCCCCCCCCACACTTCTTCCATTCACCATATCACAGGGACAGCCTCGAATCACACGGATACAGGTCACACACACTCATGACTCTCCTCCGAGGACCCTGAGGTGTCCCGTAACATGCCTGTGAGTGACGAGCAGTCGTCCCCTGATGCGCTCTTCATTTGCACATCAAGAAGGCGACGAAGGAGGCTTTGACCCAATTAGTGTTGGGGAGAGGAAAGGATGAAGAGGCAGATAGAGAGAGAGAGAAACTCCTGGTCATCTGAACTCTGCGAGGTAGACGGGGCCACTTTTCGTCTGATCATGAGGTCATCTTCTCGTTGCTGAGTGGCTGGCCCGCGACAGAGTGCGGGGGTCACGTAGGGGTCATAGGATGAAAGGAATGTACCTCTCAGCCAATCGTGAGGGACTAGGAGAGATGGCTGCAGGGTGTGGTTGGTGGGCTGAGAGCAGCATGAGGCTGTTGGTAAGCAAGACCTGGAACTGTAATGTCTTTCTTCACATTCATGATGTCCTCTACCTGCATAAGTGCCAGCAGTAGAGTGGAGGACATACTGTACTATGGTGGAAACGGATGGGGACGTGTCACGTTTTAAAGGGGACAGTGATGGAGAGGGACATATCATCTGTTAAAATCTTTCTGTGTGTTTGTAAAAAAATTGCACCAGTAATATGGCGATAAAAAGAGTAAAACTGACTTAACTACATGTTGGAATTCTTAATTTTTAAATTCTGGTCGCACAACATGTAAAATGTTATAAAAATAAGTATTTAAAAAATGGTTTATTGTTGTTACCTTATTTTGTAATACAGTATCTGAACATTTAATAGCTTAATTTAGTGTTTAGTGTGTTAGTACAATTGCTAAAAACTTTTCTGAATTCATGTCTTTTTTTAAGGATGTGCGGTTGTAATACTTGCAAACACGTTTGAGAGGAAGGGAGAGAGGGAGAAAAGGAAGGGATAGGAAGTGTCTATTGTGTTTGAAGAGAGAGCGAGGTGGAGGGAGGGGAAGAGAGTGTGTGTGAGGCAGTGAGAGTGTGTGTGAGGCGGTGAGAGTGTGTGTCGAGTGTGAGAGAGAGTTCTCCGGGCTCCATGCCTTGTTAGATCTATCATCCCTTTAATTAATAGTGTTTTTACGAAGACGTCTGAACTGTGTCATTTCCATTATTGGAAAACCCAACGCGATTAATGAATAATTTTCATTTTTGATCCATTATATCATGCTAGTTGATCTCCTCTTTTCCGCGTCGCTGAGTGATAGCGTCGTTTTCTGCCCCTCGATCAAATTTAATTTGGCCTCCTATTATATTACACTGTTGCGACTGAAGTGTCAATTTTTGTCAGGCAATTAGGGGCTATAACCTGTGAAGCTAAGTTTGATAGGCATTGTAATTGGATTGTTTCAGCAATAGCTTGAAACGTTTTTAGCTTTTCCTCTTCCTCCCCCTGATGCTTCTTTCTCTTAACAGTCCTCATCTCTCCTTGGTTTCTGATAGCTGCTCTGTCTATATGTCTAACTTTAGAGCACACAAAAGATAAGAAAGGGAGGGAGAGGAGAGAGTGTGTGTGGGGGGGAGATGAAAAGACTGCTTACCTCTGCTGGATCACTGGTAAATTTGCATGGATTCGAGATGTGCCCTGTGCAATGACTTTTTTGCCGCTGTGGCAGATATTTGTCTATCCATCTTGACCTCACGCTAAAGAGCGTATTTCTCTCCCTCCCTCCCCCTTTATCAAATCGTCACCTATGGAAATGATGGATTAGACACTGGGAACAGAGACAATATCATATTTTGTAAAGGCAACATTTGCATTTTTTCTCATGTTGGGTGAGAGTGGAGTTTACAGACACAGACAGACAGAGAGACAGACAGACAGAGAGATAGAGAGAGAGAGAGACAGAGAGACGGAGAGAAACAGAGAGACAGACAGAGAGACAAACAGAGAGACAGACAGATAGACAGAGACAGACAGAGAGACAAACAGAGAGACAGAGAGAGACAGACAGAGAGAGACAGACAGAGAGATAGAGAAAGACAGAGAGAAAGAGAGACAGACAGTCAGACAGAGTGACAAACAGAGAGACAGAAAGACAGACAGTGAGACAGTCAGAGAGACAAACAGAGAGACAGACAGAGAGAGAGACAATGTGCATACGCACTGTGTGTATGCACATTAAAAGTGCGCGTGTGAGAGACAGAGCAACAACAAGCGAGGGAATAAAAGTGGAGAGCAACTTTGAAGACTGAGTGGCTGGAGTGTCTCCTTCACTTGCTGCTGGTGGTGGTGGTTTTGTTCCCCAGACGGCTGTTGCTGCTGCAGCGACTCCCTTAGTGGGTGCAGTGGATTAAAAATGACATACTTTGAGCCGCACACTTTCTGCTGGAGATGCAGGTGTCTTTGTTTCCACATGCACCGGGGTCAGCAGAGAGGCGCTCCCTCACTTGTAATTACCCCACAGTGTTTTTGGCACCCACATTAAATGAGTTTTTCCTGCAGGTAGTCGCCCCCCCCCCCCCCCCCCCCCCTTTCCGACCCACCCCACACCCACCCATTCACCACCTCCCATTTCAACTCGAACATGCACACTGATAGCCCTGCCGGCACAGTGGGGGAGGGAGGGAGTCCAAATTATATATTTGCTAGAGTGAGTTCCCACATTTGTTTGGGTGAGGAGGGGTGGGGGATTCTCATTACAATCATGAATGCGTTTTAGCACGGTTGAAGTAACATCTTCCTTTTCACCTATAACAAAAACTAATGTGAAAATAGATATAACAGCAACAATAAGTAAATAAGTATTCAACTACATAGAATAGCATTAAGAGAGGGAAGTTGTATGGTATTTTTACTCCCTGTTTATATATTCAAAAGCTCTTTGACAGACATATGCCAATCAGACAATTTTGGCTTTGTTGGTACCTTCAGTGCGGTGGGGGCTGGGATGCGAAGAGCACTTATCTGATGACAGCCAAAGGGAAGCAGCAGGAGACAAGGGGGTCGGGGGCATAGGACGCTTTGGGGGGTGCTGAAGAGAGAGCAGGGTGTGGGGGTTGGGGAGTTTGTGGAGGGGGGGGGCAATGTCGCTGTTTGTACTGGGTCCCAACTCTCTGAAGAGCAACCCCGTTGCTCCTGGCAACACCTGAGGTGACAGGGGGCCGTGTCTGTGCCCCGGGGGAACAGCCCACTCCCCCTTCGACACATGCAGAGACACACCTTGAACTGTCTAGTTTGGGTTTCATGTAAAAAACGAAGGAGAGTTGTACACAAACACTGTATATGCATTTCCACACCCACACAGGAAGGTTTACAAACCCCTACACACTTCATAAGGTTTGTTATGATTTTTTACTAGTTATGCTTTCTTTCCTCAAGCCAGATATGATTTGAATGCAGATTAAACTTGTAGAGCACAGACTTAATAGTAATGAAAATTTGGTGGTGGAATTACTTTGGAATAAATTGTCAAGTTGTGAAGTAATTAGTCTTCCATACACATGGGGACGTTTCAAAAGGCTATAAACAAAACCTTGTTTATGTGGTCTTAAGAACTATTTAGACTTTTTTTTTCCACATTTCTTAGACCTATACTGGTACATTTCTCCTGTTGATGATATAAATAAAGAAGGATTTAATGCAGACATTTGTGAATGATGTAAAATATGCCAAAACCCCAGACAGAAATGTCATGGTAATATCGCGTCTACTATCCAGCAGTTTCCTGTGTCTCCTTTGGCTGCATTGTGCTCTGTGCTATATGCCTCCTCAGACAGAGTAGCGGAGCAGGAAGCATGTTCTCTTGAGAGGGTGAATGTGTGTGTGCACCTTTTTCATACCAGTGGAGGGCAGAATTACATTTCAGAAATTATAGCCACCGAACGTTGATTAGAATTCAGCAAGGAGAGGAGGAGGAGGTGGAGGAGAGAGGAGGTTGAGGAATATAAGCGTCTCGACTAAATGGTGTTGATCTGAGTCGTTTTGTATTTGTATTTTTTCCCCGTTTCTTTCAGAGGTTTGTCCCCCCCCCCCCATCAGGTTATGACGCCTATTGGAGACTAACCTTGGACGTGAAGAAGTCAGGTCACCCTAGCAGGAGCAGCCAGGGTTGATAGTTGAACACATACGCTTTACTTCATTAACACAAAAAAAGTCAAGCTTCAATTCTCTTCTTTCTATGGTATGTCAGGAAGTGGACAAGGAGACCTGGGATGCTGCCGTAATGGCTACAGCGGTCTGTAGGGACGGCCGGTCTGACTCCATTATACTGACCACCATCTCTCCTACTTAGTTCAACCAAATTAGCTGCCAGGGAAAGCGGAGATCGAAGAGAGGTTCAAAAATTGAACATTCCTGCCCCTTAGATTGTTTCCCCTACTATTTACGACATCTGTTTTACCGCCCCTGCACCCCACCCCCTCCACCCTCCCACCCCCTCATGGTAAACTGCATCCTGGATATTCAATCTGCAATCGGTGACATCACTGTAACATGGGGCCTGTATGCTTTCGTATTCTTATTGGATAATCTGGAAGCAAATAGCAGTCAAAGGACTTGTATGCATGGTAACAAATAGAATATGCCAATCAAATTAAGAATGGATGTCAGTTTGGACAGTGGGGAGAGTGATCTGCCATGGGTGAAGAGGAGTGGTAGCCATACCTCATTTTCCAGGTCATTGAGCTCATTGTATGTAATACCTGTTCCCTCCTGAGTATCATGGAAAATAATAAAAAAGTCACATTTGGCTGTGATTATTCAGAAACAAATTAAATTGTGCTTTTTAGGGGGGAAGGTAAGCCTTCCTATTTTGCCAAGCATGATAAAGGTTTACTGTTGTGTTTGTTCTTTTATTGTTCTTTTTTTATTAACGCTCATCTTGTTTGAACGTGAGGATTATACAAATTGATATAAACCATGAACCTCAGTGTATGTCTGTGTAACAAAAGGGTCATTTGGGGATATACCATCCAAAAAACGGACAATTCTAATGCACACATTACCAAATGGTATTTTAGAAGTTCCAAGAACTTCCTTGACTTTTGACGGTTTATAACTGTACCTTTCGGAGACACTGGAGTGTCAACATAATCGCTGATTTTTTATGACCAGTCACTTGTATTTTTCACTGATAGCAGCCAAATTGTACCAAATGTTATATATGTATTCAATGGTTTAGTTGAGCAATAAGCTCATTGGGACCCTGGGTCACGGTGACCTAAAGATACTGAAGTGTAAGTATTCCTAAAATGAGGTTTAAACACATGTGATGATGTTCTACTCTGATCATTAAGATGTTCTATTTGAATGCATGCAGAAGTGTAAACATTGTATCCAAATCATAGAAACTTCAAATTAATATTAATAATAATGCTGCTGACCCACATAGTTGACATGGAAGTCCAGGAAATGAAATGCCTTTAATGATGAAAAGAAGGAAAAAGGAAATAAAAGTGTGTTTTGCTTCTTTACAAAACAATGTGTGCCTTCAACACCTGCAGAGTTCTTGCTGTCTACTCCTCTTCCCTTCCAAGGGATAAGTACTTGACAGGCGAGCATAGTAAAAAAAAAGAAAAAAGAAAAAAAAAGAAGTTATTTAAAGACAATGCCATCTGTCAGAGTGTAAAGCATGAACTAAGTCCAAACAAGAAGAAATCCTTTCCAACCACTCTTTGTTGTTTGCTCTACAGGGCTACCAACCAAAACGCGTTTACTATGAGATCAGCAAAACTATGTTAATCACTCTTTGTGAATTATAAAGCACTATTCCCTTGTTTTTTTGCATGACGGTTGGGATGTCTGCAGCGTCTGTGGATGATGCATGGTGTACCTCGGAGAATGTGATCCTCCCTGCAAGTTGTACAATGACTAATCTACCTCCTCTTGACAACGACATTGCTGGCTCATTAGAAATGCGTTAAGCACACACGCACGCACCAAAACACACACACACACACACACACACCAGTATGGGGTTCCTTCAAAGGAGAACTACTGGGAGGAGGTTTCTGGTGTTGTTGAGACTGTCGTTTTACAAGGGCGGGAAAACAAGTACCTGAAAAACATGAAAAATGGGAAGATCATCAGATGAGCTGAGGACACAGAAGACAGGCAGAGAAATAGAGAGGGAGGTTCAGCAGTGAAATATCTAATAGAGAGTTGAGACACAATTCCTCAGACTGACATTTGAAGTCGCTATGCTAATTTATCTGTGTCTCTCTGTCAACTTGACATGCATAGAAGTATCCATGTTGAGAAACAGTGACACAAACAGGTACACAGAAGCATATGTACCTCAATTTAGGAATTGAAAATATTTGATAATGTTGTCGGGGGTTTTTTTTTTAACCCAACATACAAACATAGCTCAAGGTGACGGGTGAATATGTACTTTTTGCAGTGACATGAAATGAAAAAATGAGGAAGTACTGGAAAGAGGTTAAACTCTCGAAAAGCAAGTTGAGCACACAGCTGAAGAGGCATGTAGTCCATGGCTGCTGCAGGGCTCTGCTCAGGCCCTGAAATAAGCGCCAGTCACATCAGAAACAAACACAAGCAAAGAGGAACCGAAGAGCAAAGAGGGAAAAGAGAGAAAGAAGAAAATAAGCGGAGTGCATATGAACCCAAAGTTTTGCCAGCCTTTCATCCATGTTGGCATATTCAGCAGGGATGGGCGGCTTTCATATAAGTGACACCTTGCGCTATCAGAGGGGGCTACGGAGCGTTTGAGCACCTCCTATCTGATGGCTGAAGGGAGGCAGGAAGAAAGCTCGCACTGGGACGGTGCCAGGGAGGGAGGGAGGGAAAGGGGGGTTGAGACATGTCCCCGATGTGGCAGAACTTCCTCTTTTGTTTGCAGGGCGCAGGGTGTAATTGGGACAGAGTGTGCCAACACTGGGAGCTGTGCGAGGCGACAGCCTAAGCGTCGTTTCCCGCCACCCCAACTCCCGTCTGAACGGCTGCCGCCACTGACAGAACGTGGCTGACACTCTCCTCCTCCGCCACATGACCCGCCACCGGCTTCCTCTCTCTGCTTCCTGCTTCCTGTTTGGCTGCCTGCCATGGCTCTCGTCGTGCCCACCCACTGTCTCTCCGAAGCAGGGCGGGGGCCGGTACCCACCTGTGGCCCCTTTACCGCCAAAGGGGAGTGACAGCGTTAGTATGCAGGTTGACAATGACAGGAAGGATGACATTAAGCCCACCCTCTCCCCCCTTCTCTAAAACCACAGTGCTTGCATCTCCTCCAACTGCTTAGAAAGTGTGAGACATGAGTACTGGGTGGCGAGGTGAGGTGGGGTGGAATGGGACTGAAGAATTTCTGTAAATGAATGTCTCTCCCTCGGAAGTTTGGTCTACGCTCCCCTGTATGCTACAGATACTTCTGTCTCTCACAAAATATGTTTGTACTGCTTGTAATATATTCTAGATTGTGTGTGATTTCCTGGATTTACTAGATTGCGCGTGATTTACTGGTTTTGATAAACATATGCTTTCCAGTTTTGTGGAACAATTAAAAAGTCCAGAATAAAACAATTACGTTAACTTGTTTTTGAAGTCACTTTTAATAAATGATTGATAGTATTAAATCTCAATTGTGAAAACTTTTGCTGTTAATTGCTTTTTTCTTTAATTATTGAAACAACTCTTGAATTATTATGCTTTTTGCAGTGCTAATCAATCAAACATTTACGAATTAAATTCTTGTGAAAAAAGTGTTGCTCCAGATGTTTTAGAAGTAGGGATCTATAGATAATTGTTGTAGTCTCTGTCTTTTTAATAACAGTTCAGCATTTGACTTAATTAATTGACATATGATCACATCAGAATTCAAGATTGTTTACAAATAAGTTATGTTTTTCTTATTGTCTTGTCTAACAATGAATAATAAATTATCCATGGTAATGATCGTCTGCTAACCAACTTCAGATACAACAGCAAAAGGAAGAAAGTAGACAATGTAAGAATTGAAGGGTATGAAATACAATTTTGCAATGAAGAGAGTTAGTGAGAGACAGCATGAGATGGAAAGGAAGAAAAAAGAGACAGAGATGAAGAAGAACAGAGAGAAAACAGTCCACTCAGGGGGAGTCAACACCCTCAATTAACATTGCTGTAAACAAGGGCAACAAAGGCAGCATCTGAATAAAATCACTTGGTTGATGTACAGCGAAGTTCCTAATTATATGTGCAGAACAAGGAGTTTGTAGGGATTCTGTCTTTATTTAGCATCAGACCCTGGCTCAGAGGAAGCCGTACACAACTCCTGCCTACAGTAGAGACCAAGCCTGCGTTGGGTCTGATCCCATCACAGAATGTACTCCCAATTGTTTTAAATAATTTATCAAGTGTAGATTTTTATTCAAATAAATTATTTTTAGTTCCAGGATGATTGATTTCTTTATTTGGATTTGTGTATGATGAAAGGGAAAATAATAGGAGGCCAAATGATTAAAAGATTGTACATATAAAAATAATCATTGTCATTATAACAACAACAGTAATAATACTAATAAAATAAAGGACAACAGTAATAATTATATTAGTCATTGTTATATATGTTTTTTTCATCAGTTGCATTATAATTTGTATATTGTAGGACTATTAATAATAGTTGTAAGTAGTTGTAAAGGGGCAGAAATATATTTTGATTTAATGAAATACATGTTGTGTGCTACTGTGAGTATTTACATGTACATAAACAAACACCTGTATATAACCACCAACTGAAAGCATACTGGTAGCACACACAGAGTACAGAGGTAAATATTTGTGTGTACTTACACACATTCACACAAGCACTCCCACACATACCATGTTAGTTTTCAGAATAATCTTAATTTTCTCCTGCTGTTTTCCAGCTGATGGATTTAATCATCTCAACAGACACTTGATCTCTCAATTAAAAGTAAATAGTGTATGCACTGAGATCTAAAACCGTTTTTTAAATTTAAATGCATTATATACTGCATATTTGGGTACTTTTTTAGTCAATACTGTATCCTTAGTTGTCAACTCTCGTTATTTAAAAAGTAATGATTGTTCATTTACGAAAATCCCTGTTTTTCCACAGACTTTAATAGTTATTCTATAAGATTTTGTCAGCAGATAATGTGTTATAATATGTTCAATACAGTAATTTAAAATAGTCTGTTTTTTTAATCTTAGTAAATAAATGTTGCATTGCTGAAAATGTACTGCCATCCAAAAAGTCAAAAAGTGGAACAAATGAAATAATGATTAAGGTGACATCCGTAAATGTCTGCAGTGCTGATCTGTCAATTTTTTACGCTTCTTCTCTATTTTGCTTCATGAAAAAGTTACAACCCAAATTCAGAGCCAAGAACAGGATCAGCCCTTGAGTCTCCCTCAAAACACGAGGAGTGTTTGCATGATTGTAAAACAGATCTGAGTGTAAAGCCTTGTTTTTAGCACACATTCACAACTGAATACAGGTCACTATCCCTGCAAACCTCTGAAGTCTAGATTCACAATTGAAGTCACTCAAGCATTTCTGCACTTGTTCCCCTCTTGCTTCTATTAACTTTAATGTTGCAAGGTTTTCCCTTCCTTATTTATGGAGACCTCACAATTCACAGGGGTACTATAGTCATGCATAGTTAATTGTTAATGCAAAATGCTTGTATCAAACAACACCGATCTTTGTCTGTGAGGTTGGGGGAGGGGAAGGAAGGGTGAAGAGAGGAGACTTATTCAGTAGAGACTGGAGCATCAGGATTTTTGTCTGTCAAGACGCAAGGTTTAAAATGTTATTTCTCAAAGTAGAGCACAAATAAGTAAGTGTTTGAGTGGTGACTGTGTGAAGGAAGTCAACTCCCCCCTATCAGCCCTCAAATCAGTCAAAGTGAATCTTGTCTTATTTTGTTGTGGAGGATAAGCACCATGGTTAGGGTTTTGCTGATTTTCACGTAATGACTGGCAGCCGTAACACCTGGCACTGTGAAATCTAGAAATTAGTATACTCAGGGGAAACAAATTGCTTTGTTGATGCACAAGCGGAAAAAAACAAGGTTTGACATTGACTGTCTGCACACGGATGAAGAATGTATTTTATTTTATTCTTACGTGCCATTACTTCATAACCCAAGGTGACCATGAAACAGGAAATAGACAAATGAAAACATGAATGTTAAAAAAGTGCGATAGTCAGAGAGTGAGAGATACAGTGAAAGAAATCCAAATAACCTCAATCCAGCTCCTACCACCATCATCAGCATCAGTCTAGAATCCAACATGACTACATTTAGC
Source organism: Plecoglossus altivelis (assembly GCA_036571765.1). Classification (NCBI taxonomy): domain Eukaryota; kingdom Metazoa; phylum Chordata; class Actinopteri; order Osmeriformes; family Plecoglossidae; genus Plecoglossus; species Plecoglossus altivelis. The sequence continues at coordinate 14,069,507 of BROE01000009.1, read as the reverse complement.
TCTCAAAATATCTCAGGTTGAGCACCAAAGACAACTCATGTTCAACACCCACAACAAACCAGATCCGTACAGCATAATAGAAGTTTTGCACTTAAATCACCCCGACACCCCACAATCCACCAGTACGCACCACGCCACAGCTCCACCACACGGTACATCTGCCTTCAGAGGCGGATAGAGATCTCTCTGTGCGCCGAGGCGACTTCTTATCCTGTCAATCAACAGGCCCCCCGTGTCAGTAATGTACAGACGACAGCTTGGCAGAGATGCAGGGCGATGATGAGAACTCATCCCAGCCTAGCAGGGCTTCCTCCTCATCAAGCTCAGAACAAAGGGGGGGCCGGGTCTCGCTGCAGCTCTAAACACAGTGATGCACAAGATGGCCCGGGCTCCACTGTTTAACCACGCTCGTTACAGATGCTAAACACACAAGGTAGTGTGTGAGAAATAGTCCCAGTTTTTGTGTATATGTACAGCCAATTAAGACTTGGCAGTTAGATTTCAGAGTAATGCATTCTTTTCTGCTACATAGATAGTAGAGTCTAAGTGGGGAAAACAACTTTCTAAATGTGGATATATAGTAAATACACACATTCACTCTCTCTCCATCTACTACTAAACCCCTGAATCCCTTCCATCCCTTCTCTACTTCCCCAGAAAATAAACCCAGACTGAGAATAACATGCTCAACCCCATCATCTTACATTCTCCATCCTGCCCTAATGCAAAGGAGCATCACTAAACGGCCTGGCACTGGGCCTAACTTCGGACATCACTTCAGTTAAAATCAAACTCCCTAAACGGCAAAGCCCACTCCTCCCTCGCTTATGGCTGATCCTAATTGGCTGGCCCCTATGATTCAGGATCTGTCTGGTTCACTCGGGATGGAAACAGGGTCCCACCCTACCCTGACTGGGCCTCACCTCACCTCCCCCCTCCTCTCCTGGGCAGCGTGTCACCTCCGCTCATGTCCATGCCGGAGGGGTCTTTCTCTGTGAGTCCCCCTGCAGTCATGGAGAAATGAGATCAAGTGTCAAGCGGAGGATGTGACCGCAGTGAGCCTGTGGCAGAATAAAGAGTCCATGATCAGGTATGTTAGTTCCCGACCGATTCTACTGTTCATACTGGACACTAAATGCCATAGAAATTATATGTTTGGTGTTTTGGTCATTATGACAGTGTTCATCCAATGCATCAGAACTTGGTGATTTCAGTCAGCAACCCCATACATATGTAAGTACAATATATTCCATAAATACAGATCTACTTGTATACACTGTAATTACCTGCAAATTATTTAATTCTGCAATAGATCAAATCTTATCTCAAACGTACAGCATGAGTTTAATAAGGAAATACATTTAATGTGACTTTATACTGTTATTTTTTTCTGTTTTTATCACATTCTGTTGCGTTCTATTGGTTAAAAATCCAGGTATATGTTTGTCTTTCCTAGCACAGATGGCAATTAAAGCAGAAGACAGCAAGTCTACCGAGCCGAGGGTCCACAAACAATGCATTAACTGGAACAGTCTTCATCAGAGACAACCGTAAACACTTCCAACTAAAGTAGTGTTTTACTTGTTTTTGTGTTTTTTTTTACAAAACCAAAAAAACTCCACGTTTGGCCAGCAAAGCTGACAAAGTTGCGAAGTGATTTTATTTATATCTTATGCTGGAGCTCTTTCAAGGAATTGGCTAATTGAAATAATTGGTAGGTGGGTGACTTATGTAGGCTACTAAATGTTCAAAGCATCATCACCAAATGCCCACTGCCACACCACATTTCCATGTGCCATTTAAATTGTTAACAAACTCACTTCCTTCATTCCCATAGCGTACAATAACACATTTTTACACAGCTAATTTAAATACTTATGGCAGAGATATTAACGCCTATATTATATGATACAATTGCATCAAAGTTTCTAAAGTTGGTAAACAGTTAACAGGTACATCACTCAACATGTGACATATTTACACTCCCAGTTAATCCATACATGAACCTGATGCAGTCAACAACATGCACATTTCAACAATATCATCAATCCCATTTCAATCTCCCTTTTAGTCCTTTCTTCCCTTACTCGTGAAACAATCAGATTCCTTTCGCATGCCATTGCTACAAATACCGCTCATGAGACATACAATTAAAACCTTACTCATACCTAAGGAAATTATATTTAATGAACATTGGGCTCGGCAACAACAGATGGTCCTCTTATTGCAGGCACAAAGATAGACTGGCTGTTTTAACATCTTCAGATCAAGTGCCAGTGGTTATCAATTAAGAGTGAAGGTATGCTCCTGACAACATGAAACAGTACACTGTGCTAGACCTCTCATGTGGCCTCAACCACCACAGGTAATAAATATACTCAAGCAAAACCAAGGTAATAGGTTTGTTATTTTATAGAAACAGAGTGCTACAATAGGAGTCATGTTGAAATGTCAAAAATGTTGCTGTCGCCTGAAGTTAATGCACTATGTGTTGACAACAGCATCTGCAAACATGGAAAGCAGTGCAAGTCTAAACCTATAAGATACAAATGTGATACACTGAAAGCTATGAGGTGGTCTTCAACTAACCTCCTACAAAGTATCTTGTCATCATAAATGAACAAATACACATGTCATTGTACAAAAGTCAGTGAAAGTCAAACTATCTGCCTTTCTTTCATTCACATGTTTTGAAGAAGTTCTATACACAGCAACTCGATTCTGCCAGACCGTTTAATGAGAAGCTCTGTGAATCCTAAGACCTACAGAGGTGATACACAGAACCTCAGGACTGTTTGGGGAGACTTTCCCTTCAACTTTTGGGCAGTACTCCATCTACAGAGAATCCCTTTTAATTGAAATAAGTGACTTTAAAAAAAGAGTATGTTTTTGTCTCTCTCTTTCTCTCTAAATTTATTTTTAATCATATAAAATTAAGGAAATAAGAATAATTAAAAAATGGGAATTTTTTGCACTTTCGGGAATGGCTAGTTTCGCGCGTCATTCTGCTTCAAAGAAAAAAGATAAATGATGATGCCATTAAAAGTGAACTAATTAAGCAAGGCTTCTTTTAAGAACTCATTAACTGCAACCTCATTTACATAATGATGCATATTAATTAAGTTTTAATGAATCTGAATTTCCACCAAGCCGCTTTTCTTTGGCTGTGGAACAAATTGAACAAATTATTTAAAAGTGTTCTTGAATCTACTTTTCACACCAAAGGGGAGAGAATGCAATCATTTGTAGAAAATCTATTTTTTTAACTTATTTTTTTAAGGCTGGGCCATCTGTTAATTATTTTTAAAATGTAATCATTTACCCTTTGTTTTGAAAACCTAAGAGATTTGTACACTTCCGAACAAAATAAGGAGGTATGGGAGCAGTGGTAAATAATGCAGAATGTTTAAAAGTCTGAAATGTATGATTAAACTAAATCTTAGTTGGCTGCCTGTGTGCAGTCTCAGAAGATGTAAGGGAGAAATATATAAAAAGCTGTCACATGGATCCAATGGAATAAAATAATCGAGGAAATCTTCCTCTCACATCCATACTGACTAGACAAACTTCTTTTTCTTAAAATGCTTACTTTCGTGTTGGCATGTTGAGACGATCATGTGATTGGGCCACATTGTGATAACACATCTGCAGTTTCCTTTTCCTGGAAATTACTGTCTGAGTCCTCAAAGTGAAAGCAACGGCATTACAAATTGTAAGGCTCATACAGTCTACAGCACATGCAATATATGTGCATTCATGTTATCATGTGCAGATCTAAATGTATAGTGATGGACTGTACATTAATAATATTCTCACCAGTGATGGGATGGTTTTATCACATGAATGTGTACAGAGTTATTGTGTTCATCTGGACTCTCTACAAATGTGCACATATGTACAAATGCTATTTTAAAGTACTGCATCAGTGTACTATACATACAGTTTTCATTAGGTTTATGGTGGTGGTAAATTGCAGGAATAAATCAGTGTGTCTGGCTTTGTTTATAATTTGTCTCTCGTTTTGATAGGGAAGCAATAGTATAAACAGGTCTGTTTCCTGTGGTGTGAAGGTGCCAGCTGGTACTATGTTAAATGTGCATGTGATGTGTATTCAAGCATAGAAACAATCAACAATGACACACACACACTCATACACACATTCACACAAACACAGCAAAATTGGGAATAAACCAAGCTCATGGGAACTGATAATAGGCGAGGGATGTTTCTAATTCTTCTCATAGAACAAGTCAGTAAAGCCACAAGAGAACGCTTAACATATAGCCCGTTTTGAGCCACACGCCACTCCGCCGCGTCACAGCTAACTCCCCCTGCACCTCATTGGTGGAGGAAGTCTTCAGAGGTTAAAACCCCGCCATGCTCCCACGGGCCCCGCCTGGCGTGTGTTGGTGTGGAGTCTGCACACTCGCTTTCCCCCCGTGTGTGTTTGGGCCTTTCAAGAAGCGCCCCCAACGCAGTGCCTGGTTGGCCGGGTTCTTCTGACAGTGAGCGTGTACCTCGGGGGAGGTCAAGAGTCGACGATTCAGATGAGACAAGCTGGCGATGCAGTGTAACTGAAAATGGAAAGCAGATGTTAGTTAATTAGGGAAAATGTGACTGACAAGACATGAGCGGCGAGGTACACGAGCTAGCCGGCACCGAGCAGCTGTTGTTACCCGACTTCATTGTCAGTCTCGTACACAAGTCACAGCCTCCCCGTGGAGCCAAGCAGAGACGGCGAACGCCGACAATTATCAAAATAGAATTAAGCCTGATTGAATTGCACAGATTTACTCTTGAATTTTTTTTCTGTGTGTGCATCCATCCTTCCATCCATCCATCCTCCTCTTCCTCCTTCTTCAGTGTTGTGTGTGAGCATGTCTACCCATCCTCCCCCGCTTTCATTCAGCGGCTGACTTTCTTCATACCCTGCTATACAAGCATCTGTGGGAAAGGAATACAAAACTTGAAGAGAACAATTCACTTGAAATGCAAAAGAAAAAATGTCTCTGTCAGTTGGATCTGAGTCTATTTCTCCTCCTGTAAATATGAATTATGACTCTCAGAATGGAGTGGCACTCAGCTGCTGGTGACATCACTAACTCATTTGCATGCCACTGCATTGATTGGAAGTCAGTTTCTTAGCAGACTCTCTTGTATGGAACACTACACCCAGGGTTAAACACATATAATACTCAGTATATTTAATAGAAAGCCTCCAAGCCCAGGGCCGCCACTGATAGATCACATTTTGGTTGAAGCACCACCTACATGAGGTCTGAAATTCCTTCGTTGGAGGTTTGAAATTGCAGGGCCATCTTTGAGTGGGAGGGTATCTTGTCTACAAGACTTAGATAGATGAATCTCCAACTACTAATTAAAATGTTAGCACGTACCTCACTGCAAGAGTTCTGTTTTGTTGAACTCATGGATGTACAGTATGCACACCTCTGATAAAGCTGGTATATTTGCAAGAAGTCTCACATAATGGCAGCTGCCATTGAGGCAGTGAATCAATCAGTTTTACAGGATATCCACATATACAAAAATCTGTACATTATTTTGTGTATTTGTCATCGTTTTGCCATTTCCTGGACATGTGTAATACATTTGCTAACAGTAAACCATGCAGGAAACACTCCTGGACGCTGTTTGATGGAAGGTTGTTGCTATAATGTGCTGATGTTAAGAATGTGGACAGTACCCCTTTGCCGTTAACTAACAAGCAAAGGACATACACTTACACGTAGATAAAAAGGAAGGTTACAGATGATCCACAATTACTTACCCTGAACAACACCAACTCAGCCTCCAATTCCTGCTATTAACACCATGCTCAAGGTGTCTGTGATGAGCGCCTCCTAGATCTGTCTGCATTTTGCAGATCGCTTTCACTGGGAATTGTTCCTGCCTCCAAGACACATAGTACAGCTTCCCAAAACCTCCAAACAACACAGCTCATGTTTGCAGTCTGCTCACACTCCCACCTCCGGTCAACGATATAATCCTGTGAAATTGATGAATGGCTAGACATTAGCCCCATTCAAACAACAGATGTTAATTCACTTCAGATGTGCATTATCAAATCATTTGTGTCAAGAAGCAGAATATGAATGACAAAGATTATCTCATATTTGGACCCTCCCCTGGCTCTCACAGTGTCCTGAGGGCCTCCAGGTATGATGCTTGGGGGGTGGGGGGGACGGGACGCAAGCGTGCGAGAGAGAAATGTGTGTTTATGTGTGTTTGGATCCTTTCAGAAATGTGCCATTATCTGCTTGTGTCTCAACACAAGTCATTATGGAGCAGACTTCCCTTTGGGCTAAGAGCTATGGAGACTGATGAGTCTACCGGGCGAAGGGAGACCATTATTTATGCTTATATGCCATGTTCATTCATACAAACATACATACTCTCCCTCTCCCTCTCTCTCTCTCTCTCTCTCTCTCTCTCTCTCTTTGTCCATCTTTCTCTTTTTTCTATCTTTACCCACTTTAGGGATACCATAACATCTGGTGTGAGACCAGTCACCATTATCGGAATGGTGTTCCTTAATTGGGAACAATTCGGGGACATATTGCTCATTTTTAGGGCCTTTGCCAAATGACATTGTGGGTCCAAACATTCCATTTTCAATTTGTGACTGAAGCATGGTTTTAAAACACTCACTTGATGACATACATATACAAATCTTATATATCTATATTATATGTCTATATAATATAATGTACGACGGCTGCGATATGTATTGTAGTTGAATGGTTACACAGACTCACATTACATTCTCTAAGGATTTATCGGTTCTATGTATCCACCTACGTAAAACTGCTGCGACCCTTTCCCTCCCTCCCTTATCTTACTTACACCTCATCCCACCCTTCAACAGCCAGCCTTCCTAAAAGCGTGCAACTGAGAAGGCAAAACAAAGGAATAATATTTCAAAAACAATGTAGCGCGAATCACTTGGTATACAAATCAGTTTGGACTCCAAAGTGTTTTGGCATGGTACCAAGGAGCAGTTAATTGAGTTGATGAAATTGGAATGAAATTTGCTTCTTCTGGATCACTTTTTCTTGTTTATTCGATAATGTTACAAAAATGAATACATAGTTCAACGACATAATTGCCAAGTCAAGGATCTTGATTTATGGCCTTGATAAAATGGAGAAGACTTTTCAAATGCCAGGGTCATGCGCTGGCATTGCAGTTGCCCTTTGGGGCTAAGTGAAGCATCAGGCACATGCTTGCCCCGATTACAGGACAGCGCAGGGATCTCTCTCCGGCCAGCGCCTGGCCTGTCTTGGCCAATCAGACAAGCAAGGGCGAAGGCCACGGAGCAGCTGGGATGCCAGGGCCGGACTGCAAGCTGTCACCCCCCCCTGCCTCGCTATGACCATTATCTCCCATGTCCTCTGTGAAGTGTCATTCCTTTGCTGGCCTTCTCTGGGTGACATGACCACTGTCGGGCGGCTGGAGGGGCCTGTCGTATCCCCAGCTCTCCAGCCAGGCGTGATGTCCATGTGGCTGGCTGCGGTTTAAGCCATCTCTGGGCGCTGGGGCTGCGACATGCCTGCCTGCCTGCCTGCCTGCCTGCCTGCCTGCCTGCCTGCCTGCCTGCCTGCCTGCCTGCCTGCCTGCCTGCCTGCCTGCCTGGATGGCTGAGTAAATGGCCTGATGACCAGTTGGTCGGCTGCTGTCCTGCTTGGAGATGATGGTCAATGCGGCTAGGCTCAAAAAGATGATGGCAACTGTTAGGTGTTAGAGTGTGTTTTTAGGTAAGCAAAATAGTGATCGTAAGTATGTGTCATGCTGAGCATGGGCTCTCGGTGTGTATGTGTGTGTGTCCTGAAGGCCACATGGCTGGGTCAAGCAGAGGATGTCTTAGTGTAGGTATCATGCTGTGTGTGTGTGTATGTTGTGTGTGAGTTGTCACGTCCAGCTCAGGCCTGACCACCTCCAGGCTGTGACCATGCCTTCAGACAGACAGGCTCCAGCCCTGGCTCTAATGGGACTAATTGGGTTGGTCCTCACAGGGAGGTCCAGTATCGTCCCTGACAGAAGCCCTTCCTATCTGACGCCTACGTCCGTCGGACCACTGCAATCGCAGAATATGCTAGGAAAACGCCATGGCTTAATTAACAATGCGTGAGTGATCGAGACGGCTCTGCTTAGAGCTGGACACTAATGGTGTCATCCCCAGATATGGGATCACAGGCGGAGTGTGACCAATTCTGAGACCTCTGTATGTATATGTGTGTGTGCAGTGCCTTGTTAAGAAGGGCTACAGTGATGTTATCTCTCTTGACCAGTCTCCAGTGGGATGATCCTGACCTTAATTGTTCTAATTTTGCTTTCAGCATACTGTATGTCTCCCTGGCCTGGATTCAATCGATGCGTCACCCAGATTGCCCCTTCTCAAATCAAAGCCTTTATTAGCCCATCAAGGGAGGACGGGGGATGCTAGAAAATAATGAACATCAGTAGATAAACACTTTTATTAAAACATCTAAACCTATTATGTAGTGTCCACATAATGTCCAGAAAGATACAGACACAACGCCAGAGCACAATAATCATCATGTCTTTGTCATCGGTAAAAGAAACTGGTTGGTTTCTCGTTTTTTAAAAGACCAGAAGCTATTAGACCACGTGTGTACATTGACATAAAAACATGATTTATGACATAAACGATGTGTAATTGCGCCGTACATACAGGTTGGTAATGGTAATCCATGTGATTTTTAATCTAATTGAATAGGTCCTCTCCAGAGAGGCAGTTAGCGAAGAGCTAACATCAGCGTGCTGGCCTGGACTGCTGTTAATCATGGTATAAATATGCAGACAGTCCTAATACAAATTAAATTAAGCTCCAGCTCCCACCATCAGTAGGCATAAAGCTGTGAGACATTATAAAAAGTACAGACTGAGGAAGTGATGGGCCACTGTGAACCAACCAGAAAGACTGCTGCCTGCCTGCCTGCCTGCCTGCCTGCCTGCCTGCCTGCCTGCCTGCCTGCCTGCCCGCCCGCCGCCCGCCCGGCCGCCGCTCGCCGCCGCCCGCCCGCCCGCCCGCCCGCCTTTTAACAATGAGCCAAAGAAAAGCTTCTCCAAGAAGATAAAGTGTTTTATATCACGTTGAAAAGCATTAGTGAATGTAGCAGAAGCAAGGATTCGAAGTGGAAAAAGCAAAAGTTTACAAAAGAATGTTTACCCTTGGGTGTTCTTTCCTCCTGCATAATGCTGCTTCAAAGCTCTCCCTGTCTGTACCCCTGTCTCTATGGCTCCCAGCTCACTGTTCAGGGTCCCATACTTTTATGTTTATTTATTTGCAGTAGGTGCACACAAAGATGACAGCACACAAGTCACATGATTAGGAACACCTAGATAGAGAGACACGCATCCGTGCTTCTTTTGTCAGTGTTCAGTGTCCATTTTTTTGGGCAATTATATTTTTGTTGGGGGCCTTTCCTTTTACCTCTTTTGCGTCCTGCAATCTTTGACCCCAACTCCCGCTTTGCTCTTTCCCTTTCTCTCTCACAAACATTTGAACAAATTGATTTCCTCTTCACAAGGAAAGATAAAGACCTGAGCTGCAGAAATACCTGTAAGTGAGGGATAATTACTGCTCAAGACACCACCCACTGAGCCCATTTTACCCAAACCCAACAACATGCATTTAAAATCTCAATAGCACTAGACGCCATCACACCAATGAGACTTAGATTTGATTAAAATTATAGTTATTTTGCTCTTACTTCATCTATTAAGATAAGTGTCCTGTTCGAAGGAACATTTTTATGTACATTTAAAGAGGGTCACTACAATTTTACATTTCCTCCCCGCTGTTTGCCTTGAAAAGGACCTCGCCAGGGTCCACCCCATGGTTACCTGCACAGAGCTGTGGCTCTATGTAGGATGTTGTTTTTTTACCTCAGTCTTCTGTACACTTAAGAGTCCTTAACAAAGGCTTCAGAAGGGGAGGAGTCAAACCTCTGTTAGGAATGCTGGATGTCATATTTAGTAAATGTTGGTTTCATGACGTATTACTATCATTTCTGGGAAAATGCTCAGTGAACCCATACTACAATTGGTGCAATACCACAAAGTGTCATGATTCTGACGGTAACAATTTGAACCGGATTTGATTGCGAGACGTAGATTTCCCAAATTAGGAGTCTCGACCTTATATTTATTTTCTCTGAATCAGTGGATGCTGACCATTTACCATCTAGAACTAACTTACACAAACTTCAGATCAAAATGCCTGTTTTGGTCTTGAAACAGATGTGTTTAAACTCCACAGGCGATTTCAGGACTCCTGACACAAGCACAAGCCCCATCCCATACTGACACCATTAAGCAGTGTATCCTCTCAGGAAGACCAGCAGTAGATTCAAGACTAATCACCTTTTCAAAACATCATATTACATCCAAGTCATTAGAACAAATGGAAAAAGAATCACTAAAAACTTTCAAAAAAACAACACCCCTCTGGTAAACATTCCAGTGAGAGAAAGAAAAAGTCAGAAGATCACCTGGATGGTAACGAGAAAGGATAGTTTTGTAAAGTTTTAAAACGAAAGAAGACAGAAGTTTTTTTTTTCTTCATCTATCTACTTTCCAGGCGACGGATATGTCAGGGTTGGTACACCCTGCAGTATAATTACGCCCATTGTAACTCTGCAAGCTGAGAGGTGTTGCTCTCACAAGGAAGCTTCCATCAGATCTTGCGACTTATTCCAAAGCAGAACCCAAGGGACCCGTGTCTTTTAACAAAGACCATCTTCTGCTTTAAATATCTTTAAGTACACCCCCCACCTTTCCTTCCCTCCACCCCTCTTCCATCCCTCCCCATCCCCTCATCCCTCAGAGCATTCCCTTCTTCCTCTCTTCTAGTGAAAGATCTTGGAGACTGTTGTTTTCCTCTCTTTTCTTTTATTTCCCGATGGCTGGAAGTCGTAGGTAATGTGAGTGGCACCGGCCCTAATGATGCACGCATCCAGTGTCGCACTGCCGTCCCGTGAGTCTCTGGGTTTGAGTGACTTCTCTGATGTTTGGGGAGGGCTTTTAATAGGACATCAGAATTGCCAGTAGTACAGAGAACGCCAGAGAGGAACATCGAGTGGAATGCGGCCATAGAAGAGACTAGAACTCGGTTCTCTGAAGTGATCACAGACCCCCATTCCACCCCCTCCCCTCCCCCCCACACACACACCTCCCAACCACACTGATCACTGTGTCTTACCAGAAATAGAGGACAGATAGATAGACAGACAGGACAGACAAGACACATGGGGAGAAAGACAGACAGACGGAGCAGAGAGAGAGAGAGAGAGAGAGAGAAGAAGAGAAAGAGAGAGAGAGAGAGAGAGAGAGAGGCTCATTTGCGGGATGTATTGCAATGTGTCTCACATTTTGTTTTATGTTTTGTTTAACTTTTTAATTGAAAACCACCATTGAGAAGTATGTCTTTTCAAATAGGTGTCCTCAATTAATAATTTACAATGTCAAAGACACTGAACATTTTTAATACATTATTTTAATAAATTGATCTTCATGATCAGAGAATACAAACCATAAAGAGACAGTTAATGATTATGATAACGTGGAGTTTGTTGTTTCAAATTAATTTAGGCTCAATTGTTTTATTTTAGAAACCTACAGCATCAATCCAAAACTTAATTGCAATGTAATTAGACATGACCTTGAATTACTCCTGCATCAAGGATGCTCCAAAACAAACAAATGCAATGAGACAATTAGAACATCAGCCAACCCTATGTATTGTACTTTTGAAAAACAAAAAAATACACTTTAAATTATGTTTCCCTCCACCCATTTTCATTACTTCTGGCATAATAAACACTCTGGACAACTACTGCAGCTGTGAAAAGTCACTATTACAGTCGAGAAATATAAATCCTATCAGTAAGAGTGCTATGGCTTTCGTGCCATAGTAGGAACTGCTTTAGTCCTCCTGAATGTGAGACTTCAAGCTCCACCTTTAAGGTGTGAAAGGCACCTAAGTAGGTCAAACTATCTGAAGAACAAAACACAACAAACTTTGGGTTGTAGAAGCCATCACAAAGAAAGAGAGAGGAAAAGGAGAAAAAAAAAACTATTCACTTGTCACAAACTTGACACTTTTCTCCCTTTCCATGGAACAGGGGAGGGAGGGGACTCCAAAGGAAAGCTGTGTACCATTGTTCTGAAGTTTCCCTCCTTTGCTTTGCCTATCATAGCACTGAAATCAACACTTACCTTGTCAATGACATCTGGCAAATTGCCACACATTAAGGGGAAGTGGGGCTTGGCTTTCAGAGAGAGGAGATTTGACTGTGTAATGCATGGCTGTCCCAGGGGCAGGAATGCGATGGTAAAATCTTTCCACCTCGCTTCAAGATCAACGCAGAAGGGGTAGTGGTTGAAAGGTTCCCATTTTCAGCCAAGCAGAACCCTGCAGATGAAAAAAAAGAAGAATTTGTCTTAGGGGACCCCATTAAAAGGTAGCAAAATCCTCACATCCCAGAAGGGAATGTGTCACCCTGTGTCTGGCATCACAATACATGAAGGCCGTTTTCGAAAAGTTCAACCAAAATATGTAAACCAAATATTTCTTTTATTTTTAGCTAATGCAAAAGGTGTGTGTTGTGGTGGTTGTTGTTCACTATTCGTATTTCTACACTGAAACACCCAATGCCGAGAATAAAACACCTTCAAACAGCATGAAACATACACAGTCGTCTCCCTGTCTGTTGGTCTCCCCATGTGTAACATTGAGATAATCACATGAACAGATCTCAGCATATGATCTGGAACCTACAGAACCAACATTTGGTTGATGTGATTTAGGAGTCCGTTTCTCCCTTCCTTTGTATTCATAATGTCCAAGGGAAAACTCCAGTGAACATTCACCACCGGGGCGAATGCATCTGTTTTGCGATAACATGTTCTTTCTGAGCGGTTGTCCAACTAATCTGCTTTGAAACCCACTTATATGCATTGATTATCGCAGTATACAGTATTAACAATGCTATTTTTGATTACGAAATGTTTTCCTTTGAATACTTAAAAAAATAGACCAGACTCTGGACAAACAATTTTGAAGCCATAATGACATTTTGGGGGTTTCAGGTAAAAAAGCATAACATTGTGGGTAGCTCTTTTCTCAGTAGAGTTACTTGGTATAGTATAACTTGTGAACATTCTGTGTCTACGTAAGGTGAGTTAAGACTTTTCTGAGGAATAATATTGACCTTCTGCTCACCTCCTTAAACATCTGAAGCCCTTTTCATCACACAGGTCTAGAACATACAGCTTGAGCATTTGCACTAGCCATGTAACTAATTTACATTTAATTGTATACTAACTACTAACAGCTGAAGTGTTTGTGGTACCACCACTACCACCATGTTACATTATACTCTCAATTTGTTATCCGCCGTTGAAATCTGAAAATATCATACTGAATTTTACACAGGACTTGTAGACACTCTGCATTCAACAAGACACAAGCTGTATCAAACATCATAGCAAACCAAGAGCGGTATTGCTTGCTGTCACTAACAACATTTTGGTGTTATTCTAGATTTCTTTTCATCTCCATTCTTTAAATTCCAAAATATTGCATTGCTGTGCGCGCGGCTCTCCATCCCCCCCATCCCTCATCCTTGGATTAGTTCAGGGAAGAGTCAGACAGACGGACGGACGGGCGGGCGGGCGGACGGGCAGGCGGGCGGGCAGGCAGGCAGGCAGGCAGGCAGGCAGGCAGGCAGGCAGGCAGGCAGGCAGGCAGGCAGGCAGGCAGGATGGAGAGTGACTGTATCCATGTGTGCAGTCTGAGAGAAATGGCCTTTTGTCTGTGCTGTTCCCGTCACAGAAGGTCACGCAGGCTTACCCCTCTGGAATAAAGCCTCGGTCATTGTTATCATTTGCATTGATGCATAGAGAGAAAGAGAGAGTGAGAGAGAGTGAGAGAGAGTGAGAAGGAAGAGGGGAGGAGGTGGGGGGTGTTGGCAGGAGGTGTCTTCGCATGGCAACAAATGGATGTCGTATTTTCCTTTCTGCAACGCCCCCCGCCCTCCCCTCCTCATCCTGGTCCAGCGCTGCCACCCCCCTTAGGGGAGATGGAAGAGGCCTCTTCCAAGGTCAGTGTCAAGGACAGTGTGGCCAATTAGTATGCAGATCAGGGGCCTGGTGTAGTTTAAGGGTATTGCTCTGATGCAATCACATTAGTTAGGCCAGTAAAGAATTCCTTGGCTGACCTCAATCATAGGGAGGCTGCAGGAGGAGGTTAAGGGAGAGCTAAGGCGGATGCATAAAAAACCCAGGACACCGCTTCTTTCAACACACCAGCCACTGCATACCAGTCTCAATGTACTGATGGTATTTTGCAAATGTAATGATACAGTATTTCTTCATCCTGTGTTAGAAGAATCACTGCCTTCGTTAGGCATCATCTCAGATCTACCATGAGTCCTCAAATGTTTAATGCAATAGATCTGGAATGACATTACTTGTGACATTGCCAGCTTTAAATATGATCAAAGCGTGACACTCAAAGTTTTTTCTACCGTTTCTGTATCTCTTCCTTACATTTCTACATGACACGCAGGCTTAATAAACTGTACATGCAGAATTATATTAACAAACCTTTAGCACCATTGGAACTGAAGTGGTGCATCAGTCCTGGTCCAAATATTTTAGAACCTGGCCTGCTGTGCTCTGCTGGTTGGTCTCTTTGGCAGACGTCCCTTCAGGCAGTCAGCTACGATGGACTCAAAGGGGTGAATTGCAACCCCCCCTCCCCCAATACACACACACACATACACACTTTTCTTTTTTGTGGTTAAATCTATGTCCGGGGTTGTAAATTTCCTCCAATTCTCCCTCTATCTTTCTCCCCTTGTCTGAATTAATGAGATGGGTTTGATCAGGGCAGCCAAGTGTTCAGAGAGAAATCTCACAACTGCCTTGTGTCCCGTAATAGAATTTGCATCTAATGCATACATAAATCAACCATCTTTCTGGACATTTTCATATGCATAATGTCATTTCATACTGTTTCCTTCCAAGTGGAGAGCTGTGTGGGGGGGAGGAGGGGGGATACTGTATGTAGGTGGCAGTGTGGATTGTAGTTGCAAAGTGGGAAGAGGTGATTCCTCTTTCTATTTTTTTTTCTTTTTGACTTTCTTTTATTGCTTTCAATTTATTTAGCTGACTTTGTAGTTCTGCTGCGATGCTGCGTTTGGAAGATCTTTGGGGTTTCGTTGTCAGATACTTGCATTGAGAGATAAAATGGGTGCCTGTGTGTGTGTTGGGGAATCTATATCCATTGGTGTGTGAGTGTGTATGTGTGTGTGTGTGTGTGCGTGTGTGTGTGTGTGTGTATGTATGTAAGTGGTTGTAGTATTGTGATTTTCTACTTGCAAATTGTGCCCTATGCATTTTGTGTTCTAGCATGCTTGTGTGTGTGTATGTGTGTGTGTGTGTGCGTCTTCGTTCATTCTATCCACAGTCCTCTACCTTTACTTGTTGGCCGCTTTTGTGTATGGAACTGCACCGGGTACACTTACGCGTGACATTCAAAGATGCTTTTTCCTCTTCACAGAACACAGTATTTAAAAAATAATGAACCAGGACCCAACCCGGTCGCTTCTTGCATTGTCTCTTCTAGCTGTTTGCCTCTGACTCAGTCCCCACCTCCTCTTCCTGCTCCGCTGCTTAAACAAATCCTTCCCTCGCTTGATATTGTAAAAATTCCATTTGCAGCCATCTCCATTTGCATGTCTCCTAAGGTCCTTATTTGCACTATTAACTCTATTTCACCTTCACAAGACACATACAGTTAATGTGATACTCAAATCCAGGACATTTCTATAACTTTACTAATACAAAGTTAATACCCCTCCAATGGTGTTTTAGCAATCGAGTATATATGGCTATAGACAGGTCTAAGTGACAATGTTATGAGCACGCTTAGCTATTCTTACTGATGTTTTGAGACACATTTGCATGTTAAGCTTCATTTTCATCAGACCTTTGCATTAGAGTAAGATTTATACCTACATCACTCACTTGATCTGGTATTTATTCCACTCATGGAGAAGATTGTCCATAACTCACACTGGGATGAATCTGTTTTCCCCACCAAAGTAATTAAATATCATATTTTCAAGTCTGAAACTGAAATATCAATCATATTTATGCCCAAAGAGTCCTTGGAGACACACGTGTGTAGTATGATGGAATAAGCTCAAATGCAAAGATGGCTCCTCACCAGGAGAAATTAGGGACTGGCACCGAGCCAATGTGGAAAAATAAACAAAGGCAGATTCAACATAAAAGAGACTCCCCCCCCCCTACACACACACACACACACACACACACACACACACACACACCACCCCCAGTCCCAATGTTTCCCAGAATAAATTCCCATCCACTCTTTTATGGTTGTGGTCAAATACATGCAACATTTCATTGTCATCACTTCTTTATGGGCCATCTTAGTCCAATGGACCCACACATGTCTAGGTAACTGCACGGACGTACAAAGGCCACCTTAACGACAACGTACGTGTAGTATTACCTGGCGGTATGGGCCCATATTGTCGAAGTCACTGTTCGACTGTGTCTTTGACAGCTTGTCAGTGGTTGAGGCTGTGGATATCCTGACATCTGTGACTGCAGAAGTTTCAGTGCTAAAACAATAGCCGGGATGCCAATCATGCTGCCATTGTCGCAGCAAGGGGCCGGAAAAAAAGAATCCGTGTTGTCCAACGAGCTTTAGGTTCTCCTCTGTCACACGAATGCAAACTGCCTCTGACCTCTCCGCCTCCTCTGTGCTTTAATGAAATGTGACTCAGAGTCCACTCCCATAAATAATCAAGAGAGCTAGCAGCATGATTTCTGTATTTACATGGCTGCAATGTGTCGCTCGCCATGCTTTGATTTTAATTAAAGAGTAATGTGTTTTCATTTATTTTCTTCTTTTGAGAGGCACACATATACATCATGAAATAGTAAACAGCAACTCATGAGCTCAGACAAATAGTCTCCCTCCACAACTCCAGTGTGATTCACAACATGCAGACATGGCAAATGGACGTATGTGTCGTAGACAATTTATTGAAATTATTATTATTTTTTTAAATAGAGTAAGAAGCCTTCAAAGAAGCCTTAAACATGTTTACTTTGACACAGATCAGCACTGACAATAGAAGTGCAATAGCATCTAAGTTTTGCACATGCCTGAAGTGTGAAAGAGTGGATTATTTGAGCTTGACAAAAAATATTGGGCACCATCCAGGCATTTACACATTGCCCAAATACTTTGACAGAGGCCTCCACAAAAGGCCTCCTAAAATTCCAATGCACTGATTATGTGCATCTCAGCACACTCGTTTTGGGTGGTAAGAATGTTTAGGAGGGTATCCACAACACCCAGTAGTGGAGACCTTTAAATGCTTTCACCCATGCGGCTAAAAACCTTAGCACCCTCCATTTGAGTACCGAAACATTTTAGGTATGGACTGTTGGTTAACTTGTGTCATTGTTCATGCACTGCTCGCAACCATTGCAACTGCAATATCTCCAAATTGATCAACACTGACTTTGCACTCAGAAATTCACAAAATCCCTATTAGACACAATCTCCATCACAAGTGCACCAGACAATAGAAAAATGGGCGATTGCTTGTTTGATGATTGTGTCTGTTTTTTTCAAGGCCACTGTCAGAGCACGCGTTAAAAACAAACAAGTCCTCAAAAAGATGATGACATATCCAAAAACCAAACAATTATTGTAAGTATCGTAGTGGTAGTAGTATTTATCTGCACCACATTCATTCACAGGTATTTGACAACATTTAAACAGTGTTCATATCAAGCTACATGGAGTTCAGCATTGCATATTCCATTCAAGCCCTTTGCAGCTTTCCCATAAGCAACATGTCTTTACTCGGTGCCCCAGTGTAAACCCTGTCAGGGAACTGTCCTGTTTTGCTGCGCAAGGACCATATGTGTGCCTGATTTGGTGAGCAGCCCAGGGTGTCTTTGAACACATCTCTGATAGACAAACCCCACACAACATGATCCTGCTTTAGGTGTGTATAAATATGCCAATGGACGCACTGGAACGGAACCCTAGGCAGACCATCTGCAGAGGCAGGTGTTGGCTAACATAGTCTGTGCTGGCTTTGTGACTGGACATGCCATGCTTTCGCAGTGTCAGATGCTGTGGAACATCTGGACTTCTCTAGTTGATGGTCTGGATTGACTTGAAATGAGCTCGCTTCAACATGTCTCGTGTTGGATATGATGACAAAGAGGCAGCTGTGTGCTTCTGACAACACATCTCTACGCTGGTCTGTCTTTCCTTCTCAAAACTGGTGAGACATTTGGACAAACTACCCAACGTAAAGCGGGAAGGCAGACAAAGACAGAAGTTTAGTCAGACTTTTGGAACAGAGTTTTGGACTATACATTCAATTTGAGATGTTTCAAACAGTTTGACCTCATGTATGGAGGTATGAACTACTCCATGTTGAATGAAAAACGACGATTCACCTCTAACAGTCCCTGGTCTCTCTCTCTCTTCTTTTCTCTTCTCAGAGTTACTGCAGTAACACTTTCAGAGAAGCCTTTTAATCTATTCAAGTGAATTAGCTTTGCATAAACACTAATGTGATTAAACTCTGGCCAGTGCATCTAGACTGAGCTCTCCTTTTAAATAAGGCCTGTGTGTTAGGTTAACTTATGCCCTCTCTGACTGCCAACCGACAATAACGGTCATTTCTTCCACTGATTAGCTATCTAAACCCTTTACTTAATGCAACAAATTGTCACACCATGGTGATCCAGACGCTTGCTGGCCTCTATCTGCCGGGGTCTGGTCTGGCCCAGGGTTATTCGCTATCTTCTTGATGGGTTCTGTAGTTCACAGTGCTGCAATGTAGTCATGTGACACTTGCCTGCTTATTTTTTGGTCACCCTTTACATCTGCTGGGTATAAGGAATAGGAATACAGTTTCGACCAAACCCAGGGCCAACATCCACTAAAATATGTAGTACTCAATCAACTCACACACATATAGCTTACTCAATGAGGGTTCATAACAATTGGCATAAATACACTTTCACACTTTACACTTCTAATCAACCAACTATTTGCTAACTTAAAGTTACTGTGAAATATTTCAGTTGAGTCAGTGTCTCCCTGACCATGAAACATCTTGAAATGCAAAAAAGAGAGACAACCCCTCATATTTGAAATGAACCATTTATACCCAGTGACGAAGCGTGTTTGTGATGCTCAGGTAGATTCATCTGGGCAGGCAGGCTCCAGTCATTCCCTTGGTCATGTAATGAAGGTAACACACCAGCGGAGTGGTCAGAAGCGCTAGGCGAGTTAATGACAGTGGATATCGCTCAGACAGGGGGGCTTGAAATATTTGCTCAAGAGACCGGCCGAGGGTTTCAATCTCCCGCAAATCCATTTATATGTTTGCAGCTGATTTATGGCCTTATTTTAACTGTCTTCTACATGCAAATGCAGAACGAGGGGAAGGGGGTGTTCGCTAAGAAATATACATAATGTGCTTCTCAGGGTCATCCGTCCAGCCTGTCAGTTGGGGCTGGTGGTGAGCGTGTGAAGGGATTCAGGGAATTACACTTTCCAGGGTGAAAGCGCAAGGTGGTCATGGCCTAGTTCTCTGGACCCTCATATGAATGGGCTTCCCATTAAAGCAGGAGAAGATATTGATCACCTCACCCTCACCCACCATCATTATCATGAGGAGAATATGCCCAATATTCACCAGCAGGAATGTACTGTACTTACTATTATATTACTAACACTAAGTGTAAGTACTAAGCACTAAGTGTTCTCCTTTCTTCCACTGTTACAGTGTGGGATGCTAACATAACAAGATGGTAAGGTTGGTATGATAAAAGTAAATGTATGATATGATACAAACTCAATAGGTTTTGTTTTACATGTATTATATATACATAATATAACACTTGGGACATTGTGTATTTGTCTGTGTTTGATGTCATTGTTGTAAAGGAGAAAAGTGCTTTTCTTATTCATATTTTCATTAAATAAGATTTTAAATCAATAAATGCAAATGTGTAGTCTTTGTGTATTTTGATAGCGATGTTTTGTCTGCAAAAAGAGAGTCATGGTGATTACAGACTTTTTTTTCAGACAATGTAATTAAGTTCATATATTCCGACATGTAGCGGACAACTTTATTAAAGATATCTGTCACTGTAGGTACCCCTACTGTTTCCCAGTATGGACATGACAAAGTAGATTCATCAATTAAGGGCCTGTAATTGCATTATGTTGCAAATTAGAGTGACTTTAAATTTTCTTTCACACTATTTCACACATATTTCAAACAGCACTATGTAAATGAGATGACTTGAGCATGATTGTCAATGGTTCATTATGGACATTGGACAATGGGTCTCATATGCTTGCACGGTATCCTGCAGTTAAGGGATGAGTGGACAGTGATGGGTACATACACACATACGCATACACGCACACACACATATTTCATAAAACACTAGCTTTGAGTGTAACTGATTGATAAAACCTGCATTGTAGCGTCATTGATTTGAGTTGAACAACTGCAATGCAAATATGCTCAGGCTTGTAATGAAGACTTCATCCCTGGCTAAATATCCACACTGCTGAACCTTCATTGGAGTTGGTGATCCAGAGAGACAAGGTACCTCTCCTCAGTCCACTGGGTTAACCAGGAGACAAAGTCAGCCCGATATGGTGCACCTAATTGGAGAATCTTAAAGTAAATCGGTGTTTCTATCCTTTTCCCTGTTCCTATGAGAAATTAACTATTCCATTTTGCTGCATAAATTTTCAGGTTCCACTCGCGCGACACTCGCGGGTGTTGAATTTTTTATGACAAAAACGATCTAATAATTGTTGAACAGATGTAAGTGTTGGAGAGTGGGCTCCGTCAGACCTCATAAAACGGAATTAGCATGTTAACCCTGGCTGTGCCTTGCCTCAGAGTCCAGAGAACCAGGAGGGAGGGGAGGAACGCAATGGAGGTAGATGTGCTCAACACACCAGGGCCAGTGAACGAAATTGACTCTTGGCTGGGATTAATAAGACCTAGTGCCGTATCTGGCCTGAGAGGGTAGCAGTCATGGGACCTGGAATTGGAACGGGATATGGATATGCTCGGAGCTCCACACTGTACCCCCATGGTGCCTCATGTACATGTGCTGAGTGCTATAGGCCTATTAATACACAGGGCTCCATGTGAGTGTGTCAACCTGTTCAATGGCTCTTATTGAGTGTTGGGTGATGTCTCAATCAGTGCTATTTAGTTCTGAACCACCGTTTTTAATGGACAGGCTGATACATAGTTTAACACGTAAGTAAACAGTAGCCTAATACAAACAATAGAAACATACACAAATTCAGACATGCTGTACATTTTGCCGATATGAAAAAGAAATTATATCAACAACAAAAATACAACCCTTATTTCAGCACAAACATAAGAAGTGTTAGTTGACCCCAAATGCAAATTGTGAACTGTATACATACTGTAACTCAGTACATTACATCTGGGCCCTCAGCATCTCTCAACCCATCAGTATACAACACATCAGACAAATATAGAAAATAACCCGCATTAAAAACAGACTAATTGATCAATCTGACTAATGAGATCAAGGGCCAGCTCAGGCTGTAGGCGAAAAAATCTCCCTTTTTTCCCCCCATGTCGCGACGAAGCAAAGAAATATGTTATTCGACTATCTGTTTTTCCAAACTTGCACTGCAAGTCGCAGAGGATTGAAATAAACAAGTGTCTGTGGCTCTAGCCAGCCTGAAAACGGATGGTGTTTACATACTTTGGACTGGATGCAGCTTAGTCTCCGGCGAGTAAAACTGGCATCACTCGACTTGCTTGATCTGGTCCGTCTCTGCACCCTCAGGCCCACTGAATAATTTAACAGTGACCCACGCCTCGGTGGATGAGCCTGAAGTTTGACCTCCAGATTTATTTGAACCGCCGGCCTCAAAGTAAACGAGCTGGGGAGCTTTTCACTCTATGTCGATACGCAGCCTGGAAACGTTCTGTACAGTACGGCTCTCATGTTGCTGGGGTGTTCAAACACTATCCCCACATCCAGGCTTCCATATTTCATCTTCTCCCCAATCTTCAGCTGCTCCCCACCCACCTCCAATCCAAACTGGTTTCACTACTATGTTGAGCTTGCCAGTCCTTCCCCACATGTCCACTCTGGCTAAAACAATATATGCAAGAGTAAAAGACAGTATATCCACACTGCTGCGCAGAGGTAAAGGTCAAAGTTTACCAGTGAGATCAGGGTGCACTGGTAATATTATGACCTGGAACTGCATGGGCCATTGTCCACCATTTATCGCCACCGTGCCCCTTCGAACAATTACACAACCATTTATTTCTGTACTCTGAAAGCTGCCTTCTGTCGCTTGATGAAGCTTTTTAATAAACCCCCATTAATACTTTGCATGGCAGTACGATATAAATTCAGAAGCTGTTAATTACATGTGCCCCTGAATAATTTACAGTCCGAAAATAAATTAATAAAAAGTGTCCGTTGCAGGCAGTCGCAAAGCAAGTGATACAGTAAGCCCCAAATTGATTCAAATACTGTCTATGTGTGTTTGCGCCTCCCTCGGAATACACAATCAATTCTGATGAGGCTAATCATTCCCCACCCCTCTATATTAGAATGAGGGCCATCAAACGCTAACCGATTCACCATTCCAATGTATGCAGCTACATTGTGACATCATATCAATATTTAAAATCGTTCTTATGCATGTATTCCGGCTTGTCCAACTTCATTAAGGCCATTCCTCATCCCTCAGGCTGCGACACAGTCCCCTCGGAATGCTGAGATGAAGGCCGGGAAGAGATGACTCTGCTCAGAATAAATCTTCACTCGCTGTGTCCGATAGTGGCAGGGGCACATGAGTGAGCGTACAGTACATAAGCACAACACATCTGAACATGCACTTACATCAGTTTTCTCATGCAATTCAGACACACACACACATGCACACGCACACACACAACAGTTGGGCCTTTAGACCCTGTAAATATCGAAGAGGCAGGTATCTGGGGAGGGACCTGTGGTGTGTGCCCAATCACGCACCCATGCACACACACATTGTAACTTGAGTAAGTCTAGGAGATTAACCATATCCCATCCGTTCTCCTTATCCTCTCTGCTGGAAGCCCACCAGCACATTGCGCTGAATTTAAAACCCTTTTGCACCCCCACCTCCTTCACCCCCACACCCCCAAGTAGTAACTACCTCCAAATCAATTTGATCATAAACTCCCTCAAATTAGACCTCTGCGACTTGAATTAATATTTATTTTTGTATTATCGTCCCTGAAAAACCCCCACACACATAAAATACCCCTCACACACTTCCATTTCCACCCAGTACCCCACCAACTATGAACGGGGAGGGAGGTGTGATGGAATACTTGTTCCATTAGGATAACTGAAAGGTACGCTGTGAAAACAAAAGCTCCCGTGGTCCCCAGTTGATTGGCAAACAAAGTAGGTGCAGGCACTTAGAGATTCAATTGCATTTTACCCATCACCTACATTATTCTAGCACGCTAAGGGCTTATATTAAATCCACCACAGCCCCTTTTCAGGTGCTAATTGAGATGAGGCTAGGGTTTGTCAAGGCAATTACTGTATGAGCATAAGCTTCCAATGGCTAGTGACGGCCTTTGAGGGAAAGTGAAACTGCTGGGGGATGTGGGTGGAGGTCTGAGAGGATTCTGATGTCTGGTAACTCATACTGTGGTACATACGGTTAAAGAGGTCAGAGACTAGATGCACTGATGTGTTTGGTATCTACCAGATTGATCTTGTTTCACCATAAGGACTCAGCTGAAAAGGATGTCGCTTTTGCATGTGCATGTGAAATGAAGCCATTGACCGACGGACAACGTTAGTCTCAACCGCTCTTAAACTTTGTGATTAAGTGGCATAATGTGTGTGCCTGCTTTGAACAAGAGGAGCTTGAAGACAGAGCAAAGAGTCAGTGATGGGGAGGGAAGGAAAGGAAGAGATGAAGACCAGGGGATCATACACACCTGCAATAGCACAAAGCCTGTCACAATACACCAACAGTCAGCACTGCTGCCATCAGGATTCTGGTTTGGATTTGTGTGTATTTTTCCCTCAGACTTTTTCTTTCCTGGATAGATTGTCTCAGTGAAAGGTATAAATAACACTTCTACCTGGACCTCATTCACCACCCAAAGGCATTTATCTGTGAGTCTTCACACATATTTGCATCAGAATTACCTCTGGAGGTACTGATGTTAAACTCTCAAACCACTGATTCCACGGATCACTTAAGCCCGAAGCTTATCTGGGTTATTATAATTTTTGTGAAGGATTTGGAAAATCATATTTGGGAAAAGGAGGGTGACGTTGAACCACAGACCATTCTCAAGGTGTTATTTCTAAAGCACACACCCTTGTTTACCTATTTGGTAGCTTGGCATTGTGGAATGAAGCACGGTATCTCTTTGCAAATCCGCTTTAGCTGCAGAGCATCACAAAGTATCAAGGGTATTTCCATGAATTGCTTTTTCCAGAGATGAGTCAAAAAGTTTCAAAAGTTGATCAGCAGCCTAATCCAACATTAATGTGGGTGGCTGATTGATACATGCCCATTTCAGGATGTACAGCAGTGCAGAGTCTATCAAGTTTGGCAATGTGGTTCATTGATATGAACACAAATATGTTCAATGTAACTTTACATGGTCAAATTAATTCCAACACGGGCATGGAGTATTGAAAGGATAGTTACGGCTAGTTAATGTAGTGATATCAATCTATCAGCATTGTAAACTAAAAACAATAATGCAACAGAGGCAGTGGCCCCTAAGCATGCTTGTTCCATGTATATCTAGAAAACCCTAGACGCACATTAGCATAAGAAGTCTGGATTCATACCCATGGGGAGCGAGGGAGGGGCACTCCAGACAAGATAGAGGTTTACTGTCATCATGTCTCACTAGTTACACAACTGAGATGATAAGCAGGATGCTCTAGGTGGATCAGTATGGGATTGAAAAAGTTTGGACTAACTTTAAAGATTAATTTTCATCTCAGAATAAGATGACTGTGATATTTTCACTTTTTGACATAGATTTGTACACAAGAATAAAACAACAGGCTGTACTTCAATAAATACTTCATTTTGAAGTTTTGTTTGTTGTTAAGTGACTATTTTTGCGGATCATGGTGTTGAGGCATTGAGAAACCAATTGACAAATGTTCACTCCATAGAGTGTTACTGTTAGTGTTCCCTCTGTACGGACTCACCACAATTCCAGTCCACAATTCAGATTCAAATGCAATTATATGCGCTCAAAAAACTTGAGGGAAAAAAGACAACTCTCAAAAAAAGCACTTTTGTATGAATGATGTCTATTAAAAAACACAATCCCTAATGGACATCATATAACATGTTTTTTTCTGCCTTTTGTTCGACTTCTAGTGTCACTTTCACTTTAGCATGGATTGCCTATTTGTCTTTTCAGTGTGGGCGATTTAAATGCACTGGCTTTTATGCAAAACACAGTAAAACCAAGCATTTTCCTCTAAATTGGACATTTTTATGGTTATAATTTAGCCACTCTGAAGGGTAGAAAAGTTGCCCCTAAGGGCTCATGCCTCTTATCTTTTGTACTCTTGTGTAATGTCCGGATGACAAGTTTCTTTAATATGCACGGAGAGAGCTGCAATTTCAGGGAACTTTTGTCCTCCCAGGTTGACGCTAGGGATACTGTTGAAGCTACTCCGCTGGCAATTTGGACCAAATGAAAATGTCAGTTCTCCGACAACCTCTGACTGTTATTATCCAAGCTTTCATGACTGTGTTTCACCAGGAAAAAAGGAGGCACACAGACCTCTGCACCATATCAATTACCTGACACTTGTTGTGACTGAACACGTTCCTGACCCTCTTTGTTGAACGGTTTCAACAGCTTCGATTACTATAAATTATGCTGTTATATTGTCGGCTGATATTATAGCGTATGTTTGTCACTATACAACTTTCCTGTAATGCCTTGAAGAAAGTCCAGGGAAGTACCTGTACAATAACAGAGTTCCATTGCCAATGAAAGACTGACACAAAAAAAACTGCAGAAGTTGTACTTTTGAACTATTTTATACTGATTTAATTCATGTGCTTCTACTCTTTGGATTACTTTCTACTTCCGACTGTTCAAAGATAGCACTTGTTACAGACTTTAGGCTTGAACCAAGCCTTGCGAATTGCTTTGCTGTCACTAATGGAAAGAAATATCAGAAAGAAGATGTAAGGACAGTCGCGAGGTTGATGGCTACAAGTCAATCATCTCTGAAGGACACTGTGGGAAAGAGATTGGCCGCTGTGGTCTCATCTGCATAGCCTTATTTGTCACCATGCGAACTCAACTGGCTTGACATAAAGAGGTGTGCCAGAGTCCCTCTGCTCCACCACCCCCCAGGAAGCGACCAAATACACCACAGCTCAATCTCTGTCCCAGCATCCTCCTCATCCCCCCCTCCCCCCTCTCATCCCCTCTCCTCTCCCACACAATTAAAAATGCATCAGAAAAGTGGCATGGATTAGATGCACGATCCCCAGCTCTACTGATCCGCGCTGTGAAGCTGTCACGGAAGGCTTCGGGAAGGAGAAAGAGATAGAAGGAGAAGGAGGGAGGGACCGGGTGAAGAGAGGGGGAGAAACATACCGGTAGGCAGGACCACCCCCCCACCCCCGGGGTGTAGCAGCTCCTGGAGACCCCCCCCCTCCCTCCCCACCAACCTAGCTCAGTGTACCATTGCCCCCCAGCACCTCCACCCCTCCCCATTCTCCCTTTGTCATTCCTGACCCCTCCCCATCCTTTATACCTCTCTCTGTCTTTTCTCCTCTTATTTACTCTTCCTCTCTGCTGTCTCACACCTCACCTGTCTGAGTTTGTTGAGTAGGCCTTCATGCTTCTCCTTCCCTTCATCTCTTTCGCTCCCTTTCTCCCTCCCTTTCTCTTAGTACTTCCTCCATCCCTCCATCCCACAGCCTTTATGGTGTTCACTTTGCCTGTCACCATTCTGTTCACATTTAATCCATCTTGCTATACACCTCCGTCTGTGTGCCAGAGTTACCATCAGTGATGCTGCATCCTCTAACTTGAACCCTTTTTGGAATCACATTTAGGGTTGTTGGATACAGTATAGTGACCTTGGTTTCACTGTACAAAAGCTGGCAGGCTTGTCATGGTCAGTAGCAAACAAGAAAACAGAATGCTTTTGAAACAGACGAAAGAGGATGACGGTGAACCTGGATGGAATCTACAGTACAAAAGACAGCCAGTGCTCAATGAAGGCTGAGAAATATACGACAAAACAGAGTGACAAGTCATGGTTCTCCTTGAAACGGTCTCCTTGAAGCGTTGAGTTTTTGTGCCAGTTGATGCACAGCAAAACACTCCTAACGTCAGTCATGTTGGACACATACTGAAAGTCAAGGGCATGTCAACTTGTTGTGAACAGTATGGGAATAACAACATCTTTGAACAATCAACGGTACAAAACATAAAGTAATTATCTCCTAAATAGATTCAAAAATGTCTAATACAATTTGCCATAGGTATTGTTACATAGGTCACATATCTTTGTGTAAAATGATTGGATATGAATGGACACCAACTTATAACCTACCATTCTGTCCAGTCCACTGTCAAACAAATACATGTCTAATTAAGGCCGAATGTCTGGTGCATATGTCCACATCGTAGAACATAATGACTTTTCCATCCTGCCCACGTCAGCAAATTTACCTTGCGATGGCCAAGATGTCACCTCGCAAGCCACCCTAGTGACCTGCACATGTCCACGTTTTCCACACTGGCAGACCTGATCAATGTCTTCTCACCTCATTGACAGAGGGTCTCAGCAGTTGTCAAGTCTTGTTAAGTCTGAGGGGGTAGAGGGCCCTCTACCACCCTCTCCTCCTTAGGTCTGACTGCTGGTCACCTTTGTAAATGGACTGTCAGGGCACAGGTACATGACAGTGCAGAGCCGGTACTAAAAAGGAAGGAATCTGTATTTAGTTAGAGAACTGTAATGATCACAGAACAGAAGGTAGTCCTATAAGTTATGTGTAGCCATTGCGTCATTGTCATGAAGGTGAACTTAATATTTGCTAGTACGGAGGACACTAAGGGTAAATCAAACATGCAAATTAGGCCATTTTTAATTTGAATATATTATGAATTAACTTGATTGGTTATATAGTCCTTGATTGGTTATTGTGTTTTTTTTGCCAGTTATATGGAAGAGTACTATCTTAAAATTGACAGGTTGTAAAGAATAAACCAGACCCGGTTTACATATATTTTTTCTGTGTTGTGATTAAAACAATCACTTAATTGCAGAACGTTTTTTATTCATCCTTTTCCCTGCAGAAAAAAAGGTGTATTTGCAAGCCTGGGTGTGGAAATCTGCAAGCTATGCAGAAATCTGCCGCTGTGCGGATGCTGTCTTGATTACACGTCAAGACGAAGCCGCCATGGGTTATTTTCTCAGGTGGGGGATTGGGGGGGAGGGGGGGGGGGGGGTGGGCGCATGGGGTGGGTGACAAAGGAGGGAGGGATGGACGGAGAGACCTCTGCTGCCTTGCTCCATTTCGGACCATCCCAACCTCATTAGGGCCTGCAAGTGCCTAGATGGAGGTGTCTCAGGTTCTGAAGGCCCTGCTTTGACATTCATGCTGCGCGCAGAGTCGATCGGGTCCCTGGCTCTGATAAATTTGCATCTCTTTGAATGTGACGCCTGCTGCAAAAAAAAAGGAAAAGAGAGAGGGAGAGAGAGAGGGGAAGAGGAACGAAGAGGATGGGGTGGAGGAGAGGGAAAAAGAGGAGGGGAGGGATGGTGATAGGAAGAGGATGGGTGAAAGAGGGAGGACGAGAGGTGGAAGAGGGAAGGAGGAGGGTGGTTGTGAGGGTAGAAAGAGAGGATGGGAGAGGGAGAGGGGGGCGGCCCAGCCACTAGATTAAATTTTGCCGTCTAGAAAATGAGAAAAAAGGGCCCCCTCTATCTCCTGGAGTCTTCTGGGAAGATCTTTATTCTGATTCTTGTTAGAATTGTTTATCACTGTGACAGAGCGGGCCGGGGTTGAGATAAAGGCAGTGCTCCATCACGGCTCTGACAGTCGTAGGACATGCGCTGGAATGAAAGGAGCCAGGGAAATATTATTAATAGATGCTGACTTGATTTGCCTCGATTGCACGTCAAGAAGAGGGGGCCGGGGCTTGATTGCAGCCTATGAAGTTCTGTCCAAAAGGGAAGCTATTTTTCATTAAGTGATAGAAGTCTCCTCTCCCCTCTCTCTCCATCCTTTTTTGAGTCTTTTTTTCCTTCTGCTTTTCCCTTATGCGTTGCTTTCCAAGTAGCAGATAACTTATGCAGTTTATTCTAAGCATGCTGATTTGTGTCACTGAGTGAGGGAAAGAGAAGGAGAGAAAGAGAGAGATAGAGAAAGGAAGAAGGCATTGTGAGTTGAGTGACAAAAAAGGAAAAAGGGTGGAAGGATGAGAAAAAAAGGATCTTATCTCACCTCGTACAAAATAAATCGCCTTCGCTACGATAATGCAAGTATTGGTAGGAAGTGAGAAACCTCTGCATGCACAATTGCTCTATCACTTCCTCAATCTATACATCCATGCAAAAAGCAATGACACCCACATTCCCCTACTGTGGCAAAATCAGCCCCCCTCCACCCACTGACAACAGATAAAAAAAGTATATAAAATGTGATTACACAGGAACATGTTCAGAAGCACGGAAATGCAGGGGCGCTCTTATTTTTAGAGAGAGAGAGAAAGAGAGAGAGTTGCATTACTAATGGATGCAGAGAATGATTGTGTGTCTATGCACACTTCTCTACAGACAGATGAGCCAGCTAGTCTATGCATCGCATTCACATGTGAAGTATCAAAATACAGGTTTAGAGAACCCCAAAAGGACAACTGTAAAAGAAAATCTAAAAAAATAAATAAATAACGGAATGATGCTAAAGAATGCAAAATGAAAAAGAAAGAGGAAACCTGGCATGAAAGTGCAAGAATCCGGAATGCGAAACGGAGGACATCAATTTGGAGGAACTGCTACTTTAAAGACTGAAGGCGACACGCATGCAATCTGCGGACTTCAATTACAAGCAGAAGAATACTATACCTGGGTTTTGAAGACAATGGAGGATAGGATGTGTGTGTGAGTGTGTTTGTGTGTGTGTGTGTGGGGGGGGAGGTGGGGGTTTTTGCAGGATGCGTTGTCGGTGGGGCTTGCTGGTCTAACTGGGCTGTGAGGTAAAGACACCTGTCGTGTGCGAGCAGGAGGGGTAGGGGGGATGTGGCGGGGGAGGGAAGGATGGAGAAAGAGAGCGAGAGAGACAGATGGAGTCTACCGTGGGGTGAGTGTCTCCAGGTAAAAAAAAGACAGTGCTTTGAACGATGGTGCTAACCACCTCTGCATTTTTTCCTTTCCTCTTGTAGTTTTGTTTTTCATTTTGTCTCTCGTCAACAATCCTCCTCATTTCTTTGAGTAATTAGTCACCAGTCATTTAATCATTTCCATGCAGATATGTTGAGCAGACGCCGTTTCTTTTAAATGCCTCTGACATCCAATCGAAATCTTTTAGTCCACATCTTTGGCGTTAACTTGATATTCCATCAAAATAATGATCACCTGAAACTATTTGCATGAGTTTATCTTTAAGCATTTTCAATATATTACGTCAAACTATTCCGACATTGACAAGTTTTGTTTCGTATGTTAATCCACAGCGTTGTGTTTGCTGGTACTTTTGTCAAAAACAGGATGATTTGAAGAAAAAACAAAGAACAACCTAACCTTCATATATATCCGCCATCATGTATCTTAATATGAACTAATGCAGTAACAGCTCAAACGTGCTTGTTCCGTTAACTCGGGTTAACAGTTTCAAATTAGGTATTAAATTACTCATATGGTGACAAATCTTTGCACGCTATTCAAGTGTCTCTTTATAAGTGACTTCTCGACTCTAATAACTTCTCAAGATATGTGAGAATACTATTAATTACGCCATTTAATACTGTGCCACGCCTGCACTCCAAAGAGCATGACTTATTTCCTTTTGATTTCTCATCCAGTGAAGTGGTAGGTGGCAACTCACATTCCCAAGGAACAATGGTTGAATATTCATCAAATGTCTCATTCAATTTATATCCATATCCTTTTTTTCTTTCCAACTCTTATCCCCCTAAAATATGGTTTTTTAAATTGCCTCAGACACATCTGCATATTTTGGTTAGTGTATGATATTTGATTGCTTCCTCTATTACAGTAACTCAGGGAGGGGACGATTGGTCCTTTGACACAGAGGCTCTTTCTCATTATAGCCTCTCTAAAGTACAGAGGATGAACAATTGAAGCAGATTTGTTGAAGAAAAGAAGAAAAAACAACATATATCAATTATCTCTGCAAGTATTGAACTCCTTACAAAGACATTATACACTGATGAGACTGCTTCCATGACCCCAAGATGACACAGCACAATCATTGTGGTGTAAGCATTAAGAATTTTGAACTGAGCAGATCCAGAACCCTTCTACATCCCCACCCCCCACCAGCCCCAGCAAGATGTTCACTACAACAGGAACACACAAGCATACCTATTAGCCCACTGTCCACCCAGCTCCATCTAGGCGTTCTCCTTATAGTGAAATCAAGAGAACGGAAAAGAGTGTTTACACGCGATACAGTAAAGCAACATTTTGAGCAACGCTGGAAGGCTAAGATGAGGCACGCTCCATACGTTGTCCTCCATCTTTCGCCAATCTATGCTTTATCAGTGTAGACAGACAGACAGGTGGACAGTCAGAAAGACAGGTAAGGAGACAGTCAGGCTGGCATTTATGCCAACAGACCAGCAGACAAACAGACGGAGACAGGCAGACAGACAGACAGACAGACAGACAGACAGACAGACAGACAGACAGACAGGCAGGCAGGCAGGCAGGCAGGCAGGCAGACTGACAGGCGGGCAGACAGACAGAGACAGGCAGACAGGCAGACAGACAGACAGACAGACAAACAGACAGACAGACAGATCGAAGCGGGGGGGATGGCTATGCCCGACTAGACACAGCAGGTTCTAATTGCGGCAGAATTGCATTTCACCACTTTTTCTCCCCTGTAAAAGACGAAGCCGAAGGATTGTTTGCGAGCTCACCATTCTTCCAACACGGTCAATTTGTATCACATGGCTATTAAGAGAATTTTCCCTGAGAAGTTCCATTTGATTTTGAAATGGCTAAATTGCGTGAGACCTGTTTATAGTATCTCATTATTAGACCTCTGTATTCATTGTTCCCTATTGAGGTCCCCCCTCTGTGATAAAAAGTTGTGTTTTTGTTATAATTCAATCAGCATGTAGATGGAGGGAATCTTGGACAAGCTCAGGACACAGAATCCAGTGAGAAATTATGGAAATTAGAATAAAAATAATAGTGGATAGTGCACTGCAAAGTGAGTACCTTCAATGACTGCTAGTGGGTTACAATTGACTTCTACATTGCATGTGGAAAGCCTTACATTTGATGATGGACTAACTATATATTACGGTTTTTCTCTTTATCCTTCTTTATGTCACTATCTTTCGGTTGCACACGCACACACATTGGTGGCTCGAATATGGTTGTCTGTCAAGTGGAATTGGGACTCTTCCCATAAAACTCGTTCCAGTTTAATGTGTTTACGACAGGTCAACGTTTCCTAGAAACATAGCACAGTTTCTTCTCATCTCTGAAACATTTCTGGTCAAACCTCAGAGCGTAAACATGTTATGTACAAAGCACACTGTGCACAAAACTAGCCTTCACACCGTGTCTATCAGAATTTACGCAATGCAAAAATCTGTGTGGGTTTATTTGAACAGCTGAGAACATGAGGTAATTGACATGTGACCGCTGACTTGATGCACTGGGTAGTTGCATTTGGCTACCAAGTTGTAAAGCATCTACGTTACAGTATTTTCAGAGACATGCTCATGTTGATAGACAAAGACAGACAAAACTACGAGACAAACAAGGATAGAAATCTACATTTGGTGTGTAAAATGCCAATGTATGTTTGGATTAGATTAGATTCATATGAGGTTGTATGTACTCTGCATACTAAATTCACATACACACGCATGCACACATGCACACACGCACACATAAAATACTTCTAATGAAAACATCCTGCCACAATGAGATGATGAAAGGTCAGCAAACTCAAACTGTTACTCATGCACTCCTCTGGCCACAAATGTCACACTTTTCTCTGTAGTTAAAGAACAGAAATTAGCAGAGGTGTGAAAATTAGTGAGAGAAATGAGAGGAGCGTATGTTTCTCAGGCATTGCTTTACAGTAAATATTGACTTCAAGCATGGCCACAACCACGTATGCACCTATTGTGCCTTTGAGCAGAAAAAAGGCAACATTGAGCATTTTTTTTCAGTTTGTCTAGAGGCCCTGAAAAAAACCACGGTGGAAAAAAGGGCTTGTTTTTCAAGTTGTTATCTTTTTGTGCTACCCAGCTGCCTGGGCTGGGACAAGTCTTGTCTCAACAGATGACACGAACACCTGCTGGCCTTCCCCAAAAAAGACAATTCTCCAACATGATAAACCGCTGGTCGTCTCCTCTACTGCTGTGAGGATCCACCATGGAGAGGTACCTTGGACATGGTTCAGATACCTCCTCCCTCCTTGCTGGGGCTAGGGTTGTTTACTTATTATTTATGATTTATTTTCTTCTTTTTTTTCTTCTTCATACGCTTTCTGTCTGTCTCAGTTTTGCTGCAATGCCTTTGATCCAGGCTATCAGAAGGGTTTTGAAAACCTTCCCTTTTGTTCCTTTCAGATCCATCATCTTACAGCGCTCCAGTGCAGCTTCTTGAGTACTGTCGACCATCCAATGCTATTCTGTCACATTTTCACCTCCCCTCCCCCTCAGTCTGTGTGCTACACAGGCCCGCCAACATGGAGAAAGAGCTCACAGCAAGAGTACAATAGCCTCATGGCTTTACAAGAGACTGTTAAGCGGTATCTTGACAGCAAAGGGAAAGTCAATTTTTGTCTACAGTTAGTATTGCTCTCAAGAGAGGTTTGTGTGTGGGACTTGAAGACTGCTATGAATGGCCAACCCCTTTGAGTACAGCAGAAGGTGATGGTGAAAATGTTCATGTATGTGCCACCTTCAAGTTATGCTTTTGAAGAGGTCAGTTGACAACTTCCCTCTAACCTTTAAACCTTCTAGAAGGCTCTTAAACTCCAATATTCTCAGGCATTCAGTCTTATGTCATAAACCTTGCTCCTCACTCCATCTTAAGCAAAGAAAAGACTTGAAGAAAATGACCTTGAAAAAATACAAAGACAGCCAAGGTCCTGCTCTCCATATAAAAAAATGCATATTGGACAAGGACAGATATTAACATTAAGGTAGCCTTGAGAACAGTATGGTGAAAAGATGCAACAAAACACTGTGCTAATGAGTATGAATATACCTGGAAGAATGTTTTAATTTAGCAGGGTTTGTACGCAATTTTTCTTTTGTATTTTCTATTCACCTATATGTTATATTTCCTGCGTGTGCCACAATTCAACATTTCTTTCAGAAGACCAACATATTAAATTATATCTGGTCTAAAAATAAATAAATAATAAAAATAGTAATAAAGTCCAAGGCCACAGATCTATCAATCTTACCTCACCCATGAGATTTACTAGAATAATCTAACGGTCATCTCGTAAAAGCCATTGTATTTATAACGGGATAAGACACCTGAAATTGAATACTTAATAGTATTACGGTCACATTTGGCACTGAGGGCGTGGTCACAAATGACCAGTAAGAGGATTCTGACATGATGTCAACCTTTGGGAACATTGAAGAGAATGAAAGAGCTTTACACAACTATGGGTGATTACAGGTCATTGGCCTGACCTGTACCACACTTACCCAGACAAACATTTTGCTGAGGTGTGAGTCACCTCTGGGTGACCTGTACGAGGTGGAAGAAAGCTGGAGGGAGCTGGTGTGAACACAGTTACAAACACTGTGCATTCCTCCTGAACTGGCTGTCAATCAAACCCTGCGACGTGTTAAGGGCTGTCCCAATAAGATTTGGCAGGGGTTTGGCTTTTTCAGTGTTTATAGAATCCATTTTCTGTAATGTCGACCCCAAAAAGGAAGGATCTTAAACCATTCAATGTGTTGAAAGCATTATAGACAGTTACAAAATGAACTTGTGAATACCGAACACTTCACGCCTCTAACCATCCCTGTTGTTGCACTGTTTTTCCACAGGGGGAGCTCTTAGCAATGAAAGCGTTCTATCAACACCCAGGCGTTCGACTGCCTACGGTATATAGCAGCTGTTTCTGATCATTTTAGTTCTAAACACCGCTGTCATTTTGTTGTGTGAGTTGCACATCATATTAATATGCTTCCTGAAGTGTAAGTATGGAAAACATACTTTAATGTTAAAGAAATGTGATGTTCTTTCATGGACCGATATGATGTTGTATTTTGCTTGCCTTAAAACAATGATAAAACAATAAAGAAATGTGTCACTCGTTTGTCGATGTCCTCCGAATATAGATCTTTTTATCTTAAAACTGATCATAAAATCTGCATTTAATTTCAACATGTTCAATCTTTCTAAACAAGATACTGGTAAACTGAGCTTCTTCTATCCGTCTATCCTTCTATCCACATTTCAAGAGATCGTAGAACTGTACTCTATTGTGGTGTGAAAAATGTGTATCATCAATGGCATCACTCAAAGTATGGGAAGTACCCGTTCAAATCAAACGATCCTGACATCTGTGATTGAGTTCAGAGCAGCAACGGCTGATCTGAAAAGGACAGGAGATTCTGTTGTCTGAATACAAAGATTAGCACACCATTGGTGGTTCAATTTCTGGTACACATACTTTGAGATTTGTGTTTAAACTGCGGCGAGAGTTTTTTTTTTTTTTTTTTACAAGCCTACGTTTTTTTAAGTATGTGTTTCCTTCTGTTTCCGTCACTGTTTGTTTTCACCTATCTCCCTCTCTTCCTTCCTCTCGGTATGAGCCTCTCTTCAGAAAGAAACTGTAAAAAGCCAGTGTTGGATTAAGCAGAATGTACATTTCCCTGCATCAAACGACAATTTAGATGAAACAACAGAAAAGAAGAAAATAAATATATCTTGTTACATTCCCTGACTCTCACTGACAAAAGAGGGCAGTATGATGTCACTGAGAAAGTGGACAAACTTTGACTTTGCTGCGCTCACGCCAGTTAAAAAGTGTATCTTGCATTGTAATGCAATGTGTACGCAATTCTATGTTGACGTGAGTGAATGTATTTGCTTTGTGTATGTGTCTGCGTGTGCATAGGTTTGTGTGTATGCTTTGTGTGTGTGTTTACGCACACTAGAGCTGATTTATTTGCCTATACATGTGCATTCATTCACATGAATATGTACGCATGTGCAAGCATGTGGTTTTGTGCATGTGTGTTTGAGAGTGTGTGTATGTGAGTTCATACACGTTCACAGCCAGTCTTGTAGAACACATGAAGGCCCACAAACAGGGTTATGAAAAGACTGAGGTGTATGGGCAGGCAGATATTTTTACTTGAGACTTACAGCAGACTTGAATCAATAATGCCGGGAACAGATTTTGGCCCTTATTTCAAATCTGGATTCAATCAAAATATTCTTAAGTGTATGTTTTAGTGTGGAAAAGGGCAGGACTTCTCCATTTATGTGCTCAATTAAATGCTTTTATCCTGTTCCCTTACCTAAAAATGTAAAGAAAAAACGATTTTGCCAACAGGTGCAAATATATTGTCTAGACTGATGCCTAGCCTACATGTACCTATAGTTTAACATATGACTCTAGAATATACAATACTTTATGCAAAGGTGTGTGCCTAATTAACCATAATTACAGTGTCAGTGTATGTGTGTGTTAGTTGGTGTGTGTATGTGTGTGTTTGTTGACATTAGACAATTCTAGGATGGGTTGTCAAACAACTTCAACCCTCATTTGCCTCCAACAAATACTGTGTTTAGAGGATGAAAGCCCATTGAAAGCCATGCCGCTAATGATAGTTTACTCAAACAATCAGAGCAGAACACACATTGGCCCCTCTCTCTCAGAAAGTGAAATGCCAGTCCTAAATATGATGGCATCGCTGGCATTGCAACAGGCGCACAGTGCGCCACGCCAAGTGGGTCTGGGCGGTGCCAAGCATTCTTCAGATTTCATTAGGTAATAGCTTATTCACAAATGCTGCCATTATCATGTCTGCGACAAGGCTGCTATAACGATTAAGTCCTGATTTGGTTGTTGTCACACAAACACACGTATGCTTAGGCATGCACACACAATGGCTTGGCACAGATGCACATAAACACAGGCACACACACATAAACACAGGCACACACACACACACACAGCCACACACGTACATGCACACACACCACACACACACAGTCCCACCCTTGCAGAGGTTGTGCTTCTCTTCCTGAGGCTTATACTTCTAATTTGGCTAAAACCTCCCCTGGGCCTCTGGTACCCTCCCTGGATCTTCTTCACCCTCCAATGAGCACACTTGGCTGGGGGCCCACAGTGCTCTCTTACCCCTCTCTCCTCTGTCCATGCAGAGGCCCAAACAGCTGGGCCTTCCATCCTTTGTGATGGGTGCCTTTCTCTGTGTGTGCGCTTGTGTGTGTGTGTGTGTGTGTGTGTGTGTGTGTGTGTGAGAGAGAGAGGTGGGGAGAAAGAGAACAAGTGAGTGAGAGAGACATAAAGAGAGACATAGAGAGAGGGGGCAGGGATGTACATGGTGTGTACATGTGGGTGTGTGTAAATCCTCACACATGTTTAGCCAGAAGAGATTGAGTCAAACCTAACAGACAGCACGGTGGAAGTTAACGCCATTCTCCATTTATTTAAGCAACACCAACATTTTGCAGACTTCAAGTCACTACCTAGAAGTGACCTCTTCTACCTTGAGAAAACACACTGCCTGTGAAGCAAAGTCAGCGTGGGACTTCAGACTATGCCATGACTAAATGTTCCAAAGCCATTCAACCATGTATCTTGTACAGGAATTACACAAGGCTGTAAAGGGGTAATTTCCCATCAAATCTGACCTGGGATTGAGAATAGAGATGGAAGTGTGTGTGGGTGTATGTGTGTGTGAGATGGTGTTTAAATAAAGATACGTTTGACCAGGAATCCGTCTCACCATCTTAAAATGGATTCAGTACAGGAGACCTCCTGTCCCCCAGAGAGACCCTGCAGTGATACATCATATTGCTCTTAAAATAGCTATTAACCACCGTGAAGAGAGGAGGAGGAGGCGGGAGGGGGGAATTGTTCCAATTGTCGTTCTGATACAATGACTTGTCATTAACCCCAGCACTAAAAGGTTCTGTGTCTCTCTGTGTTATGTGTGTATTTTAATTGAATCTTGTATTCCCATTGAGGGAAAGGCAAAAAAGAAAGGCAACCTCAACTGGATGTGATGAATTAAGAAGAGGCAAAGGATATTTCTCTCCTTCTTTTTCCATACCTCTTTCTCTTTCTTCCTGTTAGAACTTGCGGGAACTCACCATGTTCCTGTTTCACGTATTAGGAGGAGTGGATTGCAGATATGTGTCCTAATCCCTCTTAAATTAAGAGCATTCGATACTGATTCTCCAAACTCTATGTACTCTGTGAATCTCCAATTAAGGAGCTTGGGAGATAAGTATGGTAATCACAGTAGTCAGAAAATTGGATATGTACAGCTAATCTGTGGTTATAAAGTGGTTTGAAGGGAGAGAATTAAGATTATCTTTGAATATATACTGCAGTGTGCTTTACTGTCACTTTAACTGTGCAATACAATATATGTCTCTGATCTATACATTTTAAGACAAACATTTTGAAATGTTGTTGATGATGTTCATCCACAGATGGGACTGAAACATGGCGGGTTGACCAAATTAACATATATATGTAAATTAGGTTTTAATTAATTGCAAAATGTATTTTGATTAAATACTCCAAACGTCATGATTCTAATCTTAACAAAAAACTTTTAATTAATTTTGCTAGTTAAACCTCATCAACACTTTCAATACAGCTTAATTAGAATCGAGCC
Organism: Plecoglossus altivelis; assembly: GCA_036571765.1. Taxonomy (NCBI): domain Eukaryota; kingdom Metazoa; phylum Chordata; class Actinopteri; order Osmeriformes; family Plecoglossidae; genus Plecoglossus; species Plecoglossus altivelis. The sequence goes on along the minus strand of BROE01000009.1, from coordinate 14,030,208 downwards.
GCTCCCTATAATTTAAAACGGGAAAATCAAAAATCAACCATTGTTATCACATTTGTAATGCAACCAGTGCGAGAGATGGAGCACCCGATAAATTAGCGGCCCCCTGATTTCCACATGCAAGCAAAATAATGGCGCTAATTGGCAGATATTCTAATATTGATTAAATTAGGCGCAAAACACTCATTTCATTAAGACACTCTGATACCCTAATTCTGATCATCCTCTCTATATATCTCTGCTCACTCCCGGATTAACAATTAAACAAGCTTTGTGGAAGTTTTGAAACTAATGGCAGACAAGGCTGAATGAAATCATGGCTATATTTTCTAAAAGATGTTGCTCAAAGTCAGTTGCTTCCTCTTCACAGTCTCAACGTTGTTTTCCGAGGTCTGTGTTTGTGTGGGGAGTCATGGTTAATGATGTATTCACTCACTACTATAAAGAGAGGTGTGCGACTCAACTGGCATTGTGCTCAATTATGTAGAGAGGAAGGGCTGATAATGAAAGCTGACATGAAGCACCTGAGTGGGTCAAGCTCTGTGCGTGTGTGTGTGTGTGTGTGTGTGTGTGTGTGTGTGTGTGTGTGAGTGTGAGTGTGTCGGGCCGATTCTAAATACGCATGTGTTTATTAGGTGAAACTCTTGAATGTTTGGGGATTTAATGTGCGCATGAAAGAGAAAAAAGAGTGTGTGTTCCATGTCCTTCTTTCATCAGACGTGAAGAGAAGCCATCTTGGACTTTTCTGAGACTACCGTTTCAAAGGCTCCAAACTTTCCGCTCTCCTCTCTCCTCAGTGGCAGTCGTCCACTTAAGAATAGAAGGAGGCTTATAGAGGATAAGACCTTGCGAGGTGCTTAAGGTGAGATAACCAATTACACATGATCACTTTTGACTTTTCTAATCTCCCTGCCTCATCGACCGATTTATCCTCCTGGTGCACACCTGTAAACCCCGGCCATCTCTAACCCACCAAGCCAGCCTTTGTTATTCTAATGTTAGCGGCTTGACTCCACAACTTCAGTCAGAGAGATAAGTACCTGCACAACGGCAGGAGAGAAAGAGGGAGCAATTGCTGGGTCGTGACCTACGCCTGCAAACTTTTTCCAGCAATGTGCGCTATGGATGTAATTTCTCAACTTCAAACGTCATTGCATCAATTCATTTTGACTTCATGCCATTGTTTCCAATTGGTTGGTCTCACCTAGTTCTGATTGTCCTAAGTTGAACAACTTTTGAACCCTGTAAAAATCATGAGTTTTTATGAGAGGAAATTTACGACGAAAATCTTTGTCTTTGTGCATTGCAAAAGATTAAATGTGCTGTCTAGATATTTCTGCAATATCTTGGCCCAGCCTTGGCCCATGTCAACAAAACGTACTCAACTTATTGGACACAGCATGCTGATCCAATCATATTTGGTTGAGGGACTAGATCTCCAAGCCACAGTCCTGATCCATCATTCTACTGCGTTCATCTTGATTTTATTTATTGATCTCAACTTCTCACTCAGACTGTCTATCATTCGCTTGTGGTCGGTGAGATCAGTTTCTGAAGAGTAAGTCTTTGGCAGTGTTGAGGATAACAATGACTGTGGGAGTTTTATCAACTCTCGTCTGGTTCTATTTCTCATACGTGTTTGCTGTCGATCTCTCCATCTATCTTTCCCTCTCTCACGTTCAGTTGACTGTGAAACATATCTTCCTCTAGATCTTTTCTGTTGACAATTTAATTATTGCGCTACAAACAGTCCTCATTGTGACGTTCCATTTCTGTCTGTCAAAGTATTCCATGACACAGAAAATGGCCTAACCCTCATTTAACACGTAGGTCAGCTGTTAGGCCACAGTTACATAAGAAAGAGGAATGATGTGTGCCAGACTCCACACCAACAGAGGTGATTCTGTACAGACCATGCTCCTGAAGGTGAGAAACGACAGGGCTATGTATTCATAGTTCATACTCATGAACATAGTTAGCATCTAGAATGAGGAACTAGAAATGACACAGAGAAACGTAATCGTACCGGTTCCCCCACCCAACCTGCATCACAAACAACCTTTAGGAAATGTCAAGTGCCTGATGTAAATGAACAATTCGTCACTCATTGAAGCATCTCCAAGGCCTCGTGTTTCTCACTGCCCCAATGTGAATATCAGCTGCAGCTGAAGTGCACGGCGTACACCTCTGAGGATCGTCTCATTTTTGAGTGTGAGAAAAACAATGGATGCGCATGGGTTTTTACCAGTTCCAAGTTAACTGCCATGCACATCAGTCAGGTCAAGTCTGAGCCTGAACTTAACGCACTGGTTTATATTCTGTAAGTATGGTCCTGTAATACCAGATGTAGGGGTGGGAGTGGGTTGGAGGCATGTTTTGATTGACTGAGACAAAAAAGGCTTGATTTAGTTTTAGAGTACCTTTTTTTTCCTGTATTTTGCCCAGTGGCCACTGGGGGACGAATAAACTTTTGATTTTTACCTTTCAGACAAGCAGCTAACTTCACTGTCTTTTGTGCCATAGTTCTTTTCACATTTTCCCACCGCAACCCATTTACCAGGGAAACTCTGACCCATCCAGGGATCGTCAACCCAGACAGGATAATCTGACGGCTCTTCTATGTCACCGCCGCTCTGTATTCCACTCTTCTTTTTTTTCCGTTTGCAAGTGAGGGTGCCGAGTTAGCACAAACGGGAGACACTCAAAAATAAGCTTCTCGTTTGGGATTGAGTGGATTCAGATGGTTGGCTGAGGCTCAAAGGGAGCGAATAAGGGGGTTTGGGTCAGCTTATTATTTCAGGGGATACAAGGCACTGATGTCCCCCCTGGTGAGGCGTTAGCCTATCAAAGACTTGGTCATTATAATGTGGGTCAAGGCTCATTCTCATTGGTCACTCTTCGTAGTCGGTTTGGTTTTCAAACCAAGACCATCTTCTGGTTTCTATACTTAAGGGTAAAATGAAAGTTTCAAAAGTATCTGAAATGTCTGAAAATGAAGAATTCCTTAGCTTAACAGGACAATGGCAGCTACGATGAAAGGTTTATTTGGTGTATGTTGAGAGGCCAGCTTCTTAAAAGGTCACCACATCCAAATGACCTAGTATAAAATCTCTCTCAAGATGTCTGACAGTCAATCACAAGCATAGCTGCATGCAAATGACCTATGTGAAATAAGCCTGCACTACATGAATGATAAATGTGGCATTCATCGACCTCAAGAAAAGTTCTTTCCGTCCATCAGTTATGTGTCACAGGAAGGGGTTAGGTGAGTTTCGGCGGCAGTGCATAACCGGAAGGATTAAGCATCTAGACCACATCAGTGCTAGCAGTGCAGTGCACCACCTGCTTCAGAAAGCACGACATGCCATCATAACAGATTTCAAAATGGCTGGCATATATATACCTCAGTGTGCTGTTGTTCACTTTTGCAGTCTCAACAGTTTTACATAGAAAAGATAGAAAAACATTTCTGTGAGCAGGCTATGTAGGTCATAGGGACATCAGCCTTAGGTGGTCTAGTCAACAACTTAGTCTATCCATGGCATTTTAACAAGGGGACTCAAAGGTTTGATAAAAAATACATCTCTACATTTAAATGTATTTGAAGTTCAACTCTAAAATATTATCATGTTCTAATGTTGACCATGGCAGAACATGCACCTTCAAACAATGTAGGTAAAGCAGTAAAGGAAAAGAACGATTCCATTACAACAAATCTCTTCAAAGTTCCCCTAAAATTCTGCCATTCTGTCCAGTTGTACACACACATGGTACATGTTATAAACTTTGGCATGTTACATATGCCACTTGAATGAATCACAAGGCATTAGAGTAGTTCCATGTAAATGTAAAAGTAGACAGTGGCTGTGGTAAGACGAGAGTGTGTGGTAGGAGTCCACGCCCCCTTCACTGTGGAGCTTTTCTGTGTCTCTCTGCTTTGGGGATTTCCTGAATTAGGTGGTAGGTTAGTGAGGTGCGAACATATTTTTTCGAAGGGCGTTCTACAGCGCACCTTTCACACAGCATTTAAGTTCAGTTGATGTGTATTACCTCTGACACAAGGAGAGAACCACTAATATTCAAAATGCTGATATTTTATTTTATTTATTTGAAATAGCCCAAACTCAATTTCCTTACAACAATACCCTTTTGGTAACAATTAAGGATTTGAAAAGTGAATTGATGCTGTCATGGAATGGCTCATTTGTTTTTTTGAAAGTACAACATGACCTTAGCCTTGACTTCACACATGGCTCAGTAATTACTGGTTTCTGAATGTTGCAGTAGCAATTCTAGATGGTTTGAAGCAGTTTTGTATTACTTGTATGGGGAACTTGTATTTTCTTAAAACAGTTAATTACTTGAAAAAAGTGAAGCACTTGGTTTTAATATGATTTAAAATGCAAATTAGGGCCACTTTAGGCAATTTGTAGAAGTTTAACATATTTCTCCCTACATTTGTATTGTAAATCACTCATTTACAGGTCTCTATGGAGTTTTTTTAAGCTTCCATGAAAAAGACAAATACATTCATTCAATATTAAAATATGAGGCTCTGCCATTCATATTTACTGGGCCTCCTTCTCTCACCGCACCATTGTTTATCCTCTAAGAGTAACATATACCAGCATATCATGTCAAGTGCAACATTTCCTGAAGAATGAGTGTGGTGCTTTGGGAAAGAGAAACAAGCTCAATATACAAATTGTACAATCGTCTATTTTGGCAGCGTGGCAAGTCTGTGGTGCAAATCCTTTGTTTCAGACTTTCCTCATCAGACTCCAGAGGACTGCAAAACTGTGCTGCTGTTGCAAGATGAGCATCTCTGGCAAAAAGTAAGTGAGGATAAAAAGTGATAACATGTTTGAAAATTTTGAAGAAAAAACTCATCTTAAAAGCCTCGCCGGGTGAACAAGGACTCCGGTTAAAGACACTGGCAGACGGCTCTCTCTGGTTTCTGCTCTGACACCACACATCAACACTCATCACCTTCTGCTTGCACTGTTGGAATGGCTAACATGCTGGCCGTTTGTAGGCAGCATTGAGTAAGTGCAAGTAGTGGATGCATTACATGAATGTTTCTGATACAACAATGCACAATGCTTCGCATGTGTTTTTCTTCTCTCTTTCAATATGTAAACTTTCCCGACCACAACAGCTATGAGCACACATGAATAAGGACCCTGAGAAATATGTGTGGTTGGTGGCTTGGACCAGAGACCTGGGCTTGAGACAGCGTCGGAGGCGAGTGGGGAGGGGAGTTAGGGAGCAAAGCTGGGGGAAAGACTTTTGCTTTTAATCAGAGAGATAATGGCTGCCATACGCCAGCACCACCAACTTCTTTTTCCCACACTTGAGCCTTCCCCAAACCCCTTATTTTTGGATGAGAGCTGTCCCGTTCCATCCATGCACACACACACACACACACACACACACACAGACTCTATCGCTCTCCGCCTTTCTGTTAAACACACTTATTTCTGTGTATATGAAAATGAGATCTTGAGAGTGAGAGCCGATCTTCAAACAGACCCACAGTTTAACTGGCGTTGGACTGTTTACAGCCAGAGTTTGTTTAAGTATGATAAAAAAGGCCCCCAGTCTGCTTGACATTAAAGTCATGCCCAGCCCAAGCTGCCTCACACCAGGCTAAATCACATTCTCTTCCTCGTGTTTCTGTTTTCTCTCCTGTTCAGCTTTTTTTTTCTTCCATTGCCAACAGGGTATGCTATAAGCTTGGATCAGAAGTAAATACCTCATTCCATAAAGTATATTATGTAACATCACTTAGAAGTCTACTCCCAAATTAATTGTGCTCTCTGGCAGTTAATTAAGTTAAGTTATATTCCACTTAATTTCCGATAACAAATTAGTAATTTGCTTCTTTTGAAGTGTGCAGCGTTCAGTCATTTGACAAGTTAATGCATACATTTGGGGAGGGTAAGAGAGAGGGTGGGGAATGGGCTGAGCTTTACAGTATTACAACCCGACTGTTAATGTTGACGCTAGTATCAATATTTAAGTGTGGTTGAGAACTTGTGTGAATGACGACAGATGCAAGAGTAAAGGCAATACTTGTTAAAACAGATAACTTTGATGACCCTGTTCTGACAGAACTTGTAAATATTTCTTTCACCATTAAATCATGTGAAATGTTCATTCAGAAATGTAAACTGTTCTTTTAAGTGCACCTCATATTTGTATAGGCAATTGTCACCCATATGCTCTTAAGCGAACAGTACAGCTGAGTAGGTTTTTACAAGAGCTGTTTGGGCTCGCCTAATACAAGCGTATTTCACTGGGTGATGACAGTTACTTCCTGATTCTACATAACTGCCATTTTGGTGAGCTGGCCATATACATATGCAGTCTATCTGGCAAAGAAGTTGTCATGACAGATAGCGAGTTAAAGTGATCATCCTGTGAAAAAAACTGACATGTCCAATAACGATGAACTATGAACTGGGGCTGGGTTTGGAACCAACTGAAAGTCTGTTGGTGGTACTGGCTATATGGAGGTAGACAAACAGTCATCACCAACACCTTGAGGTCACTTCTAAGAAAGGATCAGGAAATGAACAGAAATGCAGGTGTTTGCACATGTTTGTGTGTGAGAAAGACCTTTTCTGTGGTGCTTGTGTGTGTGTGTGTTGTGTGTGTGTGTGTGTGTAAAGTCTCTGCAAAAGATGGCAGGAACTGATACAGCCCCACTGGAAATACTTGACACACACATGGACATGCAGATGCTCCCCTTTGCCTTGTTCATTATCAAATCCAACCAGGCCTTTTGAAATAAAATTATCACACTCCTTTCATGACACAACCCAACCTTTTGGATCTGCTACTGGCAAGTATGAACATAGATGCACACATTTTTACCATATAAACCACAACCTCATGCAAACACATGCTTTCATACAACAGGTCAACCAACCACTTATTGCATTTTATACTGAATGATGAGTGTGTTGTGATAGCTACAGACAATCAAAATGTTATCAGTGAATTTTCGAGTAGTTTGTTTTGTCACATCACTGACCTTATAGTTTCTATATAAAAATCAAGTGGAGGAAAGGTGCATTAATTTATTTCCAGTTTGAATATTCCTTACAAGTAAACAGGTTGTTATGTTTATCAATGATAGGCTGTAATTAAATTAATTAATGGCAAAAATATAGATCAAAAAACATAACAAACAAGACAAATACGATTCCAGGTTAGGGAGCATCCACATCCTTTCCAAACTGGTCCCTCTTGGTGTTCACACATATGCCTACATATTATAGTTCTGTTTTCTTCTCACTCCCCAACTCCTCCACTCAAAACCGCCACTCACCTCCTCTCACCTCCAACTAAAGACGTAGTGTGTATGTAAGAGACAGTGGCTGTATTGTACTTTGACGTAAAATAATTATAATTAATAATAAATTAAAAATAATATATTTTTTAAATATATATATATATATGTCTGTGTGTGTGCTACTTAATTTTGTGTTCCTGTGTGTTCAACATAACTCAGTCATCTCAGAATAAACTCTGTAGTAATAATAGCAAAATGAAGGGATGGTCGTTCAATGTTGAATCAGCCAGGTGGCAGAACAGCAAATAAAAAAATCTGGATTTCACATTAAGTTCCGTGTGATGCCTTGCCAGCAATGTCTTAAAATAATGATGGTTTGCTTAATGTGAAATATTGCCATAATTTCTCCAAGTTACTGTTCTGTAGCTGCAAACCATCATCATTATGCTAAAAATGTAACCTTTAGGAGTATGTGAGCGATAAAAAAAGATAAATTACTCAGTGATGGTATTAGCCCACTACGTTAGAAACAAGGGCACACACCACAGCTGCCACCAACTAAGAGCACATGACAAAGGGTCGGCTCTAAAACGATTGTTTTAATATTGTCTGCTTTGTTTTCATATTAAAATACCACATCACAGAAAGTGCTTTCCTTCATGCAACAGCATAATTACAGCACAGTTAAACGCTTTCATTTTTATTAGGAACGATGTTCAATAGGTTTTTCAGTGCGTAAGTAAGGCTGTAGCAGAGTTTGATTTGAGAATAGAGGAGGCCAGCAGTGTACCCCTTTGGAACATGTATTTCTAGCAGGCTGTTCAAAGCCTCATTTACGTCTAACACTTAACTAAACGTAACTGGTTTCTTCACGGCTCATACTGTTGAGTTTGGGAAGCTAAGCCCCATGTCTGTTTCTTATTACATTTTTACACATCAGAGACAATACTAGAAATGGGAAGACTCCTTTCATCAGACCCTTACCCCTTATGTTTGATGAGTGTTAAATTGTCGGGTTCAAAGACACTCAAGTTATCTAGATGGAATCTAGTATGTAGTGACGCAATCACGACGGCTGACAAGACATCACAATTAAAGTTCATGAAAATGAGAAGCAGCGTTCATGTTTAACTTACATGTATCATTTCACTTATTTCTTCTGTCTCTCTGTACACAATCCTCACATGTCTGTTTTGTTCATTTCAAAAGGACGAACACATTCACACATTTCAGTGGATAGACACCCCTCTGTGCAGGTTCACTTTCCATTTGTCCATGTCTGGCTAGGCCCCGTGTTCAGTGGCTGTGACTGGCATATCTCTTTCCTGGCACTGAGGGCTTGGCAAGGGAGCTGCCAGGATAGGACTGGCAAAGCTGTAAAAGCTCAGCCCCGCCGATGCATCTTTTACAGTTTACAGGAATGTGTCAGCAGTAATCTCTTGGCGGCCATCTTTGGAAATTCAAAATGACACACTAATGAAAGCATTGTGATACTCTGTGGCAAGGAGAGCCTAGTCTAATTGTGTCTATTTAAAGCAGCTGTTTCAGGCGTCTCTGATTTGGTTACAGGCAAATTCATCTCCTGTGACATCAGGGCCTGTTCGTGTTGATTAATTAGCAAGTTGCCATTGCCGATTGCTTTTTAAGCAAAAAGTAGTGGCCAAGAATGAGGTTTAATCACCCTCTGTGAGCTGGCCAAAGAGGCCATTTGGTTTCAATTAGGTCAGTGTAAGAAGGCTTGCCCAGGCTTCTCCACATCACCAGCAGCATCTCTCTCATCCTCGTGTCCTTTACTGTGACTGCCAAGGAGCATCTTCAACGCCGAGCATGAAATCGAATGTGAATGGCGACCTCTCAGCATGAGGGGGGGGGGTCTTTTGCGGTGAACACCATCATTTCTATTTGTACCCTGCGAGGAATGGATAGAAGACCGTCCGAAGACAAGTGTAAACATTTGCGTGTCGCATGGGGTGGAGTGCTCAAAGGTTCAAGAGCAAGGACGGACTGCTTGGATAGCTGTAATTCAGTCTTGTGTTTGTTCCAAGGTCTATCTGGGTGTTCATACCAAGGCCTGTAGTTTAGGTGAACATGAGAAGGCTGACATGGTCTATGCCAGTGTGGCTACCGTGATTATGCTCTCTAGCTATGGGCGAGACAAGCATATGACTTTGAGAAACCAAATGTTTTCCAGAGAAATCGCTTGTGGTTCTTTCTTTCCACATGGAGGACATATAAGAAGAGGCAATTTTCAAAGGTTGCCTTCCAAATTTTGGAATCTTCAACCTTTTGATCAATGAACAAGTAAATCTGGAAAGAATATGATGTAAAGCACTGTAGACAGGAGAGCAGTATTCAGTATTAGACTGTATAGGTGATGACTCTTTTTCCTTCTCCTCAGAACAACTGCTGCCACTTCTCGTACTACAGAGAAGAAAAATCCCAGTTGGAAGACATAAAACTGGTCTTTGATGTAATACTCACCAATATCAAATCAAGAATCCTCTTTGTGACAGATGCCCAGAGATACTGTATCAAACTGGACTTCACCCGGGCCATGAGCCGGGGTCACAGACCCTATAGTTTCTGGGCCACAGATTTGTGATTGACTCAAGGGTCAATCGATCGTTTTGATTCATGTAGGAACCCAATCTGAGATCAAAAGGGGCCCGTGGCATTACAAAAGGTCGTAAGGAATGACCATTGTCACTGGTAGTAGAGCGGGTGCTACTGGTTTGGTGTTTGGATGGAGTAGGGTTTCAAAAAGCACAAGTCTAGCAGCCTATCGGTTTCCATCTTCTTTTGTTCTTCAAAGCTCGAGGTAGTGTTCAGACAAAGGGTTGGAAATGGTGGAAAATTGAAAATTCATTGTGATACGTAGTGAATTTCAGATGGTACGCTCTCCGTGTTTGCTGTGGAGATTTTTCAGAAGCAGCTCTTAATCAAGAGGAATCAAACTCACCTGTGCTAACAGAAAATAAATGAGTCTGTCAACAAAAGGGGGGAGATCAAGATGTCGACTCACCAGAAATGATCAACTAATTATTTCTTCATTCACTCTTCTTCCATAAATCTTGCTGCCAATGATAATGTGCCAATTTATTAGCAAAAAAAGCATTCAAAGTTACAGGTGGTCATTATACGGAGCTTACAAAGGCTTAAGATTTATGAATATTTTGCATTGTAATTTTAATGGATTTATACATTCTTTTGAAGTTTGACCAACCAAATCATACCTACACATATTTCTGAATAATTGGTGTGATAAACCCAATGGTCTCTCATCTAGTACTCACGGCTGTCCATCAAAACCACAGAGATCGAACCTGGAGCCTAAACGATCGCGCTCCCACCGTGTCATTAGGGGGCGGATGGGGAGGACCCTTGAAAGTGCTGCCAAAAAATCCCATTGAAGACGGAGGGAAAAAGAGGGAAGTGTATTGATCGGTGTGTCCACGGATATGATACTTAAGCCCTGGTACTGAGAGAGGGAGAGCCCCCCAGATCCATATCTCAAAGACTTTAATCCTGGCCTCTCTTACCGCTGGATTGGCCTTCACCTTAACCTCTTGACAACTCCTACGAAGATCAACCATGGAAATTGTATTCTTCTCACAATCTCTCCTCATCATTTGGCCTGTATCTGTGCTTCTTTTGTTCGCTCTCTTTCTCCCTCATCTGGCTCATCATATGGTTATTAGTGGGAGTGAGTTTGGTTCCCATCCGAATTACCAGTCACAGGTGAATTATTACTGATCCTTAGTTTTCATCGTTTTTTTCCCTCCTAAAGTTTTTATCCAACTCTTCTTGAAATAAGGATACTTGATGGAGTGCATGTGTCAGAATGCAGTTAAGGTTCAGCTGCCAAGATGAGAAACTAAACCTTTTATAATGATCTTAGCTATAACAATTGAAAGCACACGTCAATGTAGCAACATGCACATTAACACATACTGTAGGATGATTCCCAATAATGAGTTGCACACACGTGCGCACACACATGAGCGCACACACACACTGCCCTCTCTCCAGTTCTGTGCTGTGCATTGGGGTCTATGGCAGATGCTAGAGAGTGAGTCCAGAGCCTAAGGAGGTGGTCCAGGGCCAGTGGGCTGGGACCACCAAATTGTATTTACAAACAGGCAAGGAATTAATCTTCCCTCTAACGACTCAGAGGAGCAAGGGGGGCCGGATGAGCCAAGAACCACACAGGTCCTGATGCCAGGGTGAACTCTCTGAAATGTACTCACACATTTGCCTGCTAGCAGCATATACTAGCATTGAGATGATCACAGTCTAATATTGCCTACTTTGGTATTTGGAGTTTGGTATTAATCATTATGAGCTTTAACAAACCTCACAGTTTGAGGTGTCAAATGCTCAAATGCTGTGAGTTGTAATACATTTAAAATGTGGATCAGGATGTCTTTTTTGGAATCACAGTCAGTTAATCACAATACCCCATGTAATATTTATATGTGTTAAAGTATTTTATCTGATATTAGTTAGTAGGATACTGATTCACGCTAACTGGCACTGGTAGGAATGGCAGTTAAGGTCAAATGACGTGAGGTAGAATGCCTTACATTTTCAAAAGTTTTCAGTGAGAATGATCAGTCTTGCTTGAGCAATAGCTATTGTTGAAATATTCATTCACAACCACATTCACATGGCTATTGTGCCTGCTGATGAATTTGGCAGTCAGATGAGGTCATCATTAGTGGATGGTGGGTCACAACCTTACCCCTCACTCATTAGTCATTCTATGAGTCTTCATAGCTTGTGACTGAATGGTTCATGAAACATGAACATGACCAGTGACAGTGATTGGGGTCAAGGGTCAGATAAGCAACCATTAGGGTGACTTTCTGGCTTAGTTGTCTGTCTGGTCACCAAGTCTGACCTTTTTTTGTCATTGAATCCTTTTAAATGAAGACCAGCAAATGGTGGCAATCGGTATGGTTCAAAAAGGCAAGACTGATACAACTACAAAAAACATATAAATAACTGCAAAACATTTCATCATAACTTTTACATCATTGTGAAAGTCACCCATTGGAAATATGGAGGGTTATTCCGTCTCACAAAGGGATTAACAGTCCATCTTCAGGGTTAGTTTAGACAAAGTCATGTTCAAAGACACAGGGATCAATCTCCATTGATAAATCCTGCCTGATTTGGGCGAGAGCCCTCTTCCTCAGTACATACTAATAGACTACTGTCCACCCCCTTCCATTCCACTCCTCCTCCTCTTTTACTCTTTCATTTCAGCACAGGTCTCTCATTTACCCTTACTCTCTGATATTTGACAGTTCTTCCATTGTAGAGAGTGACCCTCAAATCTGTTATCTGTTATGAAAACAGAGAGCTGATGCAGCTGTAGTGAATATTTATAATTTCTTCACCCTGTCAATTTTATTCCCGGTGAACATCGATATGTTGACCGTCCAGACCTATTTTGGTTGCAGGCCTACTGGATTACACTGCTAATGATAGTTGTGATGGTGGGGTGTGGATATTGCATTACCGACTCGGGCTGCTTTGCCTAGAGCTTTACACATTGCAGGTGTGTTTTCATGGTGTTACTAGTGTCACACGCATGTGAATGCATGCATGTGTGTCAGCGTGTGTGTGTGTGTGTGTGTGTAGTGTGATGTGTAGTGTAGTGTGGTTGGCATGCGTGCAGGATGAGGTGGTTGGTCTGAGCTGTGGTGTGTGTGTGTGTGCCAGTTTTCTGCCTTGGGGCTGTAGGTCCCACGGCTCAGTCCTCCCCTCTTTCCTCCCCTAGTCAGACCCCAGAAGTGACCCACTCTGACCCCGACGGCGCACATCAAACCAGGGGGGCTGAGATCCCGGCTCCTCGGCTCCTCTCATGTGAACAGATAAAGGGGGCTGGGAAGGGGCTGCCTAAAACTGCAGTGCATATGCTGGGGCTGTGAATTGGCCCTAAGGGTTCCCTCACCCTCCCCTGGCTAGGCCAGGAACAAATGCACAATTCATCATCCGCAGCTGTCTGTCTGGACCCCAGGTGACTCTGTTGTCCCCTCCACCCGACCCCCTGAGCACCCCAGCCTCCTCACCCCCATCACTATCATCCCCATCACCTCCATAATTCTCCCCAAAAACCTGCATGTGTCAGAGGGAGGTTTGATTATTGCGGAAGAGGTTGGTGTTGGTGCTGCAAAGGCAAATGGAGGGATATGGGGTTGGAGGTGAATCAACCATTAGGCATGTGTTACTTTGCTGGGCAGGTGAAACCGAAAGGATGATTCCCTTTCTGAGGAAGTAGCGATGCTGTTTCTTTAGTTGTGCCGTCTCCTTGGTTGTCCAGGACTCTTGGGCTGACTGGTCTGTAGAGAGAGAGAGGAGAGAAGCTGGTGTGTGTCGGATCACCTCTACCGTATATCAACATCATGCTTTTAACAATCTCACCAGTGGACAAACGTACGTCTCCACTTTCAAGGTGAACGTCTTGAGTTGGAATTTACAGAATGTAAGACACACATTTTATTTTCATGTTCCTTAAACGACAGGATTAAAATAATGCCAATTGTTGCCTGTATAGACCCCCCTACCTGAAACTCTGATAAGTGAGAAGGGGTGATTAGCTCACCAAGTTGAGATTTCACCTCTCCCACCTCCTCCTCCTGACACCCTGGACCCTGACGAATTCTCACTGCAAATGTGGCAGCCATGCTCAGATTGCGCCTACACTCCCACCTATGGCGAGCCTGACACTCTCCCCTGGCCTCACACCACACACAGACACACACATATAAGTCTTCAGGGACACATGAGGCACAGCGACTGTTGTAGGAAAGGAATGAAGATGAAGGGATGTATATGAAGAAAGGTGAGAGGAGGAGGTGTGAGACTGTGAGGAGCCCCATCAACTCCTCATTAGTATGATAGAAATATATTTATATGCATATGCTGCTCTAACACTTTGCATGGATTTCGTATTGCAATTAATATTCAAAGGTTTTAATGAGCATGTATATCTCGTTAGCACAATCCAAAAAAGCAGTGTGCTTTCCTTAGCTTACATGGTTCAGCAAACATTATACTCAAACAATAACAGTTTGTTCATATATGGCTAACCTGGTCATGAGGTCCACTCCACACAAGGGCCATAAAACACAACGAAAATCAACGCTTAGTGTGAATCACACATAAATGTGCCTGTCGACTCCTCCTCTGAGCCCTGCTCTGCGTTGCCCTCTGATGCAGCCCCTCTCCCGGACACAGACGTGAAGCATGTGCTAGCATCATTAGCCGGTGAGTGAGTCCATTTGAGGGCATTTAGCACTTCCTCCTTAGCTCTGGGCTGCTTCCCGCTGCTAATATGCAGACACCTTTTTTCCCCACTGGATGAGAGGGGGGGTGGGTTCATCTCCAGTCGCCAAACCACAGGGTCAGTCTCTCACACCGCTGGTTGCCGTGTCTGTGTGGCGGAGAGGTGGATGGGTGAGGGGGGTGTGAAGGAGGTCATCAATGATGACTGTAATTGTTAGAAGTGGCAGGAAGGCAAACACATGAGCAGTGGGTTTTGAGTGAGAAAAAGGATACTTGGAGGGAGGGGGCTGCGGGGGGTTGGTGATGCAGATGATGAGCCTTAGGATGGGTGCATGTGTTTGCGGAGGAGGGCTGTGGGGGATCTCATGTGGTCTGGCTGCATGGTTGCGAGTGAGTTTAGGGGTACATGTGTGCACAAGGAATCGAGAAACGCCAAAACAGAATAGGAAAGAGAACTCAGACGCACCACTTGTTCATGAGTATGTTAGTGTTTGGCCTTCTCTTCTCTCTCTCTCTCTCTCTCTCTCTCTCTCTCTCTCTCTCCCAACCCCCCCCCCCCCCCCCGCCCCCCCCCCTCCCCCTCGCTCTTCATCTTTCATACTCCAAAGAACATGAGGCCCATTTGACAACATCCCCACTGCCCGGGGCTGCTGGGGGCTATACATGAGACAGTCTGGCCAGGGCTGAGCACACGAGCACAAAATAATACCCACAGGAGCAGCCTGCCAGTCCCTCACCGCCCGCTCTGACTCTAGCCCTCCCGATCTCTCTCTCTCTGCCTCTCTTTCTCTCTCTGACTGTCTCTCTCCCTCCCTGGTCTCTCTTTCTGTCTCTCCATCTCTGTCTGACAGGTCTCACTCTAGCCCTCCTCATCATCCTCCCATTTTCCTCTCTCTTTCTCTCCTTGCCTGTCTGTCCATCTCTCACTGCCCTCTCAGTCTGCAAGCTGCAGAGGGCCGAGGCTATCAGGGGACCGACCACTGGTCTGTGTGTACCCACAAGGGGAGTGTGTGTGTGTGTGTGTGTTTTGGTCGAAAGGCAGGGAGGGGGGGGGGAGTAATCTAAGGGGTTATGTGTTTGTGAGTGTGTCCATGGGCATGTGTTTCTGTGTGAGTGTTCATGTCCACACATCTGTGTGCGTGTGTGTGTGTGTGTGTGCGGCTGACAGCTCCGTTGCCGCATCATGCTCAGTCACACGGCCAAATGCAGCTTTATGTCCATTTTGTCACAAAGCACACACAGCAGCTGTCTGCCCTCCCCCTCATCACACACACACACCCTCCTCCTCACTCACCTTCCCTCACCTTCCCTCCCCGACCACCTTGCAGGCTCTCCGCTGGACGGCTGCTACTGTGGTGCTTGTTTGTTGTCGTGCGACTGTCTAGCAGGAAACTCTGATGTGGTCAGCTACTCCCTCAGGGCTTCCCAGGAGTGCTCCCTCACACGGCCGACAGGGTTTCAGGATAGAAACCAAGCTGGCCAAAAGAACAAGGTGTATTGCATCAGGCTGTCCAACAAAACGGCCACAATCTATACACCGTCACATTCTGACATTTCCACAATGCTATTCTATCCATTTTATATTATTCCCCCCATATTATCAAATGGACCTTTTGTAAATCTAATACACAACCAGACACATTTCATGTTGCAGTATCACAATTGAAAACACAAAACGTATTTTCAGTTCCTCCTTGCCGACTCAAAGACGAGTATTTGTTACAGTTTGTTTTATTCTGTGGACCTCAGCTCTCATATCAAGAAAACAAGTAAAGCATCAAGCAATTACTCTCACTCCTCACCTTCTACCTCCCTCTCTCCATCCCCTCCCTCCCTCGAGATAGGGCCTCTTGTTTACCATATAAGAGCAGAATCCTATTTCAGGGAGCTGGTGGAGCTGGAGCGGGCTCTGCTCTGCCCCGCACGCGTTCTTTTCAGCCTTGGTGCTCCCTCAGGAAGGCACCATTACAACAGTAACAGCAGATTAATTAGAGGAGGTCTCCTTTGAGCCTGCTAGAGAATCCAGGCCTAGTCAAAGGGGAGGTATTATTCGCCTCTCAAAAAAGACGCACACACGCCCACTCATACACACTGACACACACACACACACACACACACACACACACACACTTGTGCATGCACACACATAGGTACTAGGCCTCAAACTTAGGCCTCCAGACTCCAGTACAGCCCAGGTAATTAATAATCTGTGCCTCAGGAACTAGCCCAGGAGTTAGATGGTTTCTGGTAGTCAAACTCAACTGAGGTGATTTTAATGGGACAAGCTGAATATTTTATGCACATTCTTACAAATGCCAACCTTCATGGGGTGGAACCTGGCTTTGATGTGAGCCATGCTGAGGGGTACTCAGTGGAGTGTTGGTTGTAGGGATTGCTGGACGAATCTTTTAATCAAGTACATTGGGTTTGAAACATTGTATGCCGGTTGCAAAGATGTCAAGCCTTAACCAGTAAACTGTCCCCCTCATAATCACTCACTCCATCCATTCCTCTTTCCAACCACCTCTCGTTCTTTTCTTGCGCTCCTCTTTGCCCGTTCCAAAGCCCCTCAACCTCTCCCCTTCCTTCTCCTCACGTAATTCTCTCCATCCTTCATTCCCTCCTTCATCACACTCCTCTCTCTCCATCGCAACTTATTTTCCTCATGACTTTCATTAAGCTCTGGGTGACCACCTGCTGAGACAAGGAGGTTTGGTCTCGTTGCTGCCTGGCAGGCTGGCTGACTGGCTCACTGGCCGCAGCACACCACACAAAAATACACACACACATTCCAGCCCTGCTACGGACCTAGCAGGATCTGAAGCCAGTTTGAAGTTACCATGCCAGTAATCTATAAAGGGAGACGAGGAGAGGCGACGGTGGAGAGGGGTGGTGAGGAGAGGAGTGGAGTGGTGGGGAAGGGAGGGTGGGATGGAGAATGGGAGGGAGCGAGGGATAAAGAGAAGCGTTTCCATATGGAGATGAAGGGGAAGAATACCTGGAAAAGAGCCACTAATCTTTGGCTGCGAACTTGAGGAGTTTCTAATGCTAATAAACAGGGATTGTGAAGGGCTGGCGAGTGGGATGCCATAAGGAGGACTGCCTGCGCCCCAACCCTCCTACACCCACCGTTCCCCTCCTGCCTGTGCCCCAGCCACCCTACACCCATCGTTCCCCTCCTGCCTGTGCCTGTGCCCTAGCCCCCTTTACACCCATCGTTCCCCTCATGCCTGTGCCCCAGCCCCTCTACACACCCCGATCCCCTCCTGCCTGTGTCCCAGCCCCCCCACACCCACAAATCCCCTCCTACCTGTGCCCCAGCCCCCCCCACACCCCAATCTCCTCCTGCCTGTGCCACAGCACCTCCACTCACCCCGATCCCCTCCTGCCTGTGCCACAGGACTGTCTTTCCTCAAGGGGGAGCTTGAGTTTGTCAAGTGAATCTTGCCCAGCACTGTGCACCGAGCCGGCTGTTGCGTCAAAAGTACACACACACGCAGGTCTCTGCCAATATCTTTACCCGCTTCAAATTCACTTTGCAGACACAGAACCAAGCATCTATCTTTAACACACATGCACACACACTTACCCAGACACACAGATACCACTGTAAACATTGTTGTTGCCCTGATCCCTACCATCCGGACTGAAGTATCAATTTACTGCACCATATTACCACATGCACAACTAACTGCAATCCAGCCAATGTTTTGAGTTTACAAAACCCTCACAATGCATACTCACCAAAATGGCTGACGTCGTAGTTTAAACAGATACATGTGTGTCAGGATCAGACCTCTACCACGCTCCACCACTCCCCTCCCTGCAGCGTAGGAAATGGCAACATCCGACCCACAAGTTGTGCGTCTCTCGCTGGAGTTCGTGGCCTTGCCTCGTTTTCTCTGTGGACCACCATGAGTCAGACAGCTTACGTTGACACAGCTCAACTCTGGGAGTCTCCAAATGCCACTGCGTTATGGCAGTACTGCAACAAACTGAGGGACAAGAGTGAAGGGAGGCGGAAGGATAGCGAAAAGAGAGGGTGTGGAGGGCATCCATGTTTGCCCATTGGTAGCACAGGCGTACTTCTCATCTGGCTTCCCAGTCCCTCTTACACTATTTTATTTATTTGGTTCATGTGGGTATGTATGGGTGTGCCTGAGTGTGTTGGTAAATGTGTTGTTGGTGTGTGGTTGTGTCTCTGGGTGAGTGAGTGTGTCTGTGTATCTGTGTGCCATTGTAAATGTAACAGGTATTGAGAGTAAGAGATCAAGTACCTGAAATAGAAAAGCAGAAGATACTCAATCAGTGAGTCAAATATTGTTACTATTGTCAATGGATGACATCTTTAGCCTAGTCTACAAACAGTGAGGAAGTGACCGAAATGTACAGGGAGAAGGAAAGAGGGCTATACAGAGAAGAAACTACAGATTAAATAGAATAACTAAAAAGGGAAGAAAATCTTGTATCAGATCAGATTTAGAGTGAAGAAACAACTTGACAATTTGGAGAGAGAAAAAAAAATAACAAAGAAAGAAGTAAAGAAAGAGTGATTCCTCAAAAAACACTAGAAGGTTTGTCCAGAGAACAAAGGAGATAGGATACCCCTAATCCTTGCAATATTAATGTCTAAAATGCCATTAATAAGCTTCCAAGAGTGTGTGTGGGCGAAAGTGTGTGTGTGTATGTGTGGCGGCTGAGACCACACGGGGATGAAAAGGCTGCCTACATGAAGGTACCTGCCAGGCCGTGTCTGACAGGGCCTTGGCTAATGAATGAGTAGAAAGCCACTCCAATCAATCACCCAGGATTTATCTGTGCCCCGAGTGGAGGTGAGGTCTGGTATGGGGTGACCACGACTGTCAGCCACCAGCCTCAGTCGCAGCCAAGAAACTGTCTCAGCATTTCAATGAGCTGCGTACTAATGGGAGAGGGAAAGAGTGTGTGTGTGTGTGCTTCTGGGGGTTGCATAGCAGTGACAAGGAGAGAGAGAAAGAGAGAGGGGGATAGGGAGACAGAGAAAGCGAGAGAGAGATTGTGTACAGATCCGTAAGATTTCCACACACACCACAACCACAAAAAAGAAAAACTCCAGGCTAATGTTCAGGTGAAGTAGGTTGTACAATGGTGATGTACTTTCTACAATGTGTGTACTTCATCATTGTCCACAAAGATTTAGAACTAATATGCTTCCATTTCTGCTCATAGATTAATTATGATCTTTTTCATGAACTTAATTATGTTGCACATTGAAATTACCTCGATGTGACTGGACATTTAGCTGAAAGAAAAAAAAGAAAGAAAAAGAGCCACAAAAATAGCTCCAGGCTGAAATAGGACCTGCTTCATCCAGATACAGTTCCTCAGCCTGAACAATGGCTGTTCTGTTCCAGCCTGGCCAAGGTAGTTCAGCTCAGGTCGTAACTTAAACCTCCAAATCCCCAACCAATGATGAACCACTGTACCTGTGTCAGATAGCTCTATCCAAATCTAAATCATCCGTTTCAATTGGGTCAGCTATAGGCCAATCCGAGCACATCACACAACTCCTCTAAACGTACATCTTGACTTTAACCCCACGGGTGCTGAAGCTCAACACTTGTGTCGCCCCCAAAGCTCAGAGTGCCTGAAGCCAAATGATGCATTCAAACAGAATACTCCATTTGATCAAAGCATGTCTTCGTCCCACTGGCCAAAGATGCCCGAATAAGCTTGCGGGAAAATATTCTGTTACATGCTGACCCATACACTGGTTAGGAAACACTTTCCCTCTTCAAAAGTCCTCTTCAGTATATCTCTGGTTGGACTCCTCAAATGATGAACTCAGTTGGGCTAATATCCCGCTCTGATCTTTAGTCTTCAAATAGTTGCCTCTGGTATTACACACACAACTGCTGGCTGGATAGGCCAATGATTTGATTTTTCTATTCCATGTTGAGTTTGTTAATGTTGACACATGAGTAAAGAAGGACCAACGATGTGTTGGAGGAGTTATTCATAGAAGCTTCCAAAACCTTGTTGATGACAGATGAGTTTGGCCAGATCCCACAATTTTGCCTTGGGGAGCAACATTTTCTGCTGACGATTTAACGCCAAAGGTGCAAAAATGGTGCTCTAAACCTACACTGATCACAAGTCTCAAGGACCCTTCTGTGTTTCCCTCAACACTTTTAAAGCAGGAAAAGAATGACAAAGGTTCTGCTCTGGCAACTTTCCCTCTGCCCACTGTCTCTCTCTCTCTCACTCCCCCCCCCCCTTTATCCCATGTGACTCACAAACAAAGAGGGGCAGCTGGAGAAAGTGCTAGTGGTAAGAAGTGACCAGAGCAAAGTCAATCAATGGGCAGAGAGTGGGTGCCGTCTAGTTCCCAGCCTGTTTTGCTGCTGTTGTTGTTGTTGTTTTTGTGTATCAGGTGGCGTCCGTTCGGCATGGCTGCCAGACCTGACCGCAGAGGAAGACGTCAGTCAGTGGACAGTGACAGGCTCAGATAAGAGCTCCAAGGGACAGAGAGAGAGAGAGAGAGATGGAGTGAGAAAGTGAACGGGACTGCTGCTGGACCTTGACCTACCCCCTAACCCTCTACTACTCCTCCCCTTACCACCATTTCCAAAAAAAGACAAGCGGTGATTGGTGATCCTATGAGGGCCGACATTGGGAGTGTGCATCCCCTGAGCAATTTGAGAGGAGGGTGAAACGACGCCGTGGCTGTGTTGCAGGAGTCAAGCCATGGATCCTGTGTCTCTGTCCATCACATTTCTGCTTCAGAGCAAGTAACAAGTAACCAGACAACACTTGTTGTATGGGAGCAAACAAATGACCCATTTCATCAGTGTGGGCTAAACCAATCAGAAAAGTTTAAGTTGGCAGCTTTAAAGTCTAAGTTGACTCAAATTAAGGCATGCTATATCTACAACCTTTTTACTTTAATTTGGATCGAAAAGGCTTTCAGGGCTTGTGTGAAATGGTGGGAGGCAGAGGTTTGCAGACTGCCTACACAGGGGTAGGGCTACTATAACCAGGCAACAGACTTTAGAACTCCCCCTACGGGAAGACTGGTGAGTTGTGCTTCTAATGAGATCCAGATTGGGTTAGTGTCACAATGGAATTCAACGGGGGAGGGCAAGGGGGGTTTGCTTCAAGTCCCGCCAAGTTCAGGCTAGACTCAATTCAGCAAACTTCAGCCCACCCTGAGCCAACCCACCTAACAATCATTGGGCAAGTTTTGTCCCAGTGTGTATGTCATATACACACACCAAACACACACACCCACACACACATTGACACACACACACACTGTACTGCCATAGACAGATAGTTTTACCTAATTACGATCTTCTTTACTTTGAAAGTAAAAGACACTATCCAACGGGTACATTGTTCTTGAGGTTGACAAAAGTGAAGGTGAATGACTTGATGTCTGCTGGTGGTTCATTAATATGGCACTTTTATCTTGAATACACGTTGTTCCATACAGCATTAATTGCACAGCGACAGTCAAATGAGGGCTGGCGATTAGAAAGGGTTACCTTCAAGAATGTGAAAATTCAAGAAACATGGCAAGCCGTCATTTTTGAGTCCCAGAGAAAGAGGTGAACATAGATGCCTGCCACCCACTGCAAAGAAAACGAGGGAGACGGGTAAAGAGACGGAATAGGAGACGGTCTCATTAATTAATCTTACTATTCCACTTTTATTTTAATCAACATTACCTAAGACTGGCCTTTAGAAGTTAATGATACGAGGGAAGTCATGCACCTGCTTGTAATTGGCAGCATGTATTTTCAGCCTCACCTAAACATGTTATTGCAGTTATTCAATCAAATCCCCACTCAAGAAGGTTAAATTATTGTGATTCATGGGATTTGAGAGGCGTGCCCTGAGTGAAAACATGTGCTCCACACTTAGGGATGGGTGAGATCCAACTCCCTGAGTCAGAGGTGGTTATTATGTCACATCCCCAGAGTGCCATGTATACACACACCAGGGACTGGTCTATGGATCCAAATTGTTTTTAAATCATTTAAAAAAACAGTTCAACCAAAATGTTCACTTTTTTGTTCTGGGTGGTAATGAAAGCTCTTCTCATGTCTCCTGAAGTGATTGCTAGTCTGCTGCTGTGTACAAGATTCAAGCTAGGCTCTACTTCAGCTGGCTAGCCATCTCCTTAGTGTTAGGGTAGCTGCATGCCTTCTCTCTCCAGTACACAAAGGCTCTTTAGACACCTCCTAAAAATGATGCAGCTATTATGGCAGGAGTCAATAACTGGGGCTGTCCGCACTGAGCATTTATCACCATAATAGCATTAAATATCCAATATTTATGCAGGGATTAATGCATTTGAATACGTTAAGCATTCAGAAGACTGATTAAGATGAAGCGACTTAATATCTCCAATACTCACTCACTTGGGAACTCTGAATGGGGGAAGCCAAGGGAACTTAATTGATGACAGAATTTGTCATGTTGGTGTTTATTCATTCTTAAATATTGTTATCCGTGGAGATGGAGATCCATGGAAAAAGAATTGTGAGTGTGTGTGTGTGTGTGTGTGTGTTGTGTGTGTGGGGGGGGGGGGTACAATATGATTTGACCACAGTTGCCAGGTGTTCATAAATGGTGAGTAAAAAGAATGAAAAAGAGATCACACATGTTTTGTACTGTACATACAAAGGGAGCTGATAGATAGGCCCACTTTACGAACCTCTCTGCATCCCAAGCCTCTTCATAAAGTGTCAGTTAAAAAGTGAATGGATCAATTAAGCAATTTATACGCCTAATCTTTGGCAGGCCCACCTTTTTGAAGCCGCCAACAAAGTGATGGCAAACATTGTTAATGCGTCCAAAACATAAAAAGGGGTTGCTCTGCCTCTGCTCCTCAATGATTTGAAATAATTGGAGTCTAATTCTGGAGATGGAAAGAAGCCTATTCTCTCCAATGCTGGCAGGCAGCTTGCAAGTACTCCACCACCAACTTTCCCCCAATATCTTCTCATTTAAATCAGCTAAGTGGTTATTAGGTGAGCTCGCCCTGCCAAGTCCTCCTCCAGTAAATAGTCACAAGGAAGGTGCTAGTATGGATGGGTTTTATAGTGACAGATGTGATTGAAAAGTGTGTGATTGAGTATAGTGACAGATCGATTTTGGTGAGTGTGTATTTGTGCTCCATATATGTGTGTGGTGATGTGAAATGGAGACCATGCCAGAATGCCATTATAACACTTATAAACAATGGTTCAGGAAGCAATATATGCTGTGAAAACAAATATTTTGGGATGTGTTAATTTCTTATGAGTTGATGACATGTTGGCAATGCTGTGTTCTGAAATGTTAGTATAATTTGTTCTCGGCACCTCAAAATTTTCAACTATCTTGGAGGTGAAGGCTGCACGTTACTGTAAGCACCATGTTACATTTTACAATATCTTTGGTCAGGGTTTTTAACAGGACAGGTTAACTGTGTGAACTACTTTGTGTGTTTGTGGTGATGTGTGTTTGTCTTTCTATCAGTGTATGGACATGGGTAGCATACCTCTCTAGGGATGAGTTTGTTCAAGAGGAGTTGAAGTGTGGCCGTAGTCCAGACCCACTACGCTGCCAGAAGACACTTAACAAGCTGGCAGTAAAAAAGTAAGGGGCCTGTTGAGCATGTGGGCAAACATAAAAAGCACTGGATTCAAAGTTAATTTTTCCAGACGTTATTATAGCCGCTTTGTATTAAAACCCTGTGCCAGGGCTCTGTGTGTTGTTGAGAGAGAGTGTATGTGTGTGTGTGTGTGTGTGTGTGTGTGTGTGTGAGAGAGAGAGAGAGAGAGAGAGAGAGAGAGAGAGTGTGCTTCACAGCGTGAATTTGCCCATGTGTGCCATTGCTATTGTGTGCCCATTCAAGTGAACGTGTGTGTCTGCTTATGACTTTGTTTGTGGGTGCCCTTGCCTGCTTCTGCGTGTGTGTGTGTGTGTGTGTGTGTGTGTGTGAGTGCTTGCACGTGTGTGTGCATGTTTTTATGAGAACCAGAGCCCTTCTCCTATGTGGTTAATTACAGAGTCTTGTTTGCCCAGTCATTTTGTCACTTCCTTGCCATTTCAAAGCGATAAGAGAGAGACAGACACCAAGCCAATCGCTTTACAGCAGCAAGGACCCTCTACAAGGAAAAACATGTTCCCCCTTTATTTGACGCAGTTAGACTGAGGACTGCATGGCAACATGGCTACACACATTCTTTCTTTTGGCAGCCAAGTGATGGCCTACAGCAAGGAAAATGTGTTTCCTTTCTTCAGTGTACCAAGGGCCCTGCATGGCTACCAGGCCTCGCCAGGTGCATGTGTGTATGTGCGGATGTGTGTAACTGCATATTTAGACTCTTGTCCTAAGGCGAGCTACTGTAGACGTCTGACCCATTCATTCTTTTTGATATGCAAAAACTAAATAGACGTTGTTTGAAGATGTATTCAGGACGCAAAATACATTTGTATTGAAAGTGAACTATTGGCTGAATTCTCTTCTTGTTGAAATCGAGTTGTGTCGTAGTTGGTGAAAAAGTTAAGGTTCCTCTCACTGCATTGTTTTGCTTATTAAACACCAACAACTATGTGCCCATGCCTAATAAATCACAGTAAAGCAAAATAACATATTGCAAGAGCCCTTTTTGAATATTTGATCACTTCAAGTACCTCTCTGTGGCTAATCCCTGATTCTGAACAAGGACTCAATCCCAGCGGTCTAATCCAGAGACACCTTTGACCTGGAGTGTTCTGGGGGCCAAAAATAAACGCAGTTTCCTAGTTGGGAAATCAAAGCCAGGTAATTAAAATCATAATGGCTTGAGTTAAGATGATTATCAAAGAACGCAGATAAGGCACCTCCAGCAGATTTCCTCTTTTAAATATTTATGGAATACGATTAAACGCTGGGGCCAGAGCTGTGTTAAAAGGTTTAAGGATGACTAGCAGATCAAGCGATGGCATATAAGCATCTTAACGTGGCAGAGAGATGAGGATTGAGGTGAGCGTGTGCATGTGAGTTTGTGAGAGGCTGTGTGGATGCATACACCTTTCTGTGGGTGTGTGGGAGTGTGTGTTTATGTGCAAGTGTATGTTTTGGGGGTTGTTTTTGAGTATGGTTGCATATGCATCTGTGTGTGTTGGGGGGGATGCACATGCATCTGTGTGTGTGTTTAGGGCGGGGGGGGGTTGCTGTAATGTGATTGTGTAGTAGACAGGGCCAGGTGCTCTGCCTGCCAGCACCCTAAGGCCAGGGCTTCATCTGGCAGCGGTCTTGGACGGACACCTTTTAACCAGAAGAAGAATCATTACCAGTGCCAGTGCAAGTGCAAAAAAGATGAAGAGAGAGAGAAGGGGGGGGGGGGTATCCCTGCCACATACGAGAGAGGTAATGACATAATTCTTTCAAGTTTTTTTATGACACATGACACTGACTCACAGAAAGACAGAGACAGATGAACATAAATTAGACAAGAATGAGCTAAACTGGTGAACGTGAGGGAAAGATGAGCATCGGCGACATAAGGAGAAAAACCTTAGACACGTGGGGTGTTTGTGTCCATCAATAACCACATGCTGCTTGTTGTGTGTGTGTGTGTGTGTGTGTGTGTGTCAGTATCAGCATATTGACATCTAAAGCACACAAGGGACAGAGGCCACTGCTTCCAAGTCCTCGGGAGGTGCACGGCTGATTGACAGTTGAGGTGATACGGTTGAGATGAGCGTACAAGGTCACAAAACAGCTCCAAGCCAGCTCCGCTGTTCACTCCACTCAAGCACAATAAGTTAATAAACTGTGTTTACCTACATGGCACTGAGGTAGGAGGAGAAACAACTCTGTACCGTGTCAAAGAAGAACACATTTGACGCTGAGAAAGGGGATGTTTTGATTGTATCATAATATGGGAAAGAACAAATTCATAAAAATGAAGAAGGCGAAAGAAAAACGTACAGGGCCGTACTGTGTGCGCGTGTGTGTTTAGCTGTGCATGATGGGATGATGCTGGTCTCCTAGAAGGGAAAGAAAAAAATCTGTGTTGTAGGAACCGCTGTTGACAATGTGATGTGGACATGAAAAGAGAAAAGAAGAAACCTCCCAAGTGCATGCAGGCCTGGGCACCGTCTCAGCTAAGACTGGCCATGAAGTCACGGCGTTTCTCTCAACAATGTCAGGCAGCGGGGACTGGAAAACAAATGCTGCAGGATTGCAGTGACACTGTCCCTCTATGTGTGTGTGTGTGAGAGAGTAAGTTCACGTGCATGCATACGTGTCCCATGTTTAAGTGTGGTTTCTGCTATTCGTGTGCATCTGAGCTGACTGCAAACTGGCAGACAGGCATGTTTTTGCAGCGATCACCACCCAAAAGAGCCAGGGTGCGTATTTTAACACCTGGCCTGGAGCCGTGTCTGCTCTCAGCCTCCTTCCTCCCCCCGCACTTCCACCCCCCCAGCCCCTCCACCAGGCCTCCAGTGGCCTCCGCTCTCTCTGTCCCTCCCTCCCTCCCCTCCCTCTCACCCACTCCCCTGTCTGGGCCCTCTGCCAAAGGCCTTAGAGGCCTGTTTCAGCCTAGGCACAATAGGCCCCTGCAAACCATCCCTACCTCTGCAGAGAGCAAGAGCAAAGAGGTAGGGAGAGGAGGGAAGAGGAGAGAACGGAAGGGCGAGAGCACTCTGCCACGACAAACAAATGCACTGCCACGTATAAACACCCTAAGAGGGACAGCTGCCATTGATTTTAAAGACTGCCGCAACAATACTTTATCAGAGTGTTTGTTGTCATTTGAATTTGAAGGTTAACTGCTGCAGTGTCAAAAATCTTTTTTTCATTGAAAGAGGGATCAATACATGTTTGCATTTTTGTCACATTTTTTTGAGCTTTCTCTTGTGGTCATCCATGATGATAAACCACACATGTATTTCTGGAAACCTCACCTGCTAGATGCACTTTCTCATCCACCTGAGTGGTCAAACTCTTTCTCCACTCTGCACCCCTCCAAGCCTGGTCCAGGCCCATCCTCCGGCTGGTCTGCCTTGACGTCTCTTTCCCCTTGAGCCCAGATGTGTCCGCAGCATGAAGTGACCGTCCATCCAGCCGCCGCCGTCGCAATGTGACATGTGAAGACTGATATGCCAAGTCCTCCTGGCCCCCTACTTCAGGGTCACTTCCCCTCCTGCCTAACCGGGCCACAGATGGGCCATATTTCACCCTGGTCAACCCCAAGTGCTGTGACATGTCTGTCCACTGGCTGAAGAGTTGCACTTCCTCCAGCACCGAAAACCTTCTGTGGCTCAGAGGAAGGGATGCATAGTTTGGGAGGGGGGAGGTGGGGGTGGGGGAGGTCAGGGATAGAGAGGATAGATGGTGTAGTACCAGCAGGATGTGCATTGTGAGCCGCTGGCGGGATTTTTGATGATCTCCACTGCCTGGTGAAGTGAGATCTCGATGGAACCTGATCCGCATCTGAGCGTGTTGAGTTTCCCCTTATTTAACCTCTCTCTCAGAGCTCAGTTACAGATTAACCGAAATCAATATCAAGTCAGTGAGAAAGAGAAAGAGAGAGAGAGAGAGAGAGAGAGAGAGAGAGAGAGAGAGAGAGAGAGAGAGAGAGAGAGGAGGTAGAGAGAGACTAATAAACCTTACACATGAAATCTACTCCCGTCCAATTAACTGCCAGTTCAAAGACCCATATCTTATTGGGCACAGACGAACAAAAGACTATATCTCCGTGTTGCAAGCAGGCCTGAATAACCACACGTAGATGCGAGTACATAAACCTGTCATTAATTACATCATCCATTTCATCAGTTACATCATCAAAGTCGCCATGATGCTTTTGTTTTCAACAAACTGCTTATTTCAAATACGGCAGCACATCCTTATGAATATGTTTGCGCAAATTCCATCTTTTCACCCGAGCACAAAGCATCTCCCATGTTTGTTCTTCTCGTCACCTTTTTTTTCTGCAAACTCATTATACTCTCTCTTTTCTTCCTGTGTGTCCAGATGGCAAGGCGTCTCACAGTCATAATGCCACGGTAATCCTCCTTGCACATGGTGCCCCTGGCCGAGTACAGGCTCTTCCCATTGTCTACCAGCCTCACTAACCACCACACAGACTAGAGCTTTGCTGCCCGTAGTTAATGGGCATGCCGCTCTTAGTTCTGCCTCTCATGCCTTATTAAGGTCAAAGGGTGCATCAACGTATCACGTAGAGACGTTTGAGAAATGTTGGGTCAATATTTGATTTGAAGTGCCACTGATGCCAACGCAAACGCTTTAGATTGACTGAAAGGTTGGTCTTCATTTGTGGATTGAGGTAGGGTCATATAATAAACAGGTCAGGTTAGGGTCTGTCAATATTTTTTTTTAAATTGACACTAACTTGAAATAATTTCGCACACATCTGTCAAACATTTCAACCATTACTTTTAGGTCCTTTTTTATGACTGAGCCATTTTTCCCCCCACAAATATGTCCCTCGTTTCACTGCTACTGTTGTTTATCTCTCTCCCTGGCTTACTGGAAGAGGGAATTTTTGCAAGCTTAACGCAACCAGGACCCAGAAAGTATTTTGTAAGCAAATATTTCTGAACAAATGATGCTCTGCATGTCATCTGTATATTTACGATGGCTCAAAAGACATGGGTGTGTGGGTCTAATTAAAAATGTGAAAGGGTTAGCTGCCTGCTGCTTCCCTGTGAGGCTCTAGTTGCCAGCGCCTGGCAGCTCTCCTGTCAGCCAGCCAGCTGTTTAGTCCTGCCCTGAATTATTGCCAAGGACCGAAAGGCATTGTGGGATGCCCAGTCTAAGCACCACTATTGTGGCCCTGTGTAGTCAAACACGGCATAGAAAGAAAGAGACTATTTTTGAAGTTTTGAGGAATGAACTTGGTCTTGAACTTGGAGCTTGGTTTGGTCATAGAGTTTGAGTTTATTTCAAACATATAAATGCTGCGATAAAGTAAATGGAGGAGAGTGTTTTGTTGGTCGGTCGATATGTATAACACAACAATGAATATCTTCTTGGAATGTTGATGGATTTTCACATGCACACAATGAATGACACGCAAAACGGAGCAATTTTTTTTCCTCAATGATTCAGCAGTAAACAACAATCTTGATGAAAATGTTTGTTCGGCACGACATTACACTTTGCTATTCTCTCAAGAACAATGTCCAAAAACAACGGCTTTTGTCATTGTTTTTCATTTTTGCGAACCTCTGATTTTGTCTGGGTGATTGTATGAGATCGACGAAGGACTTCCTTTTGATAAATTGTTATTTGATTGCACGGAAAAGAACACACAAATGGGCTTAAATGGATGAAGGATACATCCAGACAGTGGAAGGACATCCTGCACTTAAGATTTCGAAGAGATGTTTCACTCAACAAAAACATACTATACTGCCACGTGTCGATGTTAGCATATGCTTGAATCACATTTGTTTTGACCCTCGCTCTTGCCAAATAAGTAAAAAGAATTCCTAATATATTACCAACTAATATCAGTACACTCAGTACAGTACCTCCAGTCCTACTTTACACGGGCCTATCCCATCTCATTTGGTTATCTGAGTGCAAATGAAGGCTGGCCTACTAATCCTGGCTCTGCAACATCTTCCATGCAAGCTGCAATATCAACCGTTGTACTCTCTTGCTTCCTGGATGCCCTTGCGGCTTGAGCTTGGAGAACACCTCTTGTAACAGGCTTTTTAACCTTCCCCTGTTTGTCTGCTTCTCACTCTGATCACCGCGATGCCTCTTACACCCACAGGACTGTGTCAAACAGCATTTGGCTGCCTTGACGGATTGAGAGTTTGTAAGCAGGGAGTGTGTGCAGAGGATTTGTGTATAATTCATTATTATTGCTAAGTATATAGCCCTGGATGCGTCTCACAAAGGACTTCAAACGTGCTTTCCATCCTTTGGGCTGACATTCTCAGGGAGCTCGTGCTGCAGCTAAGTGTATGTGTTTTCAAGACTTCAAATATTCTTTGAGTCTCAATTTTGCAGACAAAAAGAAAGGAAACTGTCGGCAGAAAACAACAGCAACAAAAAAGTTTCCCCCGTCCCCCCCGCCCTGTCGCCCCCCCTGCCCCCCCTACCAGCCCGTCCGCCCACCCCCCCGCCCGCCCCCGTTGCCTTCACCCTCCGTCCTCCCTCCTCTTTTCTTATTATCTTGTTTCTCTTCAAGGAATGCATGTGTTTGTTCTCTTTGTTTCGCTCCGGAGACGCTCCCTCTCTTCTTTCTCTCTCCTCTCTTTTTGTTGTCTCCACTGAAGCTTTGCGGGCCAAACGCTCATAATCGTTTCAAAGGTCTTTTAAATAATAATAAGTGTGCCGCATCGCGATAAACAACGTGTCAGGGAGAGGAAGTAAACATTAAAGCCGACTCCCGGTGATTTCACGAGACATCCCCTCCACCCTGCCCTGCCCCACACCCCTTCATACACACCATCCAAACCTGGCCCATAACTAGGCACACTCTGACCTCTGCATCTCTCTCCTGTACCTCTTGCTTCGCCTTTCACACTGTCCTTTTAGCGTGGCAGTGACAGGATAGTAGTTTGCAAGGGGCCCATATGAGTGTTGGAAACTTTGGAAGGCTGGTCAAAGAAACATTTATGATATTAGTTTGAGTCAGTCTTCAATCTGTGCAGTGGGATAGTCATTGGATTGAATAGTGCGCTGTACATATTGGCTTCATTGCAGCCCCCCAACATAGTTGTTACATATGCCTGCTGTGGATTATGATAAAAACATTTAGCACGAAGCTAAAACATCAGCTCATCGCAGCTTCTCTCAACCCCACATGGTGTTTAGTGTTGACCCCAAAATGGAATCTCTGTGATGCTGTTGTATGTAAACACATTTCAGGGAGAAAAAAGCTGCTTCCGTCTCAGAACTATAAAGAGGTCTTCAAAGACGCTGTTTGGAGAAAATTGAGAATCTCACCCCTGGCGGAGCTACTGTCCATGAATCTTTTAGTCTCTGCCTCGTGGCTGGACGCTGTACTGACAACGTTTTACCTGAAGCAAGTGGTGAGAGAGGACACACTGAACAGCATCACTATAGAGAACTATAAAAGACAAGGCCAATGGAATGTTTTCTGTGATTTGAAATTTTTTCCTCCAAAGAGTAGGTATTTATTATTATTTCATTTGTTTATTTCTTTCTCAGTTATTTCTTTATATAGTTAGTTAGTTAGTTGTATTAATGTATCATTTATTTTAAATGCATAGTTTTCTAATATCTTCCTTGATGGAAACACATTTGTATATATGAAGACATACACAGATAATTTGCCACAATGTAAAATAATCAAATGGTTTCCAATTTTGGTGATAGGCTAAATACTTTTTGGTCCACTGTATACATTACTGCTAAAATCACATGAACACACATGCACACACACACCCCAGCTTTCACTCTCTCATGCACACATGCACTATAATCTCTACTGTGCTCTAATGTGTTCATGAGGACTCTGAATCACTTTCACATGTCAAGTCTGATTGCTGGTGAAGTTGCTTACATCTAAACATCACAGAAACCTTTCATTTCTTTCACTTCATTTTTCCTACTTATTCCTCCTTTTACTGTGTTTCATGTTGCACATGTCATGAGGGAAAGTGAGTAGAAGACACAGTGCCTTGTCTTTAATCCTGTCTCTGGGAACAGAACAGGCACATCTGAGATTTGATTCATCAGTGGATTCAAACAGGATCTGTGACTGGTGTAAACAAAGGAATCTGCCTACATCACATCACCGCCATAGGGCCTCTCCCAAGGCCAGGTCGTCCAGCACAACCTTCAAGTGCTTCTCTTGGATTTCAAACGGATTTCTTTTGGTTAACGTAAATTGGCCTTCGTAGCCTTATCAACGTAGCAGAACAGTTGATAAGTAGCACTGATTTGAGCTGTGAACAACAATAGCATAAAAAGAACTTCATGTATAGGTAAAGAAAGTATTGCATAGTTGTCAGTAGCATTGCAGTGTAGGGCCACATTTTGGTGCAAATCAGTAATACTGTAATAACCTGTGATGGGGTTATGGTGAGAGGTCTTATCACACAGCTCTGCCCAACCACTGATGGAAACTGTGGCTAGGTCTCTTTCTGTGTTTCTATGTATTCTGTTACCTGCATGTGCATGTTCCCTGCCTGTGACTGTCCAGGACTGTCAAGGACTGACACACACAGCACAGAGACTGTCACATACGACACCAGGACTGTCAAGGACTGTAATACACAACACCAGGACTGTCATGCACAACACCAGAACAGACACACACAACAGCAGGACTACCATGCACAACATTAGGACTCTCACACACAACACCAGGACTATCACACACAATACCAATACTGTCACACACAACACCAGGACTGTCACACACAACACCAGGACTGTCACGCACAACACCAGGAGTGACACAAATAACACCAGACCAGATGTTCCATCATATTCTACTTGTTTTTCAAAGTACTGGAATCTTCTGGGTGTATTATTGTAAGAGTGATGTGAAGGTACAGGACTGTCTACTAAAGAAGCACAGCCATAGGATTGAGGGTGTGTCTGTAAGCATTGACATGTGTGCACCTACTGCAATTGTTTACAGTTTGTCCACGCTCAGGCCTACATATACTGTATGTGTTCTTGTCTAAGTGAGTGTGTGTGTCTGTGTCCAAGCATATGTTTGTCCAAGCATATTTGTGTGTTTCTTTGAGTGTATGATTGTGGTGAGCAGAA
The DNA here is from genome assembly GCA_036571765.1 of Plecoglossus altivelis. Classification (NCBI taxonomy): domain Eukaryota; kingdom Metazoa; phylum Chordata; class Actinopteri; order Osmeriformes; family Plecoglossidae; genus Plecoglossus; species Plecoglossus altivelis. Next base: position 13,996,867 of record BROE01000009.1, on the reverse strand, counting down.
GTATGCGTCTCCCTCTGGTCTCTCTCTCTGACTGTGCTCCCAGTGACTCTGGTCTTCAACATCAGAGAGATTCCACAGCAAGGTTTTAATTAGGCGGTGACTTAACGTTGGCAGAGAGTGTGGAGATCCTTATTGAAGCCCATAAATCTCCAGCGATGACAGCGCCACACCCCATGGCCCATATACACGACTGTGTAACCCCCCCCTCCCCTCCCAGACCTCCCAGGGGGCGCTGGATCAACCACTCGCACACTTGCTCTCTCTCTCTTTCTCTCTTATTCTCCCTCCCTGTCTCTCATTCTCTTTCTTTCTCTCACCCACACACATTATACGTGCAGCACCTCACTTGCCCACACACACACACACACACACTCACACACACAGATCTCAGATCGTCAGATAGTCTCTTTTAGGAGAGCAGCTCCATAAATCTTAATCTCTGTGTCACGATGTGCAGGCAGCCCTTCTAGGAGGGAGCCCAGCAGATAACGCTCTGGTTGAACTACTGCCCTGCTCAAACCTTGACACCTCTTAAGGATTTGATTTTCTACACGTGCGTGTGTGTGTATGACCATGTGTGCATATAGGTGTACATGACAGAGTGATCGTGTGCCTGTATTCTTACAGATGCTCCTGTCTTGTGTGTGTAGCGATATCTACTGTGGCGAAAAACTTCCTACTGTGATCGGTGCAGTCGAGATGAAGTGTTAAGAGGCAGGCCACACCATGGAACATTCCACAAGCTTCCTTTATTAGACCAGTTCTGCTGAATGCCCAAGAATACTTCATGCTCAATACTCAGCTAAGCTAATCGACTCTAAACACACACTTTAACGGGTACTTTAACCCCAGGTGAAACCTGGGCGGGAGGACAATCAAAATTCACTGTGCATGATAACGATGTTCCTATTCTTGTGCCGCAGCGTGCCGTCTGGACAAAGACACAGAGTTTTCCACCACCTTTCTGCCCGCTCGACACACCCGAAGTTTCGGCTCAATTTGACGCGCTCACCCATCTGCCATTAGCATGCTGATGAACTTTCACACCATCTTAATTTCCAAATTAAACACCTGGTTTTGTCCCCCCCCCCGCCCCTTCCCTCCCCTCCCGTCCACGGCTGCAGAGGTGTCTCTCTCACAGAGAGCGAGTGAGAGCAGAGAGCGTGTTGTTAGTAGAGGTGGAGAAAAGGTGGATTTTCTCTCCTCTTTCTCTCCTGTTCTCTCACTTCTCTTCATTCCTCCTCCTTCAGATCATCCCTCATCTCTCAAGTAAATTTCTGTTTGGGGTCCTCTCTTTGCTGTGAATAGCACACAATACTTAATTGCATGTATTGTGCGTGTGCGTATGCGTGTGCACGCCAATGACTGAGTGTATATGTGTGTGCTCAGTGAAGTCATACAATGTGTTAAACTGACATCTGCATTCCTTGGTAGTTAGAATTTGCCGGTGCCTTGGGCCACAACCCGCGCAGTGTGGTGAACCTCTTTGTATTGCTGCCATGCCTTTCCACCATGGTATGCATCTGACATCATGCTATGCACTAGATGAGTTTGTATGCCATATTGTGGAACATAATCACACTTGTTCACTTATCCACAGTAATACTTAGCTCTTCGCATGATGGTTCTGGCAGGCCAAGAATGAAAGCATGAAAACGCTGCACTGAAAAGTAGAAACTGATGAATTTCTGTTGTTCAATGTCCACAATTCATCCCTTACAGAAAATGACTCTCTAGATGAGTGGCTATGAACATCAGTCCTCTACATTTGTCTGTACATAAAACAGACAAGACACTGGTAATATATACTGTACATATGTACATTTTCCTCCACACACTCAATTCGCATAACCCATTAAATCACCTGACTGGTGGCTCTTACGAAAAAAGACAAGGTGTCCATAAAATGACGAGACGTTGTCTGACGAGTGGGGATAACAGATTTTAACCATATGTAAAATGGTGTTTCACCTGCCAGGGTGTTGGGGGCTGTTCTAGAGGATTTGTGTGTGTCTGTGTGTGTGGGTGTTTGTGTGTGTGTGTGTGTGTGTGTCTGTGAGAGAGAGAGAGAGAGAGAGAGAGAGAGAGAGAGAGAGAAAGAGAGAGAAAGATACAGAGAGCCAAGGCAAAGCTCATAAAAGTGCCGTCCTCAAAGGAGACAAGGTATGTCGTCTGTGAGCTTAATGGCAGACCAGAAGCAGCAAAGTCTGAAATAAAGAGATACTAAAATGTATGAAAAGAATCACCTATACAGCCTGATTATGACTGCAAAGAGGGGAGGGAGGGGTAGGAGAAGGAGAGGGAGGGGAGAAAAGAGAGGGAGGAGAGAAAGGAGAGGGAAGAAGGCTTAAAGGGCGAGAGAAGAGACATGGTGAAAGATGCAGAGAGAATAGGGTGGAACATGATGGAGGGAGGGAATGGAGATAACACCTAGAGGAAAGAGAGGCAGTGAAGGATGTGCCTGTGTGTACCTGATGGTGGAGTGTGGGTGGGGGCAAGATTTTTAGTCCTACATTTCAATGCTCAATCAACTTACTAATCAGTCTCAGAATCCATTTTCTTTGATTCTCAAAGAATCACTTATTGATAGTGCTGTAAAACACAAAATCTTTCCAACTCCAGTAATCACAACATTAGCCTCTGTATGTCCTGTAAACACAGAACCAGCAGGCTAATAGCAGAGTAATAACATTGTCAGTAACACATTCTGACCCCTCGTTTGAGAGCTATTAGAATTGGCCATTAAGACAGAACTATCACACTGTATCTACCAAATGGGCCTTGGTCACATCTAAGTGCCTGTGTTATTGGCCTGAGCACGCTACCTCCCACTCCTCAATAGCCCCCCATTCTTCCTCTCTGCCACCCATCTCATCCTGGCGGAGGACTGAGCCATTTGGCAAGCGCCTGGCTATAAATAAAGAGAAGCCTGTAAAAAGTGTGTTGTGTTGTGAATGTGTTAATTACTAATTACAGACAGAGAGAGAGAAAGAGAGAGAGAGAGAGAGTGAGAGAGAGAGAGAGAGAGGAATAGAGAGGAATAGAGGAAGAGGGATTGAAAAATAGGCCTGAACAAGTCAATGCAAGGCAACAGACCAAGTGAGTGAGAGTGGGAGTGACTGAGAGTGTGTGCATGTGTGGGTAAGCGTGTGTGGGAGTGTGTACGAGGGAGCGTGTATATGCGTATCAGCGAGTGTTTGTGTCGGTCTGTGCTCCGCTAAGGGTTTGAAGCCACAGCACTGAGTGCCACTAACACAAATAAGCCAAATCAAACAGAGTAATCAGAAGGACCATTAGGAATGTTTGAATGTTTTCCCTCCCCGATTGTTGCTCTGGAAATCCTTCTTGTGATGAGATGCCAGCGTGTTAAGACGTTGGCCCTGTAGATATCAGACAACCCCTCCCTCAAACACAGACCTCTCTCTCTCTCTCTCGCACACACTCACACACACACACACACACACACACACACACACACACACACACATATACACACAATACACACTAGAGAGCAACTGTGGCAACATTTCAGAAGCCATTCAGATTGTTATGAAGCCAGTCACTCACAGTTGCATATTGCACTGGAATTCCTCAGCTTAAAGATCACTTTTTTCTCTCTCTCTCTTCGTCTTTCTTCCAAGGCGTCACTTTATTTGCCTGTGTTTCGCCTCCATTCTTTTTAAGCACGTTTGAACGATCCAGACCCACTAAATAGAGGAAATAACTTTTACCTCACAGTGAAAGAAAGAGAAATTAGTGTCACATAAATCTGAACTGGATCTCCTTCTCACTTTCCCACCTGTCATTCCGACAGCAACATAAAAACACCCTGTGACCATCTCGCTCTCTCTCCTATTTAGCTCAAAAGAAGGATGTTTTCATAGTATAAAATAACATTGCATTGTATTTCCTCCACATGGCTATAATAGGGAGGCAGAAATAGATAGGGAGGAGGGTGAAATAGAGGGAAAGGGAGAGCGAGAGAGAAGCGAGGGATTAAACTTTTAAGAAGGTGGTGACACCCGAACGAAAAAATTTAGGGTGTCTCTCGGAAAAAAAGACAAATAAAATGCTAGATTTTGCAGCATGCCCCTTTTTTTCTTCCGTATTTCCCTGGCTGACTGGTTGGCTGGCATCTCATCTGCTCGGGAAACTTTGCAGGTTGATCATTAGAGCTGGCATGCACCTGGTCTCTGGGAGGCTTCCGTCGCATCTCTCCAGAGTAATGCGAACTTCTGCAGCTGTCCCGGCTGCCTGTCTCCCCAGTCCCTCCTCTCACTGATGTTAAAAGAAATCTTTATTGTCAGCCACATATCCTATTCACTTTGTTCACCTGCACTGACAATCCAGGACGCGCGCATGTGTGTCTGTACTGTAAGAGTGTGCGTTGGTGTGAGGGTGTGGGTTTGTACAGATACTGTATACTGAATGTGTGTAAGTGGGAGTTTGTGTGTCCACATTTGTGTGTGTGCATGTGTGAGAGAGATAGAGAGAGAGCAAAAGGTAGTGCGAGAAAGGCAGGGAGGGTAAGAATTTGCACATTTGTGTGTGTCTGTGAGAGTGTGTGTGTACCCATCTACAGCAGCCTACTTTTCCCCTCTCCTCGTCTTCCTCATCTCCTAACATTGCCATGCCTGAGCTTCTAAATGGTCCCTCATTAGTTCAGATCTGTTTGAAATCTCCAAGTGAGAGGCTGATAACGAAGTGAAGCAGACACTAGCCCTCCCCTGCAGCTTGACAGGTACTCGCCCCAGTGTGTATGTGTGCAAAGCGTTTTGAGTGTGTGTGTGTGTGTGAGAGAGAAGGGGGCGGGGGCTGTTTGATTTGGGGTTGAGAGGGGTGATGGGTGATGGAGGGGTGATGGGTGATGGAGGAGGGGGTGGTAGTCAAAGAGAGTCCAGGGTGAAAGGGTTGGAAAGGAGGAGGAGCGAATGAGGGAGTAGAGGAATGGAGAAAAGAGGAGATGCGAGCTGAGCTCCAAGTAGGAAGCGACGAAGGAGGAGGAAGGGAGGAGTTGGAGGGTGGAAGAGAAGGACAAGGAGATGGCTATTATGGACCAGGGCATTCCAGAGTGCAGTGTGTTACGTGGTGCGTGTCACCGCCTTGTCGCAGTGTGAAGCTCTCTCTCTGTTGACGACCCTTCATGTGGCAGACTCCACACTGGCACACACACACACCTCAACAGCACTGTTGACAAGTTGCCTTGAATAATTTATCCTCTCAAGACACACACAGCTCAGAGATTTTCTTTATGTCTCAGTGCTTCATTATAAACCGATTGGGTTTTTAATGGAGGAATTGTTGGAGCCAACATGGCGGACATGCTTCTGTGTTTGAGAGAGGAAGGGATGAAGGTGACAAGGTTCGGATCTGGGGTAGTTCTTAGGGGAGGAGGGGGGAGGTGAGAGGAGAGGGGGAGGGACCAGGGTCTTGGCTGGTTCTCTAAACTGGGGTGGCGTCGAGTTTATGGAGGGGATGGGATACCATTGACCACAGTACTGCAAATGTAGTAAAAGCAGTCATTTTTGGTAGATGCTTGCAATACTTGTGCTTTCATCTGATTGCTTTCTGTTAAAAAAGTAACCTTCAAATCTGAGTTCACATTTTTGGTGCAATAAATGTATAAAACTGGTTAGGGTCGTATACAAACAGCGTCTTATTTAATGAATGGATTCTATAGTCTCACCCCCAAGCACTGTAAAAGTATGCACAAGGAAAGTTAGCCCAACTGTCAAATGATCTCAACACACCTTCCCAACTCATTGAGGACTATAGACTGACATGCTGTCTAGGCAAACTTCTTTCCATAATTACACTAGCAGATACAGAGCTAAAACTCTGCAAGTTGTTTATGGAAAGCGGAGAAGTCTCCAAATCCCCCTTGGATAGCACGACGGGTGACGAGCTTTGACGCTTGGCGTCCAATCTATCTCCGTCTCGTGACCCCCCGACGCCAGCTCCGATAACGCTGGTCACGTGATCCAGGAGGGAAGCAGCAGGAGTGACAGAGCCAAATTTAGGTTGTGAATCACACCCGCAAACTGAAAGTTTAGCATCTTTCTCTTATCTCCATTTTATTTTCCGGAGGGATAGATAAGAGTTCACGCCTCAGAAGGACTGATTATCTCCCCAAATAAACAAATATGGACAGCCATGTCTATCAAACCATGATAAAACCTATACCAAATGATTTATCTATTTATTTATTTATTTATTACTTCGAGACTCGCTTTGTGGCTGTAGTTTTCAATAAGGAAAAACAAAATGTGAACTTAAATATACGCCTCTAGTCAAGAGTTTTAATCAGACTCATTTTAAACTTATGATTGTGTTTACTGTGAACCACATGTTCAGCTGCAAAAGGGCATGCATTGCTCATCAACCTCATTTAGCTCATTTAAACAAATAATTTAAGCACATTAATAAGTACTTCTCTACAGTGTCAAACGAACTCAGGTGACTTGTTGTGAAATGGTGCCCTTTGAATAGTGTGACGTCTCCATGAAATAAAAGAGAGCATGTTAGCAAATCTTCTTTTTGAGATTAATAATATACTGTATTCTGCTAGTGGATCTAATCTATAGACTTTCACATGAAAGCAAATGCATCACAACAAATGAGAAAAACCTACCTCACAAAGGTTGCTATTATAGAATAGCTGTACATTCATTTGTATTTGTTCAGATGGCCTACGTGGCCAAAGAGTGTGGGCAAAGCCCCTGTCAACCACCCCAGTCCCGGCACCTTCTCCTCAGCTGTTAGCAGCAGCTTGACTTTCTTTCAGATGGGGGTTCATGGTTAGAGAAACGTGACCCTCCACCCCCCCCCCCCCCCTTCCCCTCCCCAGCTCCCCACCTCCTCTGCTTTGACCTCTCTCTGGGCCAGCCAAGCTAATTTTTTGCTTCAATGATCAAGAGTCAGAACATGTCACTTAATTCAAACGGGGGTGAATACAGGTATGCATGACACAATTGGTTGGATTTAACAGCCTCGCCGTCAGTCTGTGAAATAGGGGTGCACATGGGGGAGAAAATGGTTTAGATTCCATTTTAAAGAACACGCAATGTTCGATGTATATTTATGTTTTCTGTATGTCTTTAAAAGCAGTTGGCCATTGAAGTTGGTGATGGTTGGTGCCAGATGTCACCTATTTCTGTGATTCTGACAGGATTGTACAAATTAATGTTCTGACAATACAATTGTCACCCGCTTAAAATACCCATGTAAGGCAGTATGGAAGAAAAAAATAATCCAAATCTGAAAGTAACTTATGTTGGCCAACACGAGTTATAACTGTGCTGTAACTCTCCTGGGAAGCCTCACTGAAGATTAGTACTCTGACCACAAAAGAGAGATTCAACAACTTTGCAAATCAGGGATACTCTGCATTCATCAAGTTTTCCCATTTGTGAAACAGAAAGACAGGACTGACATATTGACATGTTTCTTTCACAAACCAGTCTTTTTATCAGTATTGTTCTACGTTCATGTCAGTCAACTCGAAATGCAGTCGAATAGAAACTGTCTTTGATCTCAGGAATTTCTCTTCTATTCCATTATTCCCTTCCACAAATCAAGTTTTACAATTATGTATTTCCTTCTTAAAGACATACTGTACAGTTCTAAGGTAGCTCTCTGTGTTCAGAATATCATTAGTAACGATGATATCACCCCAGGCTAACACCAGACAGGAGAGGAAACCTATTAGACACATGATCTCAGACTTCTGAAATGTGGATCTTCACGCCAAAACATCAGTTTGTGTATCCATTGGGCACCTACACACTGAAACTCACAATAAAAAACATCAGCGCTGTATCACAGAAATACCATTTATCTGAAGCACACTCATTTTTTCACTCAAGTTTTTTTTTTACACTCTTCAATCGGTTAGTATTACATTTTCCGATTACATACCAACCAATGAACATCTCATCTCAGCATATAGTGGGTGGAGCTTATGATGAAGCATACACTAATATGCAGGGAGAGGAAGAATGCTCAGAAAAAGAAGGTGCCAAACAAGAAAAATACAAAAAAACTCTCATTGAGCGGGAGACCCCGACACACAGATAATGCATCACACTTCAGTTCCTTCACATCTTATGCAAAGTGACTTCCAACAGGAGGCTGCCGCCAAGAAGCATCAGCACTCCCTCACTTGAGAGAAGGGAAGGCGGAAAAAAGTCCCCTGACGGGTGCCACAATAGCACTGGCTTTCATTATCGCCCCGCCACCCATGTCAGGCCTACGAACCGTTGGTTGTGCATGCATAGTAAATGACTGTTTACCTGCCCGTGCCTTTGACAAAGTCAGTTTCCTCCCTCACCCCCCTTTTGTCCGACAACATATCGCTTCCTCCGTCCTTTGGCTTGTGATGTTTTCAGCCCCCATACGCACTGTAGAACGCACACACGTACCTACAGAACAGATCCTCTCACACACAACACACGGACTGCATGTGATATTGTAGAATGCATGTTCAAATGACACCTGGATGTTTTCATCCCTCTCTCGGTTCCCAATCTGTTGTTCTTCCTGTCTCTGAGGATGTATGATAACAATGTCCGCAAATAATGAACTTGTCATTGTTCTTACTTTGTTCTTGTCCACTTTAACCTTTCAGGCTTTACTTTCTTTCCAGCATATTCCTGTTTTTGATTTTTTTTAATCAACTCTTATTATTGTTCTGCTTCTTGTTCCCCTCCATCATCCCTAACCATTATCCCTCATCGCTCTTCACGCTCCTCCTCTCTGCCCTATCAATGGGGTGCGTGTGTGGTGTGTGTTTGCGCTTGTGCGTGTGTGTGCCTGTGTCGCGGTTGCTCTGTTTATGCAATCCTCTTGTTTTGAAGTGACAGGCCAGGATAGATATGCAATATTAAAGATGTTGGAGCTGGGGGGGAGGGGGAGGGGGAGGGGTGGAAGCTTAGGCATTTTTGACATCTAATTAGCAACTTCCACGGTTAACACATCCCTGCTCAGGGGGGCCACAGTCCCATCTACCGGGGGCCCTTCGAAACGCAGGAGGAATATGGCCCTCACCATCGCCTCCCCTGACTTCTCCTCTAATGTAACTAGTAATCACAGCACTAAGGTTAATGAACGACTCTCAGAGGTCGGCGATTCCAGAGAAATACAGGCCCTGCGGTGTTGCCAGGACACCAATTAAGAGGAGTTTAGGGGCCTTGTTTCCACCCTCTTCAAATGCTAATAGTACTCTGTTCCAGGGCTGTGTTGAGGCAGGGGACGGGGAAGCATGTGCTGGGGAGTGCCCAGGTGTCGCAGTGCCACTCCTGGAGGATTATGGATGATACCAGTCGGCCTCACAGATCACAATGGAGGGAGACCTATGCTGTTCCCTATTCTCCTGGTCCCGTTTGAGTGCAAGATGAAAAGAGCACCAGAGACAAAGTGGAACACTCATATATACAAACACATTTCCTGTCCAGGTGAATATATTGTCTGTACGCACACATACACAACCACAGACAGGCACACATGCACACAAGCACCTATATTATGATAATATTATAGATTCATAGAGGCTGTAGATGTGAATGCATGCAAATACAAACATTACGTGTGCATACATACCCTAAGATGAAATTACAGACCATTCAACTCTATCAAGTCTGCTGTAGAAATAATGAAATGATGGTAATTATCTGAGTTCACTTGGTTTCATGTGGCTTTTCTAAGTCACCTGCACCCTCGGAAACCGAGAGCATCGGGAGATGTAGTTCTTTAACTGGATATGGAACTGCTGCTCCCTCCCTCTCATTCTTCTCATCCCATGGCACATCACCTCTTTCCTCCCTTCCTCTATCTCTGTCTATCTTGCTTTCTTTTCTCCTCCCCTTTCTCCCTCTGCTCTTGACACTCCCCCTCCATCCCTTTTCCTACATTTCTCTCCTTCTACCTTTCCTACACTCCCCCTCTCTCCAACCTTCTGTCCTGTCCTCTCTTTCTCCCCTCCTTTTTTGTCTTCTCTCCTTTTTGTCCTCCTCCCTGCCCTTCTTCTCTCATTTTTCTATGTCTTCCACGCAGTTTTTTGTCCCCTCATCCCTCTCTCTCTCTCTCTCTCTCTCTCTCTCTCTCCCTCCCTTCTCTCTCCCTATTCCCCCTCGTCTGTATTCCTCTAAGGCTCTGTCCCTGTCCTTTGTTCAGGCTTGATTCCCAGAGGTGCCAGCTAGTACAATGGGCCCTGGCTGGCTCCTCTTTAATAGTCAAGCATATGTAGAGAGCAGGGAATACACCTCCACACACAATAGAAGCAGCAGGAGCCGCACTGGGGCATGTCATAATCATACACAGATCGGAGCTGTGTGCGTGTGTTTGTGTGCGTGCGTGCATGCATGTGCGCGCGAGTGAGCGAGAGTGTGCATGTGTGTGTGTCTCAACTGTGAGTCCATGCAGAAGTAGTTAACAAAGATAAGATGTAGATCTCAACCCTGCATACTTATCTTTTTGGTCTTACATCCTCAGTTTGATCTGTTTAATAACTGCTGATAAAGCACAGCTTATACTGTTCACTTCTTTGTGTGAACTATGCATTTGTGGGTTATTGTGTTACGCAGTTAGAGCTGTACTCAATATTTAAAATCTTCTTCAGATCTAAGATAGCTCTTCCTATCAGTGTCTTGTGTGGTCAGCAGGTCTGGACTGATAGGGAAGTATAATACTGATATGGCTCCATATAAAGTAAAATATGTATACCATAATTGCATCAAATGGTACATCCACATATTGTACATTATAGAAATGCAATCATATTGTCATAGTTCATCAATGTAAAAAGTGCACTGGTACCCTATTCATCTCTTTTGGGGTCAGGGGTGTTTGTATCAGAGACAGCCTCTTGAAGCCAAGAGGCACAGACACACACATACTGTACACACACCCACACACAGCCTTGGCAGGCAGAGAGTGAAACATCTATGGTTGTTGTTTTCCTCATCAGATAGAGTAAACAAACAGAGGCATTAGAAGCCGCGACAGGACGATGCACACACACACGCACAAACACACACACACACACACAGGCTCAGTCGAGCCTCCGGAATGATCAATTAACTGATTATTCTGACGAGGGCGCTGATTCGATAATCAGCCAGGCTATTAATCACTTTTTATCTCCTGATCAGGAGATGTGTATTCATTATGTGCCTCATATCGGTCCAGAGTCAGAGAGGGCCATGTTCTCAATCACGCTGGTGTGCCTCACACCAAGCAGGGGCGGACTTTCATGCACACGTTTCTTACTCACGTATGCATACGTGCACACATAAAAACAGTCATCCTGACTCTGAGAAATATACTAATAATATATATGTAAATAACAATAATGTTTCTTTTTTGTGGCGCCTTTTAAGAACCCAAGGTCGCTTCACAATGGCGTGAAGCGATAATCAGGTTTAAAATAACAACAGTGAGCATTTTGATTTTAACTTTGAAATGAATATATTCCTAAAATACATAAAACCTAAATTTTTATTTTACTTGACATATTCCTTTTAGAAACTGTGAAAGAAGGAAGCAGATTGCATGATGAGCTATTACTTTGTTGAAGAAGGTACTTTTCTAAACATGGTTAGGTTCTGTTCTGAAAACGTTATCTGTTTCATGAACACTTACCTCATTTTTTGCACTTGCTTCCTCTGGCACACTATGCTTTTTTGTTATTTTTTTCAATTAGAGTCAATTGACCTGACAGAATTACTGGCTATTAAATGCATTTTTGTAATGTTCCTAGGCTAATTTGCCTGGGCTTGTCAGCTGTATTTTATGAAGGAACCCCCCCCTCTCTTTTCTTCACACACTTTCTCTCTCACACACACAGACCCTGGTTCACTCTGTGGTGCAGAATAGCTTATAATTTCCCAATCTTTTCCGTCAGTTTCCCTTTCAATAAATTGCAATTACAGGAAGTAGTTAGAGATGCATACATCCACCCCTTTGTTGTCCTAACATTGAAGACATTCTGTAGTTGTGAAGAGGCAGACCGAGAGTGGGATAGAGAGAGAGAGAGAGAGAGAGAGAGAGAGAGAGAGAGAGAGAGAGAGACGATCTTTGTGGTTGAGAAGCCATAACAAAATCAGCCTTCATATGTAAACCGTGTCACTTGGTGAGAAACTCTCCTGGGCTCGAAGTGACAGATAAGGGAAGTGTTTTCTCTCCTTCCTGCTCATTAGAAGCCCAGCTTTCCTAAAGATGTTTAGATAGACTGTCCTCATTCCAAACTGCTCTTTCAGATGCTTACAGAGAACATTTTGAAACGCTGAATGTCCTTTAGCAAACCGTTTGATCCAGAGAAAGGTGTGGTCGGCTCGGAGGTCCAACCCCTGACCTTTGGGTGAATTTCATTCTAGGTCCTGTCCAGTGCTGGACTGAAGCTTGAGCCTAGCTTGAGCCTTTCTTTTTAACTTTAACTTCGCCTTGCATGTGGGGGGTTGGATAATTCACAACATTCACAACACCTTTGCTGCTATGATGTCAGACTTCGTCCAAATACTACATCAGCCCCACTCCCCTGTCTCCTAGCCTGCCAGACACCAACTACAGAGACACATGCCCTGCACAGGCTCCCCAGTCCCTCTCTCCTCTCCCCTCATCCGTCAAACTCAAACCCGGCGCTGCACGCTTCACATCTCCTCATAAAATATGCAAATGTCCTCCAAATGAAATACCTTTTCCCTCCGTCTCTGCAAGCCTGAAACCCTTCCATCACCCGTCGTCTCCCCCTACTAATCATCTCTGTTGGTAATAACTCCAGCCGAACATCTGCTTTCCTCCACAACACTTCACTAATTTTTCCCTCATTCCACTGCGCATCGCTCACCCCCTCTCCTCTTTCCCAGACACAATCTACATGTATTAGGTCGTAATGACTTAGCGGTTAAAAGCAAATAGATGCCAAGGGACGTACACACAGTACACACACGAAAGGCACGCACGCATATACTTTCTGGCATTCTCACACCAATGCACACTCACACACACAGTCAGTAGGCACACGCACACACACACACACACACACACATATGCACTCCCCCCACACAAACAGGCATAAATACACACCTTCCTCCACTCCCCGCCCCTCCCCAACACACAAAGACGCACACACAAATACACACACTCACCAGACAGACTGCCACCCAACATGGGCTAGTCAAGATAAATCGGGCAGCGAGAGAGAGAAGAACTGAGTCCTATCAATCACATTAAATGCTTGGGCGTCTGTTATCAGAAAGTATGGTTGACACCCCATTTAAACCCCAAGGGGTTTGTTAACGCTTGGCAAATTATATAATGTGTGATGGTTAAGTGTGTGTTTGTGTGTGTGTGTGTGTAACTTGGGAAGGGGAGAGGGGAATGGTTAAAGGGTTATTAACTAACAAGGAAAGACAATGAAGCTTCAGCTGAGCACTTATTAATGTAAACTACATAAATTCAAAATGCAACTCACCAGCGTGATGTAGACATCAAGTTAACTTGTATACCATAAATCGCACCTTTGCGTACAACCACTACAGGCACACTCAAACAATGGATGGTCCCAGGTCGGAACTTGTTTCACTTGTGCTCTGATCACAGATTTAGTTGTCCACGATATAACTTTTTTTTAAAGTGTTCAAACACAGGCAGTGATTTCATAACATTATTTCTTTTAATGGCCTCATTTTACGTAAAGTAAACTGGGCTGTAATGGTATCACTTGCTGTGCTAAATAAAGTTTGAATGGAATGCCATTTCTAAACAGTCATCTACCTTATAAGAATGTGCCTAAAATGAGCACTGGGGAGGAGAGAAACACTTATAATTGCAAAATAATTAGTAATTGTTACTTAAATCATTCTAATGATCTTCTGTAAATTAGCAGTAAGAGTCGCAGTTGTTTTTCTTCCTCATAGGAAATAATGACAATGGAAACTTGATCACCTATTGTTATACACGTTTATGTGTTTGTGTGTGTACGTTCGTGCATGTGTGTTATGGCATTTCCTCTAGTTAATGTGTACATTCCTGAAAGATCAATTTGCGCCCATGTACCTCTGGGCCAAACCAGCCTATGATTTTGCAGTTTGATGTTGTTGTCAATTGTAGCAGTTTATTTTCAGTGGAAAATACAAATGCGGAAGAGCTTGGGAGAGAGAAAGGAATAACACACATCTATGGTCGGCAAATAAATTATTCAGACCAATATGACAGCAGATGTTGGAAGCTGGTGGTCTACTACTACAATTTTTGATCACAAATTCAAACCCAGACCCTGCGTGGCGGGCAGACTGACGGGCTAGATGGGAGTCCGTCTCTTCTCCTCTCTTCTGTCTCCTCTCATCCAATCTCTTTCTCGCACCATTTGTTTCGGAAAGCGATGCTTTGCAATAGAGAGCGGGTCTTGGGAAAGACCTATGTTGTTAAAATAATATCCTTGAGCATTCGTGTCCTGCAGCCTGCAGGATTAGCTGTGGATGAACGGGAGCTGGATCCTGGAGAGCTATTATAAGCTCGTAGTGCAAAAAGAAATATGAAACATTCCTGTAAATTAATTCTCAAAATAATATGTTTCAATATGGTCATTGGTGTTCCTTAGCATTTGCAGATGAAAATATTATTCATTATATTAAGGTTTTGTCAAATGAATTTTATTCTAATAGTAACTGACTTGACCAAACCAGGAAACTTTTGATACCTTAATTTAAAATTCAATCAATACAACTGAAAATCATTTTAATAAAAGAAACAACTAACAGAGTTAAATGAAAGATACTCATTTGATTTGATATCACCGTATACAATGGAATAGATGTGAGAAGTCGAAAGTCACTTCAAACATAAAGCACAATAAAAAACAACATTTATCATTGCCACTTTAAAGACCTCGCTTTCCATCAGCGGTGCTTTGTCGAAAGGAAAGGAAAGCAGGGGGTAGAAACAAAGGGATTTAACCATACTTAACTTGCAATTGATGGTCCCTCTACACCACTCTAGCGCCCAGACACCTTTTTCATACACGAGTGAACCATTCATATTCCATCTGTTCCAGCTCTCACTCTTTGGGGAGGCTGTCAATCTCGGGGAAGTCATGTGACAAGGAGGAGGAGATGGCAGTGGAGAGGGGGGGTTAAGAGGAAGAGAGGGTTGGGAGGGGGGGCTGGAGGGATAGAGATAGAGTGAGAGGGGAGCTAGAGAGGGAATGAAGGAGAGAGGGAAGGAGGGAGGGAGAAAATGTTCACCGTTACGCAGCTCACCGCAGCTGAACTCCTGGGACCTTTCCAAGGGCTCATCGCACATCAGTGTCCTGCTGAGCCATAGCTACGGAAGAGAGGATCGGAGAGGGAGGAGAAAATAGAGGGAGAGGAGGGTGAAGAAAGAGTACACAGAGGAACTCATAGACACAGTAACCAAGGTAGAGAGCGAAAACAAGAAACGAGAGACAGAGGGGGAGGTGGGAAGGAGGGATGGAGGGAGGGAGAGAAAGATAGAGAAAGAGATAGCGAGAGGGAGAAAGAGAGAAAGTGCGCAGAGGGAGAGAGCATGAGAGGGGAGGGCATGGCCGGGAGGCAGCGCGGAGGCGACACATCTGTCACAGTATTAACTTTCTGCTCTCTGGGACCTGGGTGTCAGAGAACGCCGCTGGGCTCAGGGCTTCAGCCATTTTGGAGATCAGATGGAGGAACAAAGCAGTCCAGGAAGCACCACACCTGCCAACCTCCACAAAGTCATACTTGTATACAGATCCCAGTCCAAAATGTTTAGCTTTTCCAATCATGAAAACATTTGAGATGCACTTAATTTACCTTTGACCAACAGCACATTTGGCATTTAAAGTTATATCCATTTTGAGTGTTGAAAATACTTCCAAAATATGTTCCCTTTCTGGTGTAAGTTCACTAGCAATTCATTGGGGTGTTGCATGGCAATGTAAACCTAAACATTTTCGAAAGTACAACACATTGCAAGTGAGATCCTTATTCAAATCAGACTTCATGAAAGCAGCTTATTCTAACTAATTACCAGCGGCAAGTCTGTTTATCAATGCCAAATCCCTCTGTTCAGGTCCAAAGTATGCTGTAGTGGCTCTAATGCCAGTCTCTGGTGACCATCATCAGAGCATCTAACCTCTAATGTCATTATGGTCACTTTTGTCCTGGCTTAGTCCCTCTGTGGATCAAATCAATAAAGCCTGTTTACCTTTACAGCCCAGAGGTGGGCTCCGGCCATACGGCTGGACCAGGGGGACTTGTTTGGTCTGGCCTCCCAGTGGCAGGGGGCCTTGGCTGGGCCTAAATGTCCACCCCTCCCCCCATCAGTCGCGGGGTGCCCTGGAGCCTCTGGCTTGCAATATGGTTGTGACAAGCCCAGCGGCCCTTCAACTCACCCCTGCGGGACTTCTGGTCACCAGGCAGCCGCCTTCCCATCCCAGATGCTGCTGGGGCTGTTGTTTTCCTCACTGCTGTTGCTGTTGTTGTTGTTGTTGATGATTGGAAGAGCTGATCTCTCTCTCCATCCTTTGCACACTGTCTCTCTCTGGCCTGCAGGGCATAAAGAAGCCCCATGAATTAATGAAGATAAGGGTGAGGTAATTAAACACCATGGCGATGATGACACAGATCCTGGGAGGGTTGTAGAGGGACAGGAGGTCTGCATGGGGCCCAAGCCCTCCCTTTCTATTTTTCTGCCTCTATCCACGCTGCATCCGTCCTCATCCCTCCATCCCCACCTCCCTTTGGTCCCCAGGTTTCCCTGCGCACAGATAGGGCTTGATTGGCCTGCTGGGCATAGGGAAAGGTGGGGAGGGAGGGCGGCATGGGTAAAGGTGGCACCCAGGGGAGGAAGGGTGGGGGAAGCAGGAGGAAGAGATGGATGAAGGGGGATAGAATGAGTCTGAGCCTCACCTGTGGCCCTGGAGGCCCCTCCCTGGGCCCCTCCCCTGGAGGCCAAGGTCACGCGGTGTGGCCCAAACACCCCCCACTGAGAGAGGGCAGGAAAACAACGGGCTGGGAGGGAGAGAGGGAACGCAAGACTGAAGGGTGGGCGAGGTGGGGTGGAAGGGGGCTGGAGCAGTAGGGCACTTCCAGGGATTACTGCTCCCTGTGCTGGCCCGCAGGGGCGCAGCCTTGATGGACGTCTGGCTGGCAAGGTGCCTGCCCTTTTATCAGATGTGATACTCACTGCCCACCTCTAACATTGAGGTGCACCATCCAGGGCAGGACGCTTCCAACCAGTCTGAGGCCTACAAGGAGAGTAGAACATGAAGTTGCAGATACATAGAGATTGGCAATTTAGCATTCAGTCAGAATTAATGAGCTGGATCTGTGAACATATACAGATCCATGTGAAACTGTAGACTACCAACAAACCTACCCTTTACTGATGACCCAACCATGAAATGCTGTGTTTGTGTACACATGTATTGTATCACCCCTTCTACAAAGTTTTTTTTAGTAAAGCCATAACCACAAAGACAATTTGCTCTGAAATGGATAAATAATCCCCATTTGTCATTAGAATTTTGATGAACAATTTTTATTTCATGATGCCCTTTCACAGGTATTTTAGGATCTGAATAAACTTAGTCTAGAAGTAGTGTCCATGGATACAGTCTATGTAACCTTATCAAAAATAGACTGTAAGACTATAAACAGCAACATGGTGTACATGAGTTAGGTAGTAGATGGAACAACAGCAGTATTCCCTGCCTCCCTCATTCCCCAGTTGACTAGCGCAGGCCCTGCTGATGTGAGGGCACCAATAAAGGACATGTGGGGCGAACACAGGCCATTAAGTCATCAGATGAACATTAGGACCATGGAGACCTACATGTACCTGTCTCTTTTGTTTATTTGCCATCAAATGGTAGACTGGTAGGACCATAGTCTTTTTACCCTCCCTTGAGAGTTTTTCTACAATTTCTTAACCTTGGACTAGCTCCACTACCAGTCCCCTTAGCCTGACTGCGGCCCCCACCTCCCAACCCAATGCTGATCCCATGTCCCTGTCCACAGGAGCAGCCTCCTCCCAAAGGCTTCTGGGAATATCCTGCATGAGGCGGCAGGTAGACCTTTTGTCAAATGGAGGCGTTGGGAATACTGGTGCAGCTAGGGTCGTCTGTCTGACACTGGTCCCTATACGCACACGCAACACACACACACGTACACACACATCCCATCTGGCCAAACCCTTAGCTCTTCTTTGTCCTCCTGTGTCCCAAGATGCCGTTTGTCATCGCGACCCCAAAGTTCGTTATGTAAACAAAAATGTGCCCTAATTAATGAGAGGAAAGAGCCTCCCTGGGAAATGCAGTCTTGAAGCCAGGGAGCAGGAAGAGAGGGGCTGATGGGGTGGCCTGGCCAGGTGTCCCTTTGTAAGGGCTCAACAGACAAATCTATGCAGGCTGGCATCATTATTTCATTAAGTCATCCACTGCTAACTGTCTCTCAGTACACTAATCAGAACTCATCTAAAAACCGTACGAATGAAAACTGCAAAATCCAGGTTAAAAGTTAGTTTGAAGATAAAGATCAGATATGAATACCCACACAAACTGTTCAACAAATAAACATAAGAATCATCTAAATATTTCTCGGTACGTCCGTGTTCTGGTGGAGAAATGGTGAGCGACGGAATAAAAGCAGACAGGAGAGAGGGATTGCAGAAAGAACGACAGAAAGAGCAGACAATGGGAGTCCCGGTAGAGAGGAACCCCCCTCCTTGTAGTCCTGGATGGGAGGAGTGCAGAAATGCACTGATTACAAGAGCAGGAAGAGGAGAACAGGTGCGACGTGGACCCCCTTCTGGGACCCCCACCGCCCCAACAGACACTGGGGCCGCAGTGGGACCGAGTTGGGGTGGGGAAAGGGGGGTGGAGAGGTTGTTACAGGAGGGACCACATACGTTAAGGAGGGGGAGAGTGGGGGTGGGGAGGGGCCAAAGCTTACCTCATTAGAGAGCTGTTGCTTGTGCTAACTCACCTGCCCCTTGGGAGAACTCTAATCATCACAAAGGGGACTGGGAGCCGGTTAGAACACGGAGAGAAACGACGCTGCACAACTTTTCACCCATCCTCTTGTATTGTCTTCCTTCCTTCCTGTTTTCCTCATCCCGGAGCTGAAGCGAGGTGTGTTTTGTCTGTGTTCATCTCCACTGGGCTTTGGGTGTCATTGCAAAGTAGTTTGAAGTGTAAAGTAAGAAGTCAATGTCACTGTAAGTGTTAAAATATGCAGTAATGAGTGGAATACAGTTCACCCATTAAATGCATTGGATGTTGTTTTCTTCATTTTCAGTGGCAAGGTGCTGTCAGGCAAGCAATTCTGTCAAGTTGTTAATCCACATCATGTGCAGAAGGTTACCAATTGTGTTTTTTCAGCACCATTCTTCCACCAGTAGTACGTAATACACATTCTGATATTTCTTCATCTCAGATCTTTACCCTTTCAAAGTGAAGCAGAATAATAGAGACAGACACTGTAATAGATGTCAATTGCCAAACACTGAATGAGCCCAAATGCACACAATAACAACCATGGATTTAAGAACGTTCAAGGTCCCCTTACTCACTTTTTAATATGAATTCTGTGTTGTATTCTTTCATACTATAAGTACCTTGGAAAAACTGGATGAGGCATAATTGCTACTCAAAGTACATTCCATTACTTAGCAAAAATGACTGGATAAAACACACCTCACACACTCCCAATTGAAAACACACTGCAGTAACACCAGCAGAGGTTGAAAAAAGGAAAAGATGCAGAAATTGACACCTTGTCATGTCAAGAAAAAGACAATGGAAGGACGATTATGCATCCTGACACTCATTTTTCAACCATTAAGGCCCACTGGCCTCCAATTCCCCCTAATTGCCAAATATTCCATACATCTGTCCCATTAAATAAGCGTAATTGAAATAACACGAGCGCGGGTGCTAGCTGATCACCCCCGCAAGACATCCTTAAAGTGGGATGCACCAAGCAGAGAGATAGAGGGAGAGGGCTGCTCACAGCTGGAAACACGTCAAGGATCATTTCCATTTCCCAATGATTAATTTGAGTTTAATATCTTAAATCAAAACCTGATTAATTTAGAAACAATTTTGATGGTGCCCTGCTACTAATACACATGCTGTTAATTAGATTGAGCCTAATGTGTTTTTTTTCTCTTAACATAATTAAGGAAGAAGATACTGCCCCATGTGAACTCGTGTTGGTACAACCCACCACAGAAGGTGGGGAGATTCGTAACTGTGCATAAATGTTTGTTGAGGGTTTGGAATGAGGGAAAAACTAAGAGTGATCAATATGTCTCAAAAACCTATCTGGCTAAACAGATGACATCACTCTGGTCATGTACGATCGAATCTAAGAGTATTAAGTGTGATGCATCAACAAAGGTAGATCTTATGATAATGCCTGAAATGTGGATGTTTGTATGGATACATAATTTTAAAAAGAATGTACAGAATGGTTTGGCGATATTGAACCCATCACTGTTACTTACAACAGCTGAATGAAGCAAAAGGAATTTTATTGATGTAGATACATTTTAAGGGCAGGTAATCCGGTTGTATGTAACAAACACCACAGCACTACTAGTATACAAATAATAATAAAAAAATGTATAGCTGTATAATTTGAAGTAATGCTATGCAACACTGTACAGAATCTATTGGTTTTCAGCCAAATGCCGCTCACTATATGATACACAATTTCTAATTGGCACATAATAAATATGTTTTGTTGTTGTTCTATCATCAACCGGTGTTGGTAAAAAAAAGAAGAAAAAAAAGAACTTTCATTTTCACATCCAATTAAAAGTTATAGAACTCCATTATGAGAATTCTACTGTCTGTATCCAAGCAAAACGGCAAAATATAAGTCATTAATTGATATCCATTGAGCGTTGCATTCATTTGCACTGAAGGTAGAACAATATATATTCAATCTGCAATATATTCTGGTCCTGCTCCAAACTCATCCGCAGGTTAGCGTTTTGTCAGCATCAGTTTCATGAAAGTTCAGCCGTCTGAAACAATGCCAAAGCCTTCAATTAAATAAGGTCTTAGAACACACTTTTTGTTCGCAACTTTTCGTGACACGTATGCCATGAATCATCTACAATATGAGGGCTGTAACAACACGCTGGTGAGACTTAGTTGACATTAAAAAGCACCTCAACTCGAACTCACCTCTAAGATGTGCTTGTGTGCTTTGTATGTGTTTGCATGTGTGTGTGTGTGTGTGTGTGTGTGTGTGTGTGTGTGTGTGTGTGTGTGTGTGTGTGTGTGTGTGTGAGTGTGTGTGTGTGTTTGTATGGAAGTGCACCTATGTGTCTAGGTCAATATGTCTAGGTACGGGCATTACCAAAGGAGGAAAAGAGTCCCTATCCCCAACAGCAATCTCCTCTCCAATTTGTCCCCCCTCCCTTGGCTAATCCCAGGAGACTGCCTGTGGCTGCAGAGCCAAATTTAGGAGGGTAATTAGAGCCACGCGCAGGGGCACTCTGCAGGCCAGGAAGAGGGACACCAGGCAGCGTCCAGAGGAGAACACACACACAGACACACACACACACACACTGGCCCACATCAGCTCCCACCACTCTCCCAGACCTCCCACTGGAGACCCACAGGTGCAACGGGATTTATATCTGTTCATAAATGTTTAACCTCTGGGGTTTTTTAAAAGGAAAAGGGCAACCTTATCTTTTTTCACCGTGCTGTTAATTGAGGGAATGATTAGACAGATTAAAGCATGCTGTTTGACTCAACAAGTCTCTCTCTTTGTTCTGTACTGAGAAGGCCAGGGGATCCCCATACTGTTTCCCCCGTCAAGGCTTCAACCACTGTAGGAGTTCACTCAGAAGCTTCTCAGAAACATGGCTATCTGGTTCAGATCTGCTCTACTGGGCATAGCACACACTCACTGTTACAACAATGAAGGAACCATGAAGGTGGAACCATCCCCTCCGCAATTAAATACGTTTTTGCATCACACAAGTTAAATGATACAAAAGTGCATTACGAGTATATTGTTTTATATGTGGTTTTATCATTATAGTCACTTAGATAACCTAATTTGAAAAGATAACATCTTGGACTACAGGCAATGGTTGTGCATTTAATTCTCTGCTCGATTTCCATCCCTCAGGTATAAAAAGTAGCCAATTTGCCTGTGGATTCAGGGCCAGAGATGGGCTCTGGGTCAAAGTGCCCCCTCAACATGCAGGATTAATTTCCTCAGATAATACCTGTCTTTTTCCCACCACTCATGAACCCATTACAGCTAATGTAAAAGTAGATGAGAGTTCTCCAAGTCGTTTTGGAAGACCTCATTGGAGATGTTGGGTAGTTTTGCAATATTCCCTTGCTGGGTTCTTCATTAGGACATGAACAGGGCACAATGAAGTCTGGGAGACGTTTTTCACGCTATTCATTTTCTCTTTGATCTCACATTAAAATGTTATGCTCTTGGTCTGTCATCTTCTCCCTGGTCTACTTAATGGAATAGAAGATTTGTTCAATTGAGTTATTTTTGTTTCAAATACAGTATTGTAGTAGGCTTAATGGTTTCTCAAACATTTAATTAAAAAAGGATTCAAGGTTTTGATTACTGTAATACAAATGCGTTTGAAACATTTAGATTAATTTATTTCGTGTTTTTTGTACCCTCTTTGAGCTTACTAACATTATTATTAACATCATGTTACCTCTCAACCGAAGTTAACTAGCAGGCATTATCCTGGTACTATTTTCCTAGGGAGGTTAACTAGATAACACTCATCATCATCATCGTCATCATGACGTTGATGAGGTTAACCAATCACAGCTTCCCTGTGACCAGAGGAAGAGGGACGTGTCAGCAGGGTGTCAGCCAGCAGCGGCCCAGCCATCTTGAACAGGGTCGGAGGTGGGGCAAGATGTTACCTACTCTAAACTTCACATGCAATGCTGAGAAACACAGAGCTCTACCACTCCTTCCGGGTCCCCTCCCCCCTCCCACCTTTCATTTTGACTTCCTCTCCTTTCCAGTGCTATCTTTACTTCACCTAACCTCTACCCACATCCCCAGTACCACCCCCCCATCCCGACCTCACCCCCGCCCGCCCCCTCCTCATATTTCATTTGGGAGTCAGAGCGACCGCAGAGGCCCCGCTTGCAGAGAGGCACTTCCTCCTTATACAGCTTCCATCCACACCCTGCAGTCTGACTGACTGGCAATGGCACCCCTAATCTCTGTCGGAGATCTGTCTGTGTGCATTTGTGTGTGAGAGACAGAGCGAGCAAGAGAGAGTGTTTGCATGTGCATGCGCGCATGTGCGTGTGTGTGTAAAGATAGCATCAGAACGAGTGAGGCAGTATCTGGGTTGGAGCAGATGTCTCATTCTGTCATCGCTGTCATCATAACTTGTTCACCTACAACAACAAAAGTCACCATTGCTGCATGTCACACACGCAAGTGGCACGTAGGTATGGGAAAACACATTGCACTGCGTGAAAGAGAGACAGATTAAAAAGGACTTTGGATTTTAGGGTCTCGCATCCGGTTTGTAGGCCTACTTGTTTTCCTGTAGATTCCTCAGACGTTTTATGCTAGAGGTCTGGTCCATTTAAGTTCATGGTAATTATGACATTGCTACTCTGGTCACCAGATGCTGCCCCCCCCCCTCCATTCCCCCCACCCCACGTTCTCTGCGCTGGCCTTTCTCCACCCCCTCCGCCCATGCCTTCCTGGGGTGGGGCTGACTTTCAGAGAACAGAAGACAGCTTAGAGAGAGGGAGGGGGGGTGAGAGAGGAAGAGATAGAGATGGAGTTAGAGAGGGAGGGAGAAATCAATAACACATGATTTATTGATCACTAAAAATGATTATCCTCATTAGCCCCCCAAAGGGACGCCGGCACTAAGCAGATGACAAAATGTCACACCCTCCCTCCCTTCTCCTCACTCCACACACCCTCCTCAGTCCACACACTCCTCACTCCACACACCCTCCTCCCATCCTGCACTCCCCTCCAACCCACCACTCAGCAGCCCACGTCCCCAATATGATCCCTGGACACCTGTGTCTGCCTCGTCCCCTCCTCTCAGTGGCATCTGGACCTCAGTGACGAGCCAAAAGACGGCAGATTTGGTTTGCGGTGTCCAAGCACAGGTGACTCAGAGAATAACAGTCCCTGTACAAGGACTCTCTGGTTGTTTCCCTCCGCTCGCAGGTTTTGAGAGAGTGCAGGATTTATTTGTTTCATTTCTCTCTTCACACAAGCGCGCACAGTCACACAAACATGCAAATACACACAGATCCCTGCATGAGCAAAGAATCATGGACATAGAGCCACAGACATGAGCTTCAACAGGAGCACACACGCAGTAAAACAAACACTGACGTTGACCCGTGTACACTCTCACCACGAGATGCAGAGAGGAGCTGTAAGCCTGACCTTGTCGCTTTGGTGCTTTAAATACTGGGAGCCAAGCCCTCACTGCTGGACAACAGATCGCTGGCACGGAACACAGCCCATAAACACAGCGTTTGAATCTGTACACACACTCTGGCAGGCACCAACATAGTGCACACACAGATTCACACACTTCTCAAGAACAGAAGAGAGGGGAGAGAATTAGCTGGACGTGGGGGAGGATGGATAGTTTATTGAAAGGGAATGGGGCAGATGAGGGACTGAAGGCTGGAAGAAGGGAGGGGGTGCGGAGGGACGGGATCAAATGTGTTTTTAATTAATTCAAGACGCTGCAGTGAAACTATGCTTTAATTAACCAGAGGGTCAGGCTCACCGTACCCAAATTTTCTCCCTCCAATTACTGGGCCATCTTTACGCCTTATGTTCTTTCCCACAATGCAAATCTAAACCGCCGACGGCATTATGTATGTAGTCACAAGTTTATGGCCATTTCTCCCTCCCCCTTCTCTTTCTCTCTTTCTGTCTGTCTCTCTGTTTCCTTCACTCTCTTTCTCTCTATTGTTGTATTTCTCTCTATCTTTTCACTAGCAGATTATGATGGAATGGGAGTTAGAATCAGTCGATGTCTGATAGTTTTTCCGGCAGCATTAGCAAGGTGCTCAGTAGTTATTTATGTGGCGTATTAGTGACACACTATCGCTTTCTGAATTGTTAAGTTTAGTTGGAGTGAGAAGTAGGAGGAAGCTAATGGGAGGATTCACGTGCCAGGAAAACTAGCCGTGATGTCATTCTCATGCAGGAGTTGGATCTTTTTCACTCGTTTATCGCTGTTTTGATGAGAGCCATTTTCACATCTCAGCAGCTGCAGTCTTCCAAAGAGTGTGTTTGTTTGTGATCTTGTTTGAGCCTTTGTGTATATGAGTGCAGCACTTGCTGTGCATCTCAATAAACCATGCATGTGAGTGTGTGTTTAGGGTTAAACGTCCACCCCTCCCGTCTCCTCTCGGTCCGCTCCCCTCTTACCCCCTTTCCTCCTGCTGGCTGGACTATCCCTCATGTCCCGAGTGGGGCTGCAGGGGCTGGAAGGGCCCATCCATGCCTGGGGAGGGGGGTGACTGGACGCTCCATCACCTGACGGCCACCGCTCAGAATGATGCATGGAGTCGGCCGTCGACGCAGCGGGGACGAGCAAGGGGACCTTTAAGACCACAGTGCCACACAGATGCACCCATACAAACACCGGAGGCTTGGAGGTGTCATTTCCGCTGGCCTGCGGGGTAATAGATTGGAAAGGGGCGGAGGGGGGGAGGTGATGATAAACATGGGCTGCTGACCCCTTTAGGGGATAGTGTGTCGTTATATGACAAAGCACAACACCCCTCTACTCTCTCATATAGGGATGGTCGAGGGAGTCGTTGATAGATGACGCAGCGAAGTCGATTGAAAATAGAGCTGCATTTGTCAAGTGAGCTATGATGACGCTACCGTCGCTCAGCCCCGCATGGAAAGAGGTGAAGGACAGTGTAGCTGATGTTCAGTGGTCGATACACGCGTTTTGTTTAGGTAATGGAAAAGTTACCATAGCGACAGCTCTTTATTTTTTTTGCTTAACAAGCGGCAGCAAGCTAGCAGTAGCCTGGCTAGAAGGCTCCCTAACTGTTGTGGAATGGCCTCTGTGGTGAGCGCTCCATCTGCCTACCATTCACCTCCTCTCGTAATGAAAATAGTTGGAAATGAGGAATTCCATTTCCCACAGCTATTGTTGACTTGCCAGGTTGTAAAAAGTGAGAGCGGGAGAGGAAGAGAGAGGGGGGGGGGACTTAGAGTTCACATTGTCCCATTTACGCAACCTCTGGAGCTGTTTATCCCTAATTACATCATGTCTAAGTAGAAGAGAAGGTGTGTGTGTGCATGTCTGCTTGGGCATGTACATTATCTATGTGATATGCCTGTGTATGTGTTTGTCAGCATGCATGCAGCATTTGTATACTTGTATAGTTATAATCATTATCTTAGGTGCGCTGTTATGACCTCTTATAACAAACAGTGTTGTTGCAAAAACAAGAAAACTCGAATCAGGTTGGAGGGACAATCCCTCTCCTACTCCTGAAAGCCTTCCTACCACCAGCCCTGTCCTGTTTCTTCCCTGCACACAGTCAGACTGGCCCTCCAGAGAGGGCCTGGAAGTTACCTTAGTGATGTACTCTAAAACACATCCGTGTGAGCTGGCTTCAACAGATGAGCTCCAGAAAGTAATGTGCTAATCTTTCTCACTTGCTCCTGGGTGCGACCCAGCTAATGAAGAGGATGATCCTCCCCAAAACGCTTTTTTAATCCACCACATCTCTGGTGAACTTGTTCAAGGTTGCCGAACAGTTAGTTTGTTAACAGCTGAGCATCTATGGATCGCCTACAGTGATGCCCTGCATGGAGAAAGTGTTACTCAGTGATGTTTTTCAGTGAAACTGAGATATTTCTTAGCTCAGACACTGGTCAACAGATGGGCCATTCAGAGCGTGTGAGGAAGAGTCGTCCAATGGCCTTGATGGTTCTCTGAAATGGCGTCAATGCTGTTGCTACAGTCCAGACGCTTGGTCACTTTGGCAGGAAAGAATTTGGAAGGGAAAAAAACGGCAAGAAAAAACACAAAAACGTGTCACTTTTCGAAACTGCCAGAACGCCAATATGGATGAGATTCATGTTATGCAGAAAGCCCTCTTAACCCAGAAAGAGAGGAACAGAATTGAAGAGAGGTAAAAAAGAGAGAGAGCAAGAGACAAAGTTGTTATGCAGTCCGCAGGCAGGTGCCTAGACGGCGCAGGGAAACCTGTGATGTGGTTTATGTATGCCGGGCTGACTGCACTGAGAGAGTGTATAAACAGATATTAGCATAAAACAGCTTTGCATATGATCTGAGTACTTTTCGGAGGCGTTCGGGAGATGAGAGAGAGAGAGCTAAGGAGTGAGGCAGAAAGTGAGAGAGATATTGAGTGGAAACTAGATAGGAGAGAGAGAGGAAGGCGGGTGGGGGGGGGTGGAGGAGGTAGATGAAATAAAGCCCTTGCTATTTTGCAAGGCTGAGACGAACACATGCTGTCTACAGTGCCTCACATAAAACCCCAGTATTCATGCATAATCTCTCCCCCAGACCCGCTCAGGTGAACCCTCCTGTTCACAATAAGGCATGTAAAGCAACGCGCAGCAACTGCACGAGTCAAGCCAGATTAAAACCAACACTGCTCCACCGATGAGGGTGGGTGTGCACTGACAAGCCAGACTGGCTTTGTGCTTGTGTGTGTGTGTGTGTGTGTGTGATGGGGGGGTTATGTGAATAGACTTGGGGAATATATGTGAGTGCCTAATCTGTGTGTGTCACGTATCAAGTGTGTGTACAATATAGTGGCTAAGTGTTGTTTGCCCTTTGTACTGCCAAGTACAACTTGCCTTTTGTGTGTGTGTGTGTGTGTGTGTGTAGTTTTTCAGTTCTTAGTGGTTTAGAACACACAATAGTGTGTTTATGTTTAGCGCTTTCCTGCATGTGTGTCTGTGTGTGTGCTGTGTGTGTGCACAGGGACTGAGGCCGCAGCTCTCTCATTAACGTTTACACACTGATAAACACGAGTTCCATGGACCTGCACCGCTGGATCCTACCATCTTCAGGAAGCCACCCCTGAGACTACAAGGTTGTCTACATATCTGGTTTGATGTGACACATTATAGTTGTTCCTTTCACTGAGTTCTTTTGCCAGACCTGCACCTCTTCCTCACTTTTTTGCTCCCTCCCTCGCTCCCTCTCTCAGTCTCTTTGTGTGTTGGAAACATCTGCCAGCGGTTTTTGAACTACAGCAGCCAGAGAGCCCTTAGAAGCCAACAGAAGACACTTGATAATAATTCCATATGGTATTTATTTACTCTGTATACGTCTTTAATCTTAGGCCAATACACAGCATACTAAGTTATTGCTGTGTATCAAAGCCTTCCATTTGATGAGTGAGAATGTGTTCTACTGTGTCGCTATCACAGAGGACAAACTACAGTGCAGAATAAAGTCTCTGCCGTCAGCATTCTCTGCAGACGCTTCAGTGTCCATCTGTGGCACCTTTGCTATCACCTTTCGAAGTCAGTGAACCTCCCCATCAGACACCCTTTCAATATGTTGAACATTTTTAAAAAGGATAAGGGCTCTTTGTCTCCACTTGTGAAAATTCTCTATGTTTTTGTGTTTGTTATTTATGTGTCCCTCTTCCACTTCCTAAGTCCCCACACCCCCCCCACACCCCATCCGTCCGTCGATTCCCCGCGGCATGCTAATCAGGAGTTTTGTAGGTACAAATGTAGCACTGGTTGTGCAGACCCCCGTAGGGTCAGGTTGACTGGCAGACGGAACCCGTAATAGCAGGTGTTACCACGGTGATGCTGAACAGCTTGCCATCTCGCCCAAGTTTAGATTTGGTCCCGGGGGAACGCCATTAAGACAGCCCACTCCGAGGGTCCGGCCCTCACCTCTCCTTACACACATGCACACACACGCACACACAAGAACACAGGCGTGTACAAACACTGAAAGATGCTCATGAACACACAAACATACTAAAAGACTCTCTCTCACACGCACACACACACACACACACAAAGCTAAACATACAAAATCACACACAAAGCACCCGCTTCATCGTTTTAATTAAGCTGGATGGAGAAAAAAGATGAAAAAGGAGCGAAGTGATTATCTGTGGCCCTCAATAAGAGGTCAGTTTGGGGATGCTCATTTAGGGAACACAGCAGAATACTCTATAGGCTCTGGGTCTGATTTTTCAAAAACTGAGGGAAAAAATGAAGGAAAATGGTTTTGGAGTGAAAACTTTAATTATTGGAAAACTCCATGGAAAGGAACATTTCAATTGTCAATCAATAAAATTGGAAGCTTGCAGTTTTGTTTCACTTGTTGTTGATGACACCCCAATACTGTAGGATTGGATTAAAATGGTTGACTTTTCAACACTTGCAGTCACGTGAAAGAGAGGTGAGCTTTGTTCTGAACATTCAACTAAATATTTCACTTTAAGCACAGACCCCAGCTATAAAACAGCAAGCTAGAGAGAGCTAGAGAAAAAGAAAAGAAGCAGACAGAAAAGGAGTAAGACAGTGGAAAAAAAAACCAACCTTTGCAATCAGCATGGAAAATGGAGAACAAATATTTGCAGTGAGGAATGAAGAGGTGCCACGCAGATTTAAATAAAAAAGTGTTTTGTTTATACATTTCCACTGTCTCTCTCCCTCTCTCTCCTCCCGCCCTCCTCAGCCCTGTGTTTGGAGATGATGAAGTGGAGAGGAGAGGAAGTGAAGTGAGGCATCCTGGGATGCCATGTATAGTGGAGAGAGGCATGCTTGACTTGAGGCAACACCTGCTTTAGGTGCCTCACCACACCACTTACGCCCACCTTGGCGGGGATTGTGGGGGGAGTGGAGGTGCAAACTGTATGTCATCTCTGCTACATACAGACATGTGTATGTGCGCATGTTGTCTGGGCCACTGCCAGCACTGTCAGTGTCTCTGTATCTCTGATAGATCATGTCAACTTTAGGATGGAGACAATGCCATGCAGTTCAACCACATGTTAACTTTCTGTCACATTTAAACATTAGGGCCACAAACAAAAAACAACTCATGGACCTTTTATGAAAGTTCAACATTCTCCACGTATAGCTGCATCTAGAACAGCATGTCAGCAGCTAGGGTTAGCTACCTAGCTACCCATACAGTTGACACTCGTCCCAGTTCTTCATGGATTGATCTTGATATAAACGACTGTCCCCTTCAAAAATTCCTGTTGCGAAAATCATCAAGTTTTTGGTGGATTAATTTCTCAAGTTGAATTTCTTGTTTTAAGTAAAACACAATTCTTAATTTCCTTCGACAGATATTCTATTATTGTCTTGTTTATGTTCAAACATCCAATTTTGTGTCTGTAAATGGGTAGCCTAAAACACAGCACAGATTGTCCATGTGTATACATAAATACAAACTTACGAAAGCTTACTTACCTAACCACAAGGGGAGCCCACTACCCTTTTGCAGAGAAGTAAATTGGATGATCATTATCATCTCCTAACAGTTACCCATCCAGATCTTTGCTCTGATAAGTTACTGATTTTGCTCAATAAAAACATAATTTGCTGAGCCAAGGTAATTGCATGAAGTAGACAGGAGTGGAGACCTCTCCATTGCAAACAATCTTAACATTTAACTAAATGGAAATCATTGCTTTCTAAATAGATGGCATATAGCTCTCTAAATAAATGGGCCTAATTGACTGATAGATTGCCTTTTCTCCCCGACACATCCTTGGCTTGCAACATTTACTCTTTGCAGAATCTAGCTTTTCAAAAATGTGAAATGCCTGGCATGTTTTTGATACAGTCATTTCATACAGCGTTAGACAAGACGACCGGCAGAAGGGTCGCGCTCTGGGTCTCAATCACACCTTTTCCAGTTTCTACCTCTGTCATTGCAGACACAAACACCATCTTCCCATATTCACTCTGCTCCATAGCAGACAGCAGTCTCCACAGCAGACAGCAAAGTCTCCACAGAAGACATCACAGTCTCCACAGTAGACGGCAGTCTCCATAGCAGACAGCACAGTCTACACAGCAGACAGCACAGTTTCAGTGGCAGACAGCACAGTCTTCACAGCAGACAGCACAGTCTCCACAGCAGACAGCAGTCTCCATAGCAGACAGAAAAGTCTTCATAACGCACAGCACAGTCTCCATAGCAGAGATAAACGGTCGAGTGTGAGGTGTTGTCAATTTGCCGTTGTCCACTTTAAGAATCGATAATCCGTTTATAAATATGTTATTAATAAAGGAGTTAAGCCCCATATATATTTCATGCTGAAGGAAGAGAGCTTCTCCCCCGTGCGTGGAGCTTTACTCTGTATCGTTCATTTATAATTAATCTGGCCCACTTGGGACCATGTATTAGGAAATCCCACAACAGACACTAGCTCTACTCTGCAGTGGTCTGTCTCTTCATCCTCACGCATTCACTTCGATGAGCAATGCTGAAACCATAGAGGCTTCCCCCAACCCAAAGTTTAGAGGATTCATACCAAATAAGCCCAGGACCTACACAACAATAGAACGAAAAATTAACACCAAGCAAGACAGTAGGTAGGGGAGTGTGAGCTTTACCAGGGGGCCTGTATTGTAATTAAATTAATTAATGCCAATATTTTTAGGGGGTGGATCTGTTAAATAGAAGACAAACGCTTGTTCGGCAAAGGACTTTTCCTACTTTGGATCTGTCCACCTTTGATGGTCCCATTGTTCCTCACACAATTCCAAGGATTCAAGAGTGGACTGACTGTGCAATTTTCCTGTCTAAAAAACAAAAGTCCAGAAGATGAGAAGGAGCTGTATCAGTGAGAAATCTGCTCCGTCCTGGCCAGCCAGATGGAGGAGGAGGAGGCCCGAATGCTGCAGGATGGCTGTAGGCGAGGAGAAAGACAAGTGCTGACAAACGCATTCATTACTTTATCAACTTCATATTCCAATTAACCTTACAAGCCACCTTTCAGGTAAAGCCTAGGAGATGAGGCGAACTGGGCCGCAGGCTCTCTTATGTCTTCATCTGCTATAGAAAACTCTAGATTGAAAGCATGAGCAAAAGGACGAACGAAATAGATGAGGTGAACGAAGATTAAGGATTTCGAAAGACAATGGTCTAAAATGAAAGGGGAGATAAGGTTGTCATTAATGTGCATTTCGAAATTCCCCTGCCCCTTGATTAATAAACATAATGTCCGACTTAATTAATGTTCCCTTTGATGCATGTTTTCATTTATGTCGACCATTTACATTTTCAATTATTGCTTCATTTGGGTAGGTCAGCTTTTTGAGGAAACCCAGCGTTCTTTTTTCTCTCTTCCTATTCTCTCACTTGATCCCATGTACTGTGTTTTGCAGTCCCTTAGTCTTCCACTAAACGGATCGGTTTTATGGTCATGAGAGAAAAAGTCTAGTAAGGAAAAGAAAATGTAATTAGGTGAAGTGTGATTACGGTGTCAATGTCTGACCTAGAAGAATTAGTCATACTCCATCATTACTCCATATTAAGAGTAAAGTGTCCAGGCCATTCAATTTAATGCATTCTACACACTTAATTCAGCGTTAATTCGTCCTGCTTTTAACATGTAAGACAGTGTGGCGCTTGTGCACAATGATCTGCTCTTATGTCATTGTAACTGCGCTGAAGGCTTGAAGTGCATGAACTAATTTCTGCGGAAATAATGATATGTTCTTTTTAGCTGCTACCAGTCCATTTGACAATGATTTTGTGTAACATTCAATACATATTTGAGGTGGCAAAATATTGTAGTATGTTGCTATTTAAATGTCTGCTTTTATTGCTGTTTACATTCGTGTACCATACCCATCTGTCAATGCAGTGTTGAAACACAATATCAACAACTGCAAATTAGTATGAAGACAAACTTTTGGACACTTGTTGACATATACTTGCTGTTAGTAAAGTAAGTCCAAATATATAAAACTATCGGTACTAGAGAACAAATACAGTAAGGGGTCTAGGAGCATACAGTCCAATATATAGACCCCCTACAAGATTCCTCCTATAGTACGCATTCACTTAAAACTAGCTGAATTTCAAGATTCATTTCATTGTGTTGCTCAGAACTGCAATGTATGTTTGCTTCTACACGATGCTGCTGTCAGCCTGAGACTGTGCTGAAGGATGAAAGAAATAAAGGACGGTGTTAAGACCTAAACATATGGGGACGCTGGGAGCTTCTCCTGCTGCCGCACACACATGCACACACTCATTAAAACTAAGATGGAAAATCTGGAAGGGAAAGTGTTAATCAAATGTTTAATTATCCAGTCTCCCTTTCTCATTCTCTCTCTCTCTCTCTCTCTCTCTCTCTCTCTCTCTCTCTCTCTCTCTCTCTGTTCATCCCCTGCCCTCTTGCTTATTCTCTCTCTCATTTAGATTTTATTGAAATAGTTTAGTCTGTTGGTGGTTTTAAGGGGGAGGGGGAAAATGCGGGCCTTTGCCACAAGTTGAAATGTTAATTATGACGCTGGCAGGAGAACTGAAAAAAGCAAGGTTTGGAGTGTATTTAATGATAAATAAAAAGCAGCTGTGGCTGGCGTTGTCAGAGAGGCCTGTTCCTATAGTGTGTGTGTGCGTGTGTGTGTGTGTGTGGAACTTGGGAGGAGGGAGGGAGGGGGGATCTAGGAGGGGGTCTTGTGTCCCATGGCCAAATCCCTTTAGTAGTCCCCATGGAGTTGGGCCGTTCTACTACCCAGCACAGGACTGGGAGAAGGAGTAGAAGGAAACAGCGCCATACACACACACATATGCACAAACAGTTTTTTTTGTTTTATATAAAGAGATAATCTGTGCAAAAACGATTTCATTTCAGAAAAAAAAATGTTACTCAGGAAGTTATTCAGATTCATTATTTAGCTGATTCCTGCGATATTTGTGTAATTCGTATAATTTTCTCTGAGAAGATATCTAAACCCACCACAAGAGGGTTTTTGCTCTCACAAAAGAGAAGAATACAGAAAGAAAAATCGACCAACACAGAAGCGCTCACCAGCAGAAACCCTGTCTCATATGTTTAGGGAAACCCTTCCTCAGTATCCACACAGTACAAACCCCAGTCCGTCAATGTCGCTAGTCAGCTAATGCTGCCAGTCGACTAATGTCACTAGCCCTCAAATTACCTGCTTTGAGGCTTAGCAACCATAATTAGCAGCAGTAATCAGAATCCTTTATACCTCAGATGCTACATGGGTAATTCCTGGGCAGCAGATGAAGTTCTATGATTAGGTTCCTCCCTGAAGCAGACAGGCTATGGAGCTGATCTCTGGGGAGACAGCTAGCTCTCCTCTTTGCGCAGACTAACAACATGAGATCCATTTTAGCCCCCTGGTTTAAATAAAACCTCAGAGCTCAGAGCTGGTTCTGTTTTCAGAGACAAGCATATTTATATTTGTTGGTAATAGATTGGAACATTGAGCTGGCCAATCATGTGTTTGCAAAAGTGAGCAATGTCTTATATGTAAGTATAAACAGTCACATAAGTTACAAACTGAAGCAATAAACATATGCTGCACCCTGGACATTATTTCTTTTAATTTGACTGATTTGACCCAGATTGACAGACTTGAGTTATTTTGGGTCACTGCAGGTTGTATTTGTAGGTTTATAATGAGAGTAAATACAATGGTTCTTTTTGGAGAAGTGATGTTCACGTCAGCCTGTAAAGTCTACGCTGCCGAGAGAAAACCCCAACAGAAGGGGAGGGAAGAGAGAGGCGGGCATGCTGATTCTACCTTTAATTCAACCTTAAGAAGAGAACTCTCATTGATTAGGCTATGTCTTTACTTACCGCTCTTTCTCATCCTCTCTCCCGTTCACTATCTTTCTCTTACACCTCCCATCTCCCTTTCTGGCATCCTCCCCTCCTCCCTTCCCTCCCTCGTTCCCTCCCTCTTGTTTTTGATGTGTTTGCCTTCACGGCTTCTGAGCGCTCTCTAATTCCATCTGGCCACAACAGAGACGGCGGCGCGGCGAGAGAAAGCATTTCCATATGTGCAAATTAGGAGCCCCCCCCTCCCAACCCTCCACCCCACTCACACACACACACACACCACCACCACCCCACCTCCACCCCCCCAAAAAACCCTCTGCCGGCCTCTCTGAAGTAGATAGAGGGACCTGGGGCGGATGCCAAGCTTGCTAATGGCAATCAAGGGGATCGTTTTCATTGGCCCGTGGGGTCTGTGTCTGCCCGTCGCTGCAGAGGGCTGTTATGCACTGTGCTTTGCTGTGTGGTGAGGTGAGAGGTGAATCCAGTCCTCTCTGCTGTAAGACAGTGTGATGGATCAAGCTGACTGACAGGAGGTGAAGGTGTGGAGGTTTGAATGGTCCCCATGGGTGTGAAAGCCATGAATAGGATATGTGTAATAAGAATGACTACAGTAATTGTGATGATTTAAATAATTGCACCATGACTAAACAGTTGGAAAGAACAACTCCATTAATAACAGTAGTAATAGTTATACTACTAATAATCCACTTCTAATTAGTTGCAATGTTTCCTGATGCGATGAGGTTATTGTCACTTGGTGATTATGACAGTTTCAGGAAATTGAAATGAGGACACCTGCAGCTTTACAACCCCTTCCATGTCAGGCCATAATTCCAATTTTGAATTATAACCCATTGTTTACATTGCAGTCAAAGTGGATGTTAGAGCTTCATTTGGTTAGACAGAAAGAAAAAAAGGATTTGCCAAGAAGAAAGGTGAGACTAGCTTTGAGATACAGTCAATCCAGTCTAGGGGTTAAAACACATTTGGAAAACACATTTTTTTTAAGATTCATTAGTATATTTGATGTGCTTGTTTGGATGATTGTAACATACTTGTAAGTCTGAGGATAATTTAATTACAATTTGTAACTTATTCGCTGTTCAAAAACAGCTGAGGATATGTTGTGACACATTGAGGAATCCCACCTCCATAGCTAATCCTTGCCTTTCTGGCGTGGCTCGCATAAAGCAGGGAGAAAAGATGTCAAAGGCTAATTGCTCGATGCAAAACTAGAATGTTGTGTGTGCATGCGCGAGTGAGAAAGAGTCATTTCTGTGTGATTATAAAGCAGTGTGTTGTTGTGCGTGCGCTTGTGCTTATGCATTGCGCCAGTGTCTATTTACGTGCCCTTGCGGGTGTGTACATAATTATCAACATCCCCCAAAGTATTGTATCAGTGGCAGAGCCCCAAGCCTCTGGGAGCCGGACCAACTCTGCGTCAGGTATCTCCCCTCAGAATCTCTGCCAAGGCAGCCAGCCTTGGCACAGCCTGTCAGTCTCTCTATGCTTGGCCCTGGTCCGTCGCCTATTTGGAAACTCTACCACAGGCATTGTCAGCTCGCCCCTGAAAAGTTCAAACAGCTGGCGAAGATGTCCAGCCACTACCAGGATGACACACTTGACCTTTGGCTGTTGCATCGCGTACGATCAGACATAGAGTTGTTCCTCGCTCAATAGGGTGTCCATAATTTGAGGGTAGCATGGTGAGAAGTCTCTGTTTGTGGACTTCATTCATTCATTGGCCGGCAGAGAAATACAACTTCTTATCATGGGTGAGTTTAGGTTATAGAAGCCTAGTCTTACAGGGAGGCCTGCAATGCCTGAGGGCCAAGCGGCATCTTGGGTAGCCATGACCCTCCAGTGGCTGGGGCCCAGCTGTGTTGCACTGGGCATCTGCCAGATAGAGGGCAGATCTGTCCCCAGCCACACGGGCACACACACACACGCACAGAAACAAGCACACACACTCAGAAATGAGCAGTGACACACACAAAGAAACAAGCACACACACAGAGGAACAACAATACATACACGCACAGTACATTCACACATCAACATGCACATTGCGCCCACACACATACCCGCATAGTGCCTGCACCTTTTTCTGTTGTCTATTTGTCGGTTTCATTGGTTTAGCCCTTCAAAAATGATAGTTAACTGTTATGGTCTGAGGAGAGAGATCACTGGTGTTCAGTCTGACTGAGGAGACAACTCAAATGAAACCACAGGCTCTGAACACATTCTCCCCAAGAACACCAACTTAGCAGCTATATTGAACAATCACTCACTTCAATGGGTCACAACAGTGTAGCAACAATACAAAGGACAAATCCATAAAAATCCATAAATGCAGAGCTGCAGATAAACAACCTTGAGACATTCATCCAACTCCGAGATCCCTCATCACGCTGTACTTTTTTACTAAAATATTACCTTGCGGAGGGAAGTCATCAGTCTTTTTTCTGTCTTTTTTGGAGCTTCACAATATTGTTTCCTTCAACGTTCTGCTCTCTCTTCTCTGTTTATATGCATGAATTCCTCGGTAATAACTCAAATGATTCGCCAATCCCAACCTCATTATGCGAACCATTGTCTAATATTCGTGGAGTGACTTTCCCCAGAACTGACACCTATTCAATAAAGGGGAGGCACATTCCTTCCATCCTTCCTCTAAGTCTGTCTTCTTCACCATGATGTTTTCTTTGGCTTTGTGTCTGAAGGGCTGTTTTTTTGTCCTCTTTTTTTGTTCTGTGTTTCTTTTTTCCACTTGGCCTTGTCTTGGTGTGTTTGTATGTTTCTACATCTGAATGTCCACATGTACCCACTGTACATGTGGATTCTTCTTTTGTGTGTCTGCATGTGGTTTGTTCGCATGTGTGTGCGTGTCTGGATGTGTGCATGTGTTTGTATGTGTGCGTTGCCATGTGTGTCTGTGTGTGCTTGATGGAAGGGGGGGGTACTTGTTCCCATATAACCTGGGCCATTCCTCTCGTCAGGTAGGTACATGCAAATGCAGACAGCTTTGATGGCAGTCTAGTAGATAGACAGACTGAGAGAGAAAGAAGGGGAGAGAGAGGCAGGCAGCTGAAAAGAAAGAGTGGGTAAGAGTGGGTCACAAAGGCCGGTTCAAATAGCACTCGATTAAATTACTGGCATCCTCTCTCTCCCTCTCTCTCCCTCTCTCTCTCTCTCTATATATATATATATGTCTCTCTCTATCTCTCTCTCTCTCTCCCCTTTTGCATACCTATTTCTCTCTCCACTCTCCTGCCATCCTCTCTTCTTGCTCTCATTCAATTCTACCCCCTCCTTTTTCTCTCCTCTGCCCCGCTCAACACGTTTCAATTCAATAAAGATTACCTGAAAGGATTTGACATGCTTCACTTTTTGAAGTTGAAGTATGTAAAAATATGTATTTTTCCAACAGCTGATTATCGTAATTAAGGGATGTTGGCAACTGCCAGCCAAGGCCAAAACAATATGAAAAAAATGCAATTGAATTCACTTTATAGCCAACATTGTCTGACAAAGGTGGAAAAGCACAGAAGTGTGTGTGTGCGTCTGTTTTGTTGCCATTGTGACAACACCGGTGAAGGCCGGCCGCAGGCTCTCTATGCCCACATGCCCACACTCGCGTACACAAAAACACACTTGCTAACAGACCTGACTCACGCATTATACACATACAAGACACACACATACGATAATACGATATATATATATATATATATACATATATATATGACGACACACACAGAGCCCCCTCTCATAAGTGGACACCATTCTCCTAGCATCCATTATAGGTAGGGCCACGAGCCTGCCATATCCTCTGTCCTTTGTCCAAGGCAGGAAGAAAAGCTAGAGAGGGCAGCATAGAAAGGGCTCAGGGTTGAAACCCTCACCATCCCTAAGAGCCCTATTCTTTTTATATTTTGAAATATGCAGCCTGGTTTGTTTGTGCCTGCCATCTGTTGGAAAATGGGCCTGCATCCTTTCTGAATGGCCAAGATGAATTCAAACTCAGGTGCTTTCTTTCTTGCCAGTCTGGAGAAGAATGCTAGTGACGGCCTTGTGCCTTTCACGGTGCGAGCGGAACACAGACCTGCTAGTCCTGCAGTACCATTACCCACCCTTCCTCACACACTTCTAACTTCTGTTAGAAGGGTCACTTTCTGTACTGTAACACACAAATATGAAGATACCCATAGACTATACTGTGTAACACTAAAACACGTACACCCATACTAGCTGGCACATGCACTGTTCCCCTTCATGACTTACTTCTCTGTTGGGGCTAAAGACATGAGCATTCACCACAGTTGCTGCTCGATAAAATATTCATAATGAGAGTGATGGTGTGAGCCTCTGAATTATTAAATACAAGTACCAGGATAGTACTAAATAGTCTCTTCAGGCAGGAACACTACACCGTGAACCCTCCACACATATGCACCTTGTAACAACTTTTACAACTTTTACAAACACTTACAGAATTACACTTGCTTCAGATACCATCCCGCTCACACATACACACACACACACACACACAATCACACACACAAACTACTGGCCACCTTAACCTTGTTAGTCCATGACACCCCTAAAGGTGGACATTTATCAGAAAAAATCCTTCCTTTTTCTCTCAGACAACTTTATTTTCCCCTCAATCAACCAAAACCATGACATGTGTCTCTTTGCATGCCTGAGAGTTGGCTTTCCTGGAGATTTTCAAGTTGAGTGGGGGACTGTTTCACTGTTTGTATCACCCCCCACCACACCTACTCTCTATGTACACTCAGCAGCATTTAACGGTCATCGATCTAGAAAAACAATATGTAGTCCGTTTATTAAAGACGGACTATAAACATGCAATTACTGACCGAGCCTTGAAACGTTCTCTCATATGTTCTTTTAGACAAACCTTCCTCAGTGGCCTTATTTCAGGTGTTTTGCTATGTTTGTTTGAAACCCGTTAACACATTTTCTATTAGTTTTTTCCCCTAAACTGTAGGCAAAAATAGACGTCTCTGTCTTGCATTGCCATCTGCACACCGCCCTCAACTCTATTTACGAATCCTCTCATTTTACAGCTGAAGCTAAAGGAAGCATTCTCAAAAATTTTCATCTCAAACACACAAAACACACAGAAGCATAGAAAGCTACCCAAGGCCTAAACATGAAAATGCGGAAAGCAGAGAGAAAGGGGAGAAAGGAGGTAGGGAAGGAGGGAGGGAGGGGGAAAATGGCACTTGATTGGTGACAAAAGATAACTAGAAGTGGCCGCAGGGTGCCTCCCAAACTCTTGGTGGCTCAAAGTGGTGTGAACAGACCCCATCTGGTTCGCTCGCACGTCCCCTTGCAAGATGGTGCCACTCTCGGGCAAGGAAGTGGATAATAGGACGTCCGTTGGAGACACACAACTCCTCGATTATTATGTTTTTCCGAGTGTACTGTACATGTGTGTGTCTGTGCTTATCCGGCAAGTCCCGGGTGACTTCCGCTAAACAGTATAGGATCCCCCAAAGAGCTTCTCCGCCCGTCGCCCCTCTCGAGCTGGGTTTGCGGAGAGTACATTTTAAGTAGTCCAATTTAACGTGAGAAAACGTGGGCCAAGCACTGGCAGGGATGGAGAGACGGAGGGATGAGGGAACAGAGAGAGAGACGAGAGGGGGAGAGAAGGAGGGCTACTGCGGTCCATCTGTAGCTCTCGCTCCTGAGGGGGTGGCAGGCCACAGGAGAGACAGTGTTGGAGAGAGAGTGGGGGGGTCCATCTTTGTCACATTTATTCAGATTATTAGTGCCGGAATTGTTTGAAAAAGAGGGTGGAGAGGGGGAGGAGGGAAGGAGAGACATGGGTTGGCGGTCAAGTTGAC
This sequence comes from Plecoglossus altivelis, assembly GCA_036571765.1. Lineage (NCBI taxonomy): Eukaryota > Metazoa > Chordata > Actinopteri > Osmeriformes > Plecoglossidae > Plecoglossus > Plecoglossus altivelis. Next base: position 13,956,175 of record BROE01000009.1, on the reverse strand, counting down.
AGTACAGTTGTATGGAGTGCTACAGATAGCTGTGTGAGATTGGAACAGCATTCACTTCAATCCTGGCTGAGTGAATCTCACTGGAAAACCATATAGAGTAGAGGGGAGACTGCATAATTGCCCGTGCCTGTGTGAAAGTACAGTAGGTTACTGTGTTAGGGCCAGCTATTCTCTGTCTCATACAGTGGGTACTGTAAGCCCTCGTGGCTGCACGAGTATGAGTGCCGATAAAAGACAGCATGTGTTTAAGCTTGTATATGAGTGACTGCCTGAGAGCAAGTGAGTTTAGAGCGTGTGTGCCGTGCCTTCGCTTCTGTAAATACATGCTTGTGCTAGAGAGAGAATGTGTGTGTTTATGTGTGGGTGCACATACTGTAAATGAGAGCCTCTCTGGACACAGCCCCCAGAATAATCAGGGCTCATTGTTTTTGATGGCACTGAACAATGAACATGTGATTGCTGTGATTATACAACAAGTTAAGAAAAACAGATCTGAACATTCCAGCAGACCAGCGGGGAGAGCAGAGGATGCTGGGTAATGGGCAGAGCTTTGGGGGGGGGGGGGGGGGGTGTCTGAGGGGGCAGCCAGGGATGCCCAACATGCTTTTCTGTGATGATGATGGTTATCATCATCATCATCATCATCATCACAGCCATTTAGATCAATCACGAAGGACTAACACATAAACCAAACTACATCTTCAACCACTCTGCCAATGGTTGCCACATAAAGTTGGGCAAATCAGTTCAACACATGAACTAGCTTTATACAACCAAGGAAGTCATCACAGACGAATCAAGCACAGTTTGTTTTACTGACCTGGGCATTCCCACATCCAGACATAAACTGCACTAACATCTGTGAACAGTCAGTCTCCTGAGGAGCCGAAGCATGTTTAAAAAATGTCCTGATCATGGGTCCTATACACCACTGACCATTGCTGATCTCTAATATCTGATCACATTTTCAGTAATATTGAACTGGATAAAATGTATGAACCAAACATATTACGGACGAAAACATTTTTTATAGGTTACTGTTGTTCATAACATTACATTCATTCATATCGAGATTTAAATCCTAAAGGGTTATTTTTCATTCGAATATCTTCTATATCTCATTCGGAACAATTGGACCGTCACGTCTGCCATGACATTAAGCAAAGGAGGACCAAACTGTCCAATGCGGAAGCAGCGTAGATGAACATCATATCAATATCACACCAACATAACAGAATTGTGTTTCTAGCCGTTACAAACTCGCCCAAAAGTGTGAGGGCACAGGTCGAGCTGATGGCAAAAAAGAAAATGGAAACGCAAAAGGGTCAGGGGTTGCAGGCTTCAGGGAAAGAAAAAAAGAGTAGGAATAATAACATAAATAGCTGAGGAGGGTGTCTGTGTGCTTGCCTGTCTGGGGGCTGCGTCTCAGCCCAGGCTGCCTGTTACAGCGCGAGGTGTTAACCAAGTGAGAAACGCGGCGCCTGGTAGCATGGCTGGCTCGCCTCCACGTCCTCCCACCCCGCACTTCCTCATCTGATGTGTCACAGAAAGCGGCAGGCTGGCCAGACAGGGTCACTGGGGAGCGCAGATGCTACTCCAGCTTCCAGCGTGTATGCGCTGTTCACATGATCAGTGTCAAAGAGTGTGCATGTATTTAAGCCATGTTTTTTGCGTGTGACAATGTTATAACTATCCAGGCGTGTGAGTGCATGCTTGCATTTGTCTGCATGCTTGCTTGTGTGTGTGTGTGTGTGTGTGTGTGAGTGAGTGAGTGAATGAGTGATTGATTGAGCAATCTTAATCTCTGGATGTGCATAGGGTTACCCCTGTGTTTAGTATGGCGGAGATCTAAACTCATAGCCTACGTTGTGTGCTCCGAGGACGCGACGCCAGTTCTTGGAGGGCGCCAACCTCACTGCTTTCAAGCCTCGTGAACTACACTCTCACCCCCACCCCCTCCTGGCCCCTCACCACCTCTCGATTTGTTCTTCTTTGTCACTGGACACCAGTCCACACCAAGGGCACTGCAGCAATGGGATCCATGCCCCTGTGCCCCTCCCTTCCAACCCCCCCACCCCACGCACCCTCCACCCGGCAGAGCCCGGAGCCCAGACATTTATTCAGGGGCACATCTGATCGATAAAGAGAGGCAGAGATATGCCATTACAGGTGAGCCCAGCCATGCCATCCTAGCCCTTCCCAGCTACAGCGCTGTCTGTAGGATGCTGGGCCCTGCACACTCAGCAATATCCGCTTGTGTTGGGAAGGCTGTAAATGGAGAAGACGTCTTTGTTGTTCGAGCGTTCAGTGTTCCACTGGGACGATTTGGATTGGTTAGGATAGCAAATGTAGGGCTGGCGCTTTTTCCACTGACCAAACTGCGGTTTGACTCATTTACAGTACACAGCAAATGTTGTAATACACAAAGTGTTCTTGAAATAAAGACTTACATGTTTTAGGATTGATAATACAACAGCAATTTCAGTTATCTTTAAATCCAGTCAAATCAAGATAAAGACATAAAACAAAATCACAACTGCTTCTCTCTGGGTCAACTAAGTTGTTGTCACCAAGTCTGTTTGTATCTCCTCGACCCACTCACCGCTCACCGTCACGGTGCTAAGCCTCTGCAAATCAAAACAGCATCTTTCAGTCCCATCTTCATTTCCATCTTTCCTCCCAGGAAAGCAGAGCCACACAGACTATAGGTGCTTTTCAAACGTACCCATGTCCTTTCAAGTTGGACTTGTCATAATAACAGTAATGGCGGCTGACGTGGGAGTAAGTAGTTAGCGCCTTTAAGGCAAATAATGGCTCTTAATGCCAGCCCTAATGGGCAAAAAATAGATTCCCTCTTTTCCTCTTGCAAAGGGGACCATTTAAGAGCACTCGTTGAGACACCCCCAAAGAGATTCAGCTTGGCTGACTGACTGGCTGGGTGGCATTAATGGTATATTCTTATTAACTGCCACTAGTCCCTGTCTTCAGAAAGGCAAAGGAGAAAAACTGGGCAGTTATATCTGCTCATTGTGCAACGTGGCGGATGTTAGCTAGCGAGGTTTGTTGGGTCATCCATGGGACAAGCGAGTAGTCTGGATCTTTGAAAGTAAAAAGAAATGCTATGCATTCTACCTATCCTTGTCTGGAATATTGTGAAGGATTGTTTGTCCTGTGTTGTTTCCCAAAGGCTCACAATACAAATTCCACATCATGCTAAATTGGTGTGCTACCCACCTTCCCTTCTCCCCACCAGTGTTCATGCAAACTTTGCACCATTATAGACACCCAGCTCCAGCTCTTCTATTCTCCCTCCAGTCGCTCGTCTCCTTCTCTCTGTTCAGGCTGAGCCTGCTTGCCTGCCTGCCTCCTTCTCCTTCGTCTTGCCCTTGAAAGGATGGTCGCAGAGGACATCTGGCAGACGAGGTCATCTTTCAGGGGCTAGTGGCTGGAACTTGAACTTCTAACATTCTTTAGTAGCAGGAGACCCCCTCAGGGAGGCTCATATCAAAGAGGGCTCTTTTTTCTCTTCCTCTTTTTTCCTCCCCTTCTTCTTAGAGATCTCTGGCTTCTCCTCTGGATCCTGAGGAAGGGCCAGGGAAGAGGAGACCTGGGCCACTTGGCCTTGTTCTGATTTAAAAGGGAGTGTTGCGTCAGCGTGCAGGGATGTGGACATGTAAATAACTTTAAATGTCAAACCTTGTTATTATTCAGAAGACCACTCTCACACCAGCATGAGATCCAGTAACTTGTTTGCGAGTGGACCTGTTTGTGAGTCTTCTCATGACATGTGACAAAAGATGTAGAGGATTTGCAACAACACAAAACAATATGATTATGTTTCTTATTGGTGTTAAACAGTTGGGAGTTGTTGGAATCACAGCATCGCCCTTCTCCCTTTGCAGAGGATACCCTAGAGTCGTTAATGGATTCAACAATACGCTGTCATTATTGTATACTTCTCTTCCTGTGACTCCACTGCTCAATCCATATCGTCGAAATATATATATAACAGCAATACACACTAATATAGTCTGACACACAGGTGGACAAAGCTTTTATTAAGTGGGATGAAATCAGCAACTTGTCAATTGAACAGAGTTGGTGATGACACAGTTGAATGTGTTTGTCATACCATAAACACATTTTTAGGAGATTTTCCATTCAACTGTGTAACTGTAACTTTGGGCCTTCATACTGAGCTTTGCATTCGCATTCACACAAAAACAAAAATCATTAGAAATCATCAACCTAATGACCTCAGACGAAGAAAATTCGATAAGTGTGACTGTTCATTGCAGTGTGCTTGATTTGAGAGGGCCAAGAGCCATTTAAGGATTCAGAAATACCTTAACATAATGATGTATTGACTGTTGTTTTAAATAGTTTCCAATTAAAAATGATTTTACTTGGGAGGACATAATTTGTTTGTTTTATTGTTCAACTTTGGTTTATTTAATCCCTTTCTGATTAGAAACCAGTCTTGCTGACTAAAGCTCTGTGTAAAATTGCATTGGTTCTGACTTTGGTCGTAGCAATATTGTCATGTTGCTCAAGACAACTGCAGCATGCTAAGAAAGTTGTTCATTATTGTTAAGTTTACCACCAACATTCGTGTGTATTTTAAGATTCCATTTGATTAATTATTTTAATAAACTCAAAAAATGCAAATGAAGTGATGGCTAGAAATAGCCACTATAATGAACTATGGCCATGCATGTTCACTGTGAGGTGTGGGGGATAACTCTCATGCTCATTCATTTTTATCATGTTCATTATTTTTATTACTAGGTAAGATGTCTCTCATATTTTGAAAATACATCACCAATGAGTCTTGGATTGGCTAAAATGTGAAATATGTTTTATGGCAAGGCCAATATGCTTCACACTAGTGTATAATAAATTCCATGAATAGAACTTTACATTATCTAACTTTCATGACCTTATTTTGGCCTCAAACCCTTCTTTTTTGCCAATTCGCCAAGAACGATCAGAATTTTGTTTGGCTTTGTTCGTCTAGGCCTTGCTCAAAGCCTTTATATATGAGCTCTACATTAGGTTCTTGAGATTTTAAGTGGGAGTTTGTAAATGTGTAATAATCAGATTGAGAGGTTTGAAAAGGTAAAGTAGACCACATTTTTCCTTTATAAAATTGCACAAGGTACGGTACTTGTACATGGGTCTAGCAATATAAAAGCCCTTCAAAAAATTGTGCTGGTTGTCAACAAGATATTCTTAAGAAAAAGAAAAAAAAAACGTAATTATTCTGGTGCTGTATTCTCTGTATTAAGTACTGTACTGTTTTCATACTGCATTCATATTTAGAGGTTTCTCTTCAGTCTATTATTTATCAGTAGTGTCAAAGGCTCATTGCCAAGTGGAGGAAGTCTTCTAGAACTACTGACACTTCTCCTCTCCACACACCTCAGCCCACAGTGAGCGGCCCTGGCACAGCACATTTCCATGCCAAGGGTTGGCAGTTGGCACTGGCAAAACTTTCGGCAGCTGCTGTGCCTGCCACTCTCCCTGGGGAGTCGACACACGGCCTGTCTTTCTCCAGCCCGCCCGTCCGCCATCGCCAACGACGAGGAGTAAATAACAAGCCCTAAGAAAAGAGGGCGCCGGCTCGCATCACTGTGGTGTCAAACATACGCTGTCAGCCTCCTCCTCTAGTAGCACAAACATCACAAGGTAACCTGCGAAGGGGGAAGAATAGTGACGTATCACTGTCTATTGGTAGGTAGAGGTTGTCATGTGTCAGACTTGATTTCGCCGAAGAAAGGAATAATGCTAATGTGATTATTTAGAAGATTTCAAAATTCAGAGTAAACTACAGGGGAGAATGCGAACTAGGCTTCACTTGATCTGCGGTCAAATGCTGTACCACTGAGCCCCCCCACACACACCATGGCCACAAGGTGTGAGATGCTGCTGTGCCCTCGTGTCAAGGATTCCTTCACGAGATATTCATTCAGGAAGAACCCGTTCAAGTGTTTCTGACAAGTATTCAAGGCTATCTTCATTCCTTTCCTCCAGAACTATCTTTAACATTGTCTGTATTTTCAAATAACAACTAATGTTTATCGTAGCTGGCAACTCTGATCCCCCAGCTGGACGTGTTACATCTTGTTCCGTCTTCCTGCCATTCACAACATGGTTTCACAACATTTCAAATAAAGGTAGTCTGTGCCAAAATCATTCATACTGTCAATCTGAATCTCACAACCATGTATAGGCTACGCATTTAACAGAAACCCATGTGAAGTATGGCATAGATACCAAGGACATAGATTTAAGGATTTTAAGTGAAATGAAAAGTGTTTTTTTGGGCAAACTCTGCGAGACCCCCTCTCTGGGCCATGGAGACATGCAGAGTAGCTCACCTGATGGCCTCCTATTGAACAGCATTAGCACACAGTGGCATCAACACAGCCTCTCTTTCTGAAGGGACTAGCAGATTCTGATCACCCTCCCTTTCCAGCCTGTCAACATTTACATTTTTAAATCTGCATTTTTCATATAGATCCTTTCTTATTCTAATTTTAATATCAATGTTATTTCCCATGACACCTTTTGTTTTATTATACATTATGAATTTCTCTCTCTCTTTTTCCGTACACGCCCCCCACCCCCTACCTTCCCTCTAATCCCTGTGCCTACAATGTGCTTATGAGCTGAAATATTTTATCAGGTGGAAGCCTCAGTCAAACTTATCATTTTAATCTTATTTCAATAAAAAAAATAATCTCTCTTCCTCGCGGTTTGACAGCAGCTAATGGTTTTTCGTTATCGTAAAGGGAACTTTGAGGACTGAGACTGCCAAAAAAATGCAAAGTGTGTCGTATATATTTCTTCCCGTTCCCATCTAATTCATAAAACATGCTCCAGGACTACCACAAACAGATACCTTATGAGGCTGGAGTCGAAAATGCTAGACATGTGCATGGTCTTTTATTCTCAATGTTATTTTAGTTTACAAGAACATACTGCAAATGTATTGCCTTTCTTTTTTTAACTGGTTTACAATCCAGTCAAAGTATTGATTATTGCAAGCACTGCCAGTACTTGGGCAGTCCCCTTACGTCATCCCAGACAGGTGAAGGAGAGAAACAGACCTGAGGGAGATCTCACAAAAGGAAAGGGTTCTCAATGTGATGAACAGAAAGGGAAGTTATTTGTTACACTGCTCGTAACAATGTTATCAGTTGCTATCGTAGTACATAGATTAAATATTACAAAATAGCTTTTTCTGTGTGATGATTGAGGGTTTAATACAAAATAGACTGAAACACAACCTTTTGCCTTGCTGATTTACATTCACTTTCTAATGCCTCAAAGCTGCATTGTACGACATTTAACACTTTGATAGTTCTGCTGATGGTTTGTGCCTCCTAGACGTATTCATCATTAGTTGGTTCTGGCCCGTTCACTTCATGAATGCTGAATTCATCTGGTCTTGATAGACTCCCCTGATGTGAAACTCAGACTTTGCCCCCACCATGTATATACAGTAATGGCATGCGAATCATTTACATGTTTATGATCGCGTCAATGCGCATTACCATCGTGTGCCATTGAGATGCAACTTTGTCTTCAAAGAAAACACTTTTAACAAATGGCAAAATGACTTGCACTTTTGGTAGAAGTTGGAGTCCGATCACTCAAACGCCTCGTCAGGCCACAAGCAGCCAACACATACAATACAACACATATGTTCCGAGCCACACATCTTGATTTTATCCTTCTCATCTTTTTCTCCGCATTTGTTATTTTCAGCCCATTCTTGCACGGCATAACAATGAAATTTTAACGAAGAGCCCGAAAAAAAAGAATTCAATTTTTAATTCAGCTCTCCTCAGACTTCCTCGCCACTCCTTCAGCCCTGCCATCCATCTCTTAGCGTAACCCAAACACAGACAGACACCCGAAGACGAGACCCTCATCTCTTTCTTCCTGTTGGTCTTTTCTTCCTCTCTTTTTTGACTATGTGTTTTCTGTTTATTATTAGCTGACTCGGTGCTTCATCATCCAGTGAAAATTCATATCTGCTGAACATAAGGGAGAAGAACAGTAGGGAATCAATCTTTTGTGCTTGGGCAGATAAACACAAGACACAATCAGGGAGGGGCGGTGGGGAACAGAGAGAGGGAAGAGAGGAGAGGAGAGGAGAGAAGAGGGCCTCATCCCGTCCGTGATGGATAGCAGGAGTAAAAGTGTCAGGATGGTATTATGTAAATTAAGGAGGCATCCGAGCATTGCCTTGATGATTATGGGGAGATGTGAATGATGTTTGTGCTCCCCAGGCGCCCAGAAGCCCTTGTTATTTTTCTTCCCTCCAACCACCCCTGGGGTGCATTCCGCCTGACCCCCCGGACTCCGGGAGAGAGAGTGAGGATAGGACAGTCTCCCACCCCTTCCCCCTAGGGGAGTGCCTACACGCCTCCTCACCCCCACCCCCAAAATTGTGAAAAGACATCTGTTTCATTTACTAAACAAATGATCTGCCAGGGATTCTTCACACCTAATAGGCAGGGGTTGGCCAGAGAGGAGAGATGTGAAGGAGAAAGCGGAGATTTAGTTGAGAGAAGGCTTCAGTTTCTGGACCCCTCCCACACCTCATGCCCCCCCCCCCTCCCTTTGCCTCATCTCCCTCCTCTCCCCTGCTTTTTGTCCTTCATCCTACTGGGCCACCAAATTTGTCCACTGGGCATCCCCCTCTTTTGTCATTTCTAGACGGGCAGCGTATATGACAAGTCGAGAGATTCAGCGGAGTACCTTTTTTTATTAACTCATTTATTTTTTTTTGCCCTTCTTTCACCTCCTCTTTCTCTTTCTGCTCCTCCTCCTTATCTTACTCCTGACTAGCCGGCCAGGTTTGTTCAGCTCTAGGTTGGGCCCAGGGGGGTGGGGGCTGCCCAGTGAATGTTCCATGAGCATGTTTAAATCAGACCCTGTGTCTGGGAACTCAGCGTTGTGTCTGAGCAGGGAAAGGGTGATGTCTGGTTCAGAGAGGCCATTACCATAAGTACCATTACTGTCAGAAAGCATGAGATCAGTATCATAGAAATATACTACTGCAGCCTCTGCCAGAGCTACTGTGGTTAACTTTGCCTATCATTGTGACTGTCCAACTTGACAAAGTCTCTTGGACTGAGAGCTATGATTAGTAAAACCAATTATCAAATCATGTGCAATGATAATATAACTGATGTGTAAAATGAGGAACGATTACTCATAGATTAAGAAATAACATTATGTAATATCTGATAAGCTAACCAACTCTATCCTTAAATAACCAAACCCTATAAGGGCTCAAAGTCACCTTGTTTTCGGCTAAACCGTCTCCTTCAGTTTTCTATAGCCATAAATCTCCAATCTTTTTTTTTCAAAAGACAGTTTGTTGGCGAGAAAGACCCAACACTCCCCCTTTAAATGGATTGTAAATTTATGAGGTACAAAATTTATGTTGTGATTTTTAACATTATGCCACATAAATGCACTGTTGTTTAATAGAAACCAAATGTTCATATGGCTTTGTGTCACGATGTGGCTGTGAAGACCCTACTCAGGCATTGTTGAGGATGTATACTGTGTGTATGTCTGTATATGTGTGGAAGTATGTGTGCGCGTGTCTCAATCCACATGCACCATACATCTAGGGTGTGTTTTGTGGTAAGGACCATGTGTGCATGTTAGTGTTATTCAGTTAACTGCAAATAATCACCTAGTCTTCTTGCTAAACTGTCCCCTCTCCACTTCTCTCCCTATTGTTTGACCCCTCCACCACCCTCTCTCTTTCTCTCTTTCTCTTATTCTCCCGCATCCCTCTATTCATTCCTCCATTGACCATTTTTCAGCGCTTGGAGGCTGCTGTTAGAGACTGGAGCTGATGCTGCTACAGGCTGTGAAAAATGTGTGTACAGGGCCTTGCCTGTGGACCCTGAGATTTATGAAAGGAAGAGGAGCAGCCAAGATAACTTGAAGAGACAGCAGAGCAAGAGGCCAGAGCAGAGCAGAGATGTCCTGAACCTCTGAGAGGAAGAGGGAGAGATCATGGAGGGAATGAGAGAGGAGGTGGGAAACGATGGGAGAGAAAGACCCAAAGTGGGTAGAAAAGACTGAGGGATGGAAAATGTGAGAGGATTTATACACATGTCAAAGGGAGAGGGAAAGAGAAACAAGAGGACAGAAACCCAGAGAAAATGAGAGAGGCGAATTAATGTGAATTCCTTAAACGGAGGAGTCAGTGAATAAGAAAGCCTAATAGGATTAGCAGTCTCACAAAAGGTGACGAGCGCATGCTGCATGTCTTGTGTTTGGCTTTCGGAACAGAAGAATTACAAAGCGCTGTTTATGGAATGCCGACGCACGTACACAATCAAACACCACCGCGTGCACACAAGCCATGTGTTTGGCGAACACCCCGACAAGCACTTATGAGGAGGCTCTTTGTAAACTTTCCGTGCATTCTTCAAGGAGTCCACATTTCAACAGCTACAGCACATGTTGGCTTCTCTACATAATGGAAGAGAGTATTTGTCTTCTTTTTTTTTTACAACTGTTGACAACACCATTGTCAGTGTGTACAGACTGTGTGTCTGTCTTGATCATCTGTATTCCTGTAAGATTAAACTTTTAACACACTTTACTCTAGAAAACTGGTGATATCTTCAGTTAATTGCCATTGGGTTGTGCAGAGCAGTTCAAATGTGCAACATCAAAATGTACAATGTGGTAGTGTTTCTATTTTCCTTTCGCTATTTTAACACGTAGACATGGCCCTTGATCCTGATCTCACTATTACAGGACATGCAGATTAGGGTTCTGTCTGGACACGCACAAGAATCCATTAGAATGTCTCCAGTTTAGGTAAGTGAAGTGAGTATGTTTTATCTTCCCACTCTTGCATCCTAGAACATTTTGTTATTTAGTCAAATCTGATACGTGGCACCTGATTGTAGCCGCACAGTATGTGTGAGAGACCGGTGCGATGAGCGAGACAGAGAGAGAGAGAGTCCGGTCACATCTAGGACTCTAATAACCCTTTCTCCATAACCCAACTCTGCCCTTCCGTGTTAACATACTGTGAACCGAGCACAAGTGACAAAATCAATCCATCACAGGCGGCTGCCGTCGACACAAAGAGGGACAGAGGAGCTAACAGAAATTGATGACATCCCTGCTCGAATTTTACACCGTTTCGGCCACGCTGGCGATTGAAACAGACAGAGATTTATAGTCCAGTCGGAGACTGCTGCTCCCCGTGATTGCCTCCCCCCTCCCCCCTTTCCAATGCCGGTCCCCTTTTTTGCATATTTATTCCCAAACTCATCAGGGTCTCTCCGACACATTAGAGTGACAATCTTATTTCACCTATGCTATGGCAAGAGAGCTAACATGGGGAGAATTTGCATTCTGTGTTCCTCAGAGACAAGGGAAACTCACTGGCCTCTTCCGGTTTCCACAAGACAGGATTTCCACTTGATATTCACTGGCCGATTACGACTTTATCGCAGGATTCTTGCTCACTCTTTGTATATAGGATGTTTCCTTTCTGTTTCGTTTGTCTGGGTGGCATTGTCTCTTGCGAGGAATATCTCAAACAGCAATGTAACGTTTCCAATCATTATGTACTTGACTGGTGTCGGGAAACGCTTCTCTGCCATAATGGCAGTTGGGCTGCGCCACGATTGTTTGTGAATGTTACTGCTTTGTTTGTGCCCATTCAAAGAAGACAAACCTCTTTCTTTCAGATCATTATTGCATTTGCCCAATGTTTTTGTCTTTGCAATATTCCGTACATAATTTGATCTATTTATCTGTGTGTGACTTGTGGGACCGTCTCCTCAGGCGTGGGGGCCTGGGCGAGACAGGGAGCTGCCTTCAGTCATGCCTTGAAGGTTTTACGAGTACTTATGGAAAATATAAATTTCTGCTGCACTGTGGAGTCGAAACAAACGCTACCCATCACTGGTGTAGGGAGAAACGGCCGCGACCGTTAGTGTGACAGGAAATTTATTATAATAATTCAAATGAGATGAATATCTTTCATCATGAACGCCATGCGTCCGGTGAGAACACTATTCGTTTGGGAGTTGCAACTCTGGGTAGCCGTAATGATACAATATGTGAATTCTGACATCAGCCACACATTTAGGAAAATGTCCGTGTTTACATGTAAATGGTACGCTACACTCTCAATGGCAATTGTTGTTTGGTGGAGGGGGGATCTAATAGAAATGATTGTTCTTGCATATGAAGGCCATACCATTTTTGTACATCGTAAAATACAGAGGTAAATGGCTGTTATTCACTCATTGTGACTGATATGTGAGACACTAGAATGATTCATTAGGATAGACTACAATTACAGGGACATCCATTTTTGATTTGATGGGATCATTTAGAATCAATCATCTTGTCATCATGCTTGAGGTTCCAGAACACAAGAAGGTCAGCCACAGGGATGATGAAACTACTTATTGGTCATAGTGTGAAATTAAATACAAGAATCTACTAACAAGATAAATCATGACCCTATCCTTTATCATTCGTGTAAGTTCATCTTGTGTTTTTCTGAACGTTAAGTTCAAGAATTGTTAAGCAGTAAGACTTTGACGTCAGTAGACTGAAAGCAGGATACTAATTGCAAATAAATGTGACATTGCATATAAGTGAAGTACTCCAAGGGCACACTCAAGGGGGAAAAAAGTATGTTAAAACTTTGATGACTTTCTTTAGCTTACTAGTTTTTGTTCCCCAGAAACACATGTAAAGACAGTTAAGGCTTGTTACAATTTCAAAGGTTTCGCTAAGTGGACTTGAACCATTCACCAGGAATCTCTGGCATGCAATGGAAAACTTGACATGTTCAATGCTTGCATAGTAATGTCTCTATTAAAGTTTTCTACTTTTGCCAACAAATAATGTCTGAAATGTATGTGGGCGAGTGGCAAATGAAGACCCAGTTGACGGGTTTAAAGGATCTCACAGCGTGTCTGTCTATGTGTCTTAACACACATTAGCAAGTGTGTTTTCTCTCGTAAGTGCGTATGTGTATGTGGGAACCTCTCATTCCTTCACCCTCATGGAGCAGCATCAACAGACTAACGACCCAAACAGGGAGGGCACTGATTAGCTAGGTGGTAATATTTACATCTCCTTGACAACCCTTGGTGTAGCAACAGTCCCATTGTGCTTCTGTGCCTCTGTCAGGGGATTACCCTCCTTCTGACAGGATAAACAGAGGTGGGGAAGAGAATGGTGTAAACTCACCACATACTCTGTTACTAGAGGACAATAGAGGGATTGACTTTGCTCAGTCTCGCTGGCCGAGAAGACGATTAGGTTGTGGTTTGTGATCTGAGCACTGGGGGCCAACATTGGGCAGCATGCCCTCCACTACCTCCCCTCTCCTCCTCTCCCCCAAACACACACAAATACATCCCCCTTGATCCAGGCTCGATCCACTCTGCGGATCTACAACACACACAAACTGTAAAGTACAGGCACATGACTAAACCCGGTCATCCAGTCACACTCACTCAAAAACACACACCACACACTCTCTGTGACACACACTCATAAAGGAGGGCCAGTCAAGCTCCCAGGCCCCCCCGTCACAAGTATCTGCATCGCGTTCAATTTGTCACTGGTCCGTCTTTGCACTACTATTGGTTGTTGCCGGGCAACCTGTCTGTCTCACAGACTATTTCCCATGATAAATTAGCTGGGCTGTTACTATGCCAACAGAATTTGTTACTTAATTAAACTGATTCAGATCGGAATTGGCTGGAGGGGAGAAAAAGTGTGCCATGCTTTCTCTCGCTCTTTATCTCTTTCTCTCTCTCTCTCTCTCTCTCTCTCTCTCTCTCTCTCTCTCTCTCTCTCTCCCTCTCTTTCTCTCTCTCTCTCTCTCTCTCTCTCTCTCTCTCTCTCTCACACACACACCACACACACACGCATGCATGCATGCACACAGCGGGCAAGGGAGCAAGAGAGAATGACCAAGGGAGATGAGAGATGAGAAAGGGAGAGAGCGAGAGAGCCCTCTGTGGAATGATTGTTATTAGATGGGCAGATATTGAAATGGTCAGGCAGCTTTATAGAGCAGGCAGACGAAGGCAACAATAAGACATAGTGGCGGGAAGGACACCCCATATGGAATTAGTTGCTGGGTCTGGAGAAAGCTTCTTTTCCTCAAAATGTTTTCAAAGAACAAATGTTTATCCCCCTCTTCTGTTCTTTCTCCTGTGTATATTCACATGAGCAGAGGGGCCGGTGGTGTCAGAGGCATGTTCTGATACACTGGTCATGTGATGGCCAATGTTCTGTTCCTCCCAAGGGAAGGACACTCTACAAAGGTAGCATTAGCAATCTGTTCCAGAGGAACACATGTCCTCTGCTTATGTAATGGAACAAGAGGCCTCAGAAAGAGAGAGAGAGAGAGAGAGAGAGAGAGAGAGAGAGAGAGGGAGAGAGAGAGAAAGAGAAGGAGAGAGGGGTGGGAGAGGTCAAATGAGAGTCATAATTCTTACTTCCGATGAAAATCTGTTGATCAGTATCTGATTCAAAAGCAATTTCACAAATATCACAGCCTAACCAGCATCAGACTACGTTTTCTCAACAGGCAGCATAAAAAATCGGTGTGTAAATTTACCCTTCTAAAGTGGTCTAGGCAATTGCATTGTGTACCGTTGCATACATCGGTGCACTAGGCTTTGACCACTAAGCGAAAACGAAAGAGAGGAGGAGAGAGAGAAAGAGAGGGGGAGAGAGGAGGAGGAGTGGCAGAGCAATTTGGAAGTCGGTGGCGGACCAAAGGGAGGAAGGGGAGCATGTAATCTCCTTAATTTGGAGCATCACACCTCTGGCGCACCCCCAGTATCAGATTGTGGGCTCTTTCCTCTCCCAGGTCTACCTTTACTGGCCGGCCTTATTTCCATAACATCCTGACAAAACCATTTTGTCCTGCCTGATTGGGCCTATTTGCATCGGACACCTCTTCTGCATATAGATTGATGGGTTTAATCAGCGAATCAGGGAGAGCGCTCAGACATCAATCAATGTCACTGCTGTCTTTTTCTCTGGCTCCCCCCCTCCCCCTTTTTCTCTCATTCTCTTGCTTACTTTGGTACTCTCTCTCCCCCTCCCTCTCACTCTCTTGCTCTACCCTTCGCTCCCCACCTCGTGAAAGGAACCGGCCCTTCTGATTTTCTGCTTAGATTCATCAGAGAAAAACGGCCGAGGCCTGAGCGACGCGGCGGAGAACTGAGAAGAAACAATTTGAGAGGAGAGAAGATAACTCGTCAGTCGCTCGCGGTGTCACTCTGCGTCTCTGTCTTTTCTCTCACACTCCACTGATCTTGGCTAGGCCTAGCCCAGAGGCTATCAGTAGCTAGCCTGGCATCAAAGGCTAGTTACCCTCTGCAGCAACTGATTAGCTTGGATTAAACTTGCTATACATTTTGATTCTAGCTACAGCACTGGAATTATTCGCAGCATAGTTCTTGATTATACTACAGCGTTCTAACCAGAGCTAAAAACAAACTATTAACAAGTTATACAACATAGAAGGATAAATAAAGACACATCTACTGCATGTATGTTTACATACACATCATAAAATAGTTCTACCATATGGTTGGATAAATTCATATTTTTAGTTTTTGTATCTGTTTGTTACTGTGGAGAGAGGAAGTGTGTCTAAAGAGGATATGTGTGTCGGGGCACTTGTTGCTTTGTCACTTTAAAGATGGTTGACTGCATAACGGCTGAGAAATTAAGCAGATTTTATTGACTTCTGAACTCATGTCTTTGCACATGTAAGTGTTTATGATTATTAACTTACATCTTTCAATCTCAGTGTGCCCAGAGATGGATAAGCACATGGTTTAGTTGATCTGAGAGCAAAACCTTAATCTTTGAATTCACAAGAAATTGCTGACCTTTATTTTTTCTGGAATTAGTTGGTTTCATCTTTCATCCCGTATCTGAATCCGTATCTACAACAGTAACAACAAAAAACACTGCTGTTTGAGTCATGAGCTTTAGGACAGTGCCTGGACACTAGAAAAGCTACAAAGAAAACATCAACATTTAAATATTATAAGAGGCCTATTGATTTTCAATAGGTTAATGATGCACACTAGATTACAAATTAAGCGCAAGGTAGCCATACACATATCAAGACAGGGGCTCTTAATTGTCAAAGAACATGATAAGATAGAGCAGGCGGGTCATAGCTATCAGGACCTATCCATGTCCACAATGTATGCTATGTTTATTTAAATTATGACACTATTACAACAACCCTATTCAACCTTGTTGGTGGATGGGCTGGCTGTTCTCCCTACCCAAACAGTCTGGGCCTGTCCTACAAACCCCCCCATCCCCCCGCCATCATGACCTCCCTGAGGCTCTGTCCTTTCAACAGATTAATCAAACCTATTCTCTTGGCTATAATTGGGTGACAATCACCCATTCGCTGTGTACCTGAGTAGGAGATATAGAAAGAGGGAGGCTTCACTAAATCTCCCTGTGCCCCTTAACGCCTCCACCCTGCTAGCCCAGCTCTTTGACGACCCTGCATCTCTTATCTGTCCCTCGTGTGTGAGGGGGGGGCGAGAGAGTGTTTCGCGCAAGCCAGGGGGGGGGGGGTGGGGGGTCAGGTCATTCTAAGGACCAATGGTACTTCCTCTCTTTCTCTTTCCCACACACACATGCAACCCAACCCCCTCCTGCATATGTGCTATCTTTCCATGTATATGCAGCAGCCGGCATGTCTAGGGGACCGTAAGGAGCAGCAGACCTCTGTCTAGAGGTCTGTCTGGTGGTGTGGGGGTGGACCATTATAAACTAGAGACGCAGCATACAGCCCCTCTAACAATGAGGTACCTGTGAGTGTGTTGACCCTGGGTCGCTGTGCATAGTGTGGGAGCGCAGCACTACACCGACGACACTCGACAGTTCTACACGGGCGTCCGATAGGAAGGAGCCTTTATTAACTCAGTGGAGAAAGACGTCTCGAAATGCCCTCAGATCTTCTCTGTGTTGTGGCGCAACAGCCAAAACCAATCTTCTTTTCAGCGCGATTGTTTTGGTCAATTTGTTCTGCTGTGTTGAAAAATCACAATTAAAACTACTGGTTCAGGTGCAAAACGCAAATACTGCTGAAAACATCATCAATGTATGATAAGGCTTTATGGGTGCTGTATAGGCTTCAGACAGTCCATTCTGCCTCTGCCCCCTACCAGGCCACATCAGGGCTTCTGCATATGACAAAGTGGAGCCCTTTATTCCTACAGCCATTGTGAGGTACTACAAATAATGTCTGACCTTTTCCAGGTGCTGGTAACAGCAGTGTGCAGACATGAAACGCACAAACACACACATGCACACATGCAAAGAGCGCACACACACATCCCCACACAAACACATGCTCGCACAAACGCACACACTACCCCCACTATCAGGATGCTGCTTGTGTGATTTTGGCGTGATCACTTCCACGAACCTTTGAAGGACCTTGGGCTTTTGCTACAGTTTGTACAATAGAGAGTATATTTCCAGTATGGAGTGGGTTACATGGTTTTTTAATCCGTTCCTTTTTCTCTTTTTTTTGGTGTAAGTGTGGTTTTCCTGACGTTTTCTGACTACAGCTCAAAATAATTGGCTGGGTAAGTAGCAAAACCATTCTTTATTTGCCACTTTTATGTTTTCAAACTACTTCCTCTGGAACTGTTTTTGGCACAGTGAGTTTTGTTAGCGTCTTGCTTGACATCCACCCCCCTCTTCCTCCTCCAGCCCAGGCTTTCAACAAGTATCATGTCATGTCAAGGCTATCAAACTGAAAGTGTTACACTGAGGGATGGAGGGAAAGAGAGGAGGGGGCGGAGGGGGGCATTTGTGAGGAACACAATTTGTCGCTCGTGCATCTGAGATCCATGAATGATAGAGCTTTGCAAATGGAAGCCGTTCACCTATCCTTGTAACCCTTCCTCCTCTTCATCTCCTCTGAAGGCCTTGGCCTAAATTATGGAGGGAAAACACTTTTCCTTAAAAAATATAAATGGCTTAATCTTTCATGGGCCAAAGGAGTCTCCAGACAATGTCAGGGTGAAACATAACCGGGATCACGGTTGTGTACTGCCCTGCACACGCAGCTTGCCAATTAGAGCATGAGCTGACCGTACTGTAAATATTTAAATCCATGTTACACATTGTAGTGTACGCGGTGGCACACACACCCAACAGACCTGGCCTCGCGGTGACCACACACTCTGGAAGGGCTATGGCCTCACGTTCTGTACTGGCCACCATTGTGCGAGACTAACCCATGGAGGTGGGGGATGGCAGATTCAGTGGCAGGCTTTGTGGCACTCTATAAAAGGTTTATCGGCAGCAAAGAAGAAGAAAAATAACTTGTGAGTTAAACGCTCCATGTGCAAAGCTTTTTGTACTTCTGATTAAATTAGCAGGACACATGGAGAGTTGATGTCACGCAAGGTCTGTCATATCCATTATCAGTGTGTCGTACTCTTAACCTTCCAATTAGTAGTCTTCTAATTGCTGAGTCATACTATTCTTTCCTAAATATGAGAAAGTGGCATTGTCTTCTCAGATATCAGATCTCTTGTTCATTAAATGATTCAGGATCACTCAAAAACATGTAGGATGGAAAGGTATGAGCAAACCATTGGGGAATGGTGGTCCTTGTAGTCTTAAAAAGAGCAGGACTACATAAGAGTCCCCTCCAGCTGTACCAAGAATGGCTTTCAACATGCAGGTCCATCCTTGAAAGGCATCTCAATGCTTCAGATAGCCTGATGAAATATCCATCTACTGTCACTAAAAGACAGGGCTTTGCAAATGTATCCTCAAGCTAGGTTTGCATATTTAGGACTGCTACACTTATGAAAACGTACCTTTCTCAATTTACAGGTTTTTTTTTTAAGGTTGGAATCAAATACACTTGAATCAATTTAACACTGCCTACACTGAGTTCATATTTGGAGGTATGAATAAGTTACAGGACAGTGTTTCCACACGAGGAGAAAGTTACATAAAACTTCAACAAAGGCCTGGGTATGTTTGAAAATGTGCCATATTTAAAGTCCCTTTGGTATTCAGTAATGCCTCCAACAAAAAGCCAGGACTTGCTTGAATTATTGAATGTTTATTTGCAAAGCACTTTTGGCTAGCCAACTGCTCCTCTCGTCTCACACTTCTGCCCTTGTTGCATAACGTGGTTTTCCACTGCTCTGTATAAGTGTATGTGTGGAGTGATTGTGTGTTGGTGTAAGTAGGTGTGTGTGGTTGCCTGGGCTGTACCATTTAAGCTGATGACTATCAATGCAGTTGGTTAACGTCCTCTTTGTGGTATCAGATGTGAAAGTGGTTTCTTGTTTTTGAGTAGAGGGGAGAAGCAGTGATCAGGGTTGCTGAGTGGGTGGTTCTAAGGTTAGCCTGGAGGTGTGAAATTTGATGATCAAGGCAAAAGCGAGCCAATGACAATGTTTCTAAATGTCAGTTAGAGGAGGCAAATGCATGTGAAGATTCAGTTGAAGGAGTTATCCAGACCACAAAGATCTCTATGAGAAAGACTTCTAATAAAGAGAGCACGGCTTAAGCTTTTAAAAGGTCAGACTAATGAACAGGAAATGCTTTCTGTTGGTGCTGAGGTGAAATGTTTCCGTCTCAAGTCTCCTCATTATCTGACTTCAAGCATTTTCATGACTTCCACTTCTGCGTTGCCACAATGATGACATTTTTTGCTGTATATTTTCAAACATGTTTTATGGACACAACATAAAACTACAGATGTGCTCTTGCATTTGCATAAGAAGGTCTCACGAAACAATGTTAGTCCATGAATTGTATCTGATTGTCTCTCTCAGAGTCCCTCAGTTTGACCCAGGTCTGTGGGTGTTGGGTGTCGTAGTCAACGGTCATCTGTGGTTAGGGTAGCAGGGCAATGGTTAGAAAAGATCACTTTGACTTGACAGCTCGTGGTCTTTTTACGACGGGAACTAACGGCACTGCATGCTCTTGGCTTCTTATTGTGATTTTCAGCCTGAAAATATGACCCTGGCCAAAATAGATTGCACCATGATGCCACTGACAGACACTGTGCCTGGCCTTTATTGAAACTGCTTACAAAATATTTGCCACTGTAGCCTGTGAGGGCCTAGTGCCCATTCCATTCGATTTAAACACACTGTAAGATATGAATTCCACAACTTTGTTCTTCGCCTGGACAGCTCACAGGCTGTTGAACTACACTTGAGCACCGCTGTCAGGGAACCTAGTTTGTTTTGACGATGTTTCAAGGCTTCGCAGTTTAGCAGCACCCAGCCGCAAAGAGTCATGGGCAAACTCAGAGAAAAGACACATTTACCAGTGAGGACAGAGTGGAACAAATAAACAAAACAAGTAAGTTTCCCTAATTATAATGACGTGACCGCGACCTATGTGTTAATGAAAACGTGAGAGAAGCTTTGTTTTACCTTGTTACATGGTTTCACTGGCACATATATATTTAGATGGTGTTAATTGGCCTCCCATTTCTCGTAATGTCATTAGCTCACTCAACAGGTGTAGTGTGCCGGAACAGCCACACCTCCCACCTTTCTTGACCCCCCCACTCGCCCTTCCCTGTGGCAGCAGTCTCACCTAACCTGTGCCGTGTGCTATCTCTGTAGCTGGCACCGGTGACAGTGTGACTTCTCCTTTTTTTTGACACCATGTGTTAGGTAGCAGTTTGTACACATGCGCCTCATTTGCGGGCAGTGTCAGGTTCCTTGAGGAGAGGGCAAGGGGCATACACTTGTTAGTGGTTGAATCAGTTGAAGTGTGAGTCTTTGAGTCTTGGTTTCGCCAGATGGATGCAAAGGAAGATCAAGTCAAACCACCTTCTGGCAACACACAGTGAATATAGTAAACATATCCTTAAAAGAGAGTGACATGTATTATTAGAAACAGATGGAAATGATGATGGAAATACAGGCAACCGTCCCTGGTAGCAAGGCTGGTGGACCTTTCTTTTGTGCCAAGAAGCCAACAAGTAGGCGGACGCAGCGGCTTGATATGCTGATTGCTCGTATAAAAAACAAAACAACAACATGTGATTATTAAATCAAGATGTCCTTATGGTCATCGATTATATATGAAACACCTTGGTAGGAGATTCACCCCTATTCCTCTCAAGTGACTATAATGTAGACAGGAGTAGATTCAAATGTGTCCACTTCATGGGTTCAGCGTTTCCTTGCGACCTAGACGGATTTACGAGGAGGTCAGACTCTAAAAGTAAGCAGTTCCACAACTTCAACCAGACTGAGACCACACAGAAAGACTGTGGCACAGAATGGCTGATATAATGGTATGGATATAAAGTCAGTCACAGATCCAGTGCTTGTCATGATTAAATGACTATGGGTAGAGATAAAGAAAGCAAGAGATGAAGATATATGGACAGAATAAGAGAGGGAGAAAGACAAAAGGAACTAGGCCTCTGAAAAGTTTGAGTACCAGAAGATAGCGTCCCAGAGAGAGCATCACTATATTAGCTGCTGAATATTTCAGCCCAGTCTCCATGTCGAGGGAAGCAACCTTCATAGACTCCCCAACGTTCAGAGTTACTGAATATTAAGAAGGACATTTTCCTGAGGGTAAATGGCCCCTTTATTTATTCCCTTTGTTGTAAAAAAAAAGTAGCATATATTTCTCTCAAACTCTCTCTCTAATGTAAGTGAGAGTCCGTCTGCTTGTATTAAGACTGGGTGAGCCAGATTCGACCAGCAACACCTCCAAATCTGCAAAGAACTATGAAGTGCAGAGAAGGAGCAGCTCGGTCGCAGAGCAGGGCAGAGTGAAAATGGAAAGATTGATGAAATTCCACAACACACAACAGACCAGTTCAAACACAGCAGGCTCAGAATCTAAGGACAGTCAAGAGATCAAACCCCTCAAAATTCAAAACATAACAGGCAAAAATCAGGGTCAAAAAACAGGCAGGAATGTAACACAGGTAAACACTGTAAAGGGTCAGGGGGGGGGGGGGTAAATGACTGAGAATAAACAAACAAACAGTGTATGCAGTCAGTCTGAAAGCACACAAATGAAGCTCGTGATGCTAAATCTAATCTAAATTAAGACATGTGGTCAAAGGCTGATCTCAGGCCAGGTTCCAAAAATGAACACAAGAAACAAACAACCACAAGACAATTCAATGTTTTCCGTTTAAAAACAAACTTAACTTTTTATGATCTAAATTGTAAACAAAGACAGGTGAATTATTGTCAGTGAGAGAAAATGCAAACAAAACAACACACACAGGTCTGTAACACACACTTATACACACTCACTCACACACTTATACACACTCTCTCACACACTTGTACATACTCTCTCACACACTTGTACACACACACACACAGTCCTTCATTATACACACACATACAGCATCCACACACCTGCAGCATACACACACACACCTACAGCATATACACACACACACAGCACCCCCACACACCTACAGCATACACACACACACCTACAGCATACACACACACCTAGAGCATACACACACACCTACAGCATACATACCTAGAGCATACACACACCCACAGCATACACACCCACCTACAGCATACACACCCACCTACAGCATACACACACACACCTACAGCATACACACCCACCTACAGCATACATACACACCTACAGCATACACACCCACCTACAGCATACACACACACCTGCAGCATACATACACACCTACAGCATACACACCTACAGCATACATACACATCTACAGCATACACACACACCTACAGCATACACACAGCATACATACACACAGCCGCAGGTTGAAGAGATTAGTTTATCAATGTCAGACTTCAATGGCACTCGCCATCTGATATGGTATGGTTTTAATAAATGATGGACGAGCAGCCAACATGTATAGATCTGTTTAGTCTGAGTTGCTTCATACAATACACAGCACTGTGTGCAGTCTAACAGATTAAACTAGCGATACTACAGGCTAAATATTGAAAACTATGCAGTTACATTATAATATCTGTATTTAACTGTAATAACATAAAAGTGGATGCAATTCTTTGGTTCATGTTGATTGTTGATAGGGACTGAGTTTGCAGCTCTTTGAATGGTCACTCGTAGCAAGTGATTATGAGGACGTCGACGTGAGGGAGAGTCTGCATTTGTTGAAAGCAGTGTAAACAACTGTTACAGGACACAGTACACATACACATATCTTACACATGTGTGTGTATTTTTAATGGCTGCATGTTGCTTCACACGTAGTAATGGTAGCGTTTTGATGATATGGAACAGAAAATGATATGGAACAGAGACAAAGGAAGACAAATTAAAAAGAGTAGTAGGGTATTTTTGGCGGAAATTAGTGTTTAAAACTGCAACAATGTTCCTTATTAACTCCAGCATACAAGCTGATATATTCTTCTCCAAGGACTTCACTGACCTGCTTGACTTTACTAGCGCAGTCATTATTAGTTTTTACTTCAGTTTATTGTTCGGAGAAAGCTTATTTAGAATAGCCTTAATCAATCTTTTATGAAATAAAACAGCCTGAAACATTTTCTTTTTAGCAATACGAAATTAAGCCGGGCTGATTTCCGTTTTCTCTCCAGTGCTTAACCGTGTCTTTTATACATTGTGTCCATGAAAACAGTTCCATTTCACCCCTCAAATGCTGTGTAATTCTTATTGAGGCCTGGGAGCCTGATAAATGTAATTTCTTATACATAAATCTCCACAATAGAAAAAGGAAATTAAAGTTGCCATTACTGTCTGGGGTATTATCGCATCCTCACTTAACCTGCCATTCAGAGAGAATGAAACATTTATATCACACCACCACCCCGCACCACTCACACTGTACCTCCAACCTCACACCAGGCCCACAATTCTCTACCGTCCTCCTCACCAGCACCCAGAGTTAGGTGGGTGAGGGTGAGACAGAGAGGTGCCCCCACCTTAGACAGTAGCTCTAGTCACATTTCACACAGCCAGACTGAGAAATTGACAGATATCAGCAATTTGACGTTTTTCTCCAGACGTTCTGTTGCATGAAGAACATAAAATGAGGCTGGGTGACCAAGACCTAGATAGTACTGAATGTAATGCCATACTAAACAGTCTGCCTCTGCACAATTAGCCTATATCAAAATAAATTAGGGAAAATGGGTAAATGAATTACTAATGTCACCACGCACACACATACACACAATTGTACCTCCTACAGAGTAACTCACCATAATCACAGAGCCCTAAATTCTCCACATTTACTTGCTACCCCCGGCATCCTGATAGTCCAATGAGCACCTAATCCCCAAGCTAATAATAACAATCGCATAAAGGGAAACACACACACACACACACAAAAAAATCAATTACATCTGCCTGACCAGGGCTGGTTCATTATTTCATAGGCAATAACCTGAATGATAGACTAATAAAGAGCAATTTATTTAGAGAGGGGAGGACGTGGGTGATCTTTGCTGCTTGAAGATGGATGTGCTCAGATGGACAGATCTAATTAGCCCCAGCTCTCATTCTCTGCATAGAACCATCCTCCCCCCTCCTCGGCCCCCCAGCCCTTCCAGCCCCCCTGGCCCCCCTCAACCACCCAGCTTCCCACCTCTGGTTGGTTAGGAAAGCTGGTGCTACCCCTGCTAATCCTGCAACTGGTCTCAACAACTGTCAGTCCCACTTATCAGTGTCTGAGAGTCAGTATGTGCCAGTTTGTGTGTGTGTGTGTGTGTGTGTAGCTACGTCCAAGATGGCTGGCTCTACCAAGAAAGGGAGGTAAATAAAAAAGAGAGCCCCAGTCTACTGAGGACTGGTTGTAACTGACACTATAGGCAGTTGATGATGGCATGACGTCAGAAGCTAAATGTATGTATGAACGTGTTGTGGATCACACACCAAGTGTGGCTCGTGTTCACATCCATATGGACTTTGCAATCATACCAAAAAAAAGATGCCAAAAGTCAAATAATGTATGAATGATCCCTTTTGATATGTAACCGAGCGTTAACTGTGCCGTCAGTGGTTCAGGGATTTTTAGTGGTTTCAGACATTTTGTCATTGCTGATCATTCTAGCTACAAAGAGCTTAGCGCGCGTTGTTTAGTGGCAGTGTATGCATTCCCGTCTATGTTTATCATGGCTCTGGGAGCCTTATCATCGCGCATGTTTGTGTTTTCTGTGTACATTTGACATTACACAGGGCACTCAGCACATGCACTGCATGTAATTAATATTGCAGAGAGAGAGAGAGAGAGAGAGAGAGAGAGATGGTGAAGAGAGAGGGTGAGCAAAAGAGAAGGTAAGAGAAAAAGTGAGAAAGATGAAGGGAGGAAGATGAGGGAGTTAGAGAAGGCAGGAGGGAAAGATGGAGAGAGGGGGAGAAAAGAGATTGAGAAAAGAGTCGAGAGAGAGAGAGAGAGAGAGAGAGAGAGAGAGAGAGAGAGAGAGAGAGAGAGAGAGAACAGAGGCAAATTAATCTCAACCTTAAGGGAGTGAAAAAAAGGAAAGAAGCCGGAGAGAGGGGGAAAAACATTTGCCCTTTGGATGGCTGCCAACGGCTGCCATCATAGAATTTACATCTGTTTACTCTCCTGCTCCAACCCTCTCCCATTTCTCCACAGCTGAGTCTTTCTGACCCCTGCTCTCAGTCTCCCTCCGGCAGCAAAGACCACTTCCCTCTCTCTGTCTCTCCTGCTCCCTCTCTCCCAAGGATTAATATTTTCCTTTTTGTTTCTATCATTATTGTGAAAGCTCAGATGTTTAACAACTCGGCAGACAAGGTTCAGGGAACTTCGTTTAGGAAATATGTTTTAAATTAAACATTACTGGCTGCCGGGGTCTCCTAGGAATTTATGTTATTTTGTGTGAAAAAAGAAAGAAAAGAAAAACAACAAAAATATAGAATTATTCCTCTGTTTCTAGCAGGATGATTTGATTCATACGTAGTTGATTCATTTTTCATTGTCTGTGTTTCTATGCAGATATTACAAGACTCCTTACGATATATATCCCCCCCAAAATAAATAAACGCACCTCAACCTCTCACAGACTACAGTTGTGCTGGCTAAAGCTGCCTATTTAAAATGCAATTGAACATATATAACATAGTTGTACTGTGTTACAGTAATTCCAGTTTTATTGATTCGCATCTTTGTTGCAAGAAACCAAGGACAGAGGATGAGAGCGTGTGCGTGCATATGTGTTTGTGTACCTCCTTGCTTGAGTTTAATAATCAAGTAAGGAGTATAGTACCACAAGGGGGAGGCAGGAGCGGCAATTTTGCTCTTTACTCACACACTCAGGATACACAGAGAGACAGACAGATAACAGCACGCAAATACAGAAAATGAGAGACAGAATATTATGGACTGAGAGAATGAGCAATAGAGACAGAAAGACAGAGAAACAGAATGAGAGGATGAACAGAGAAAGAGTTAGAAGGAGAGTCATGTGGAGATAGATAATGATCAAACTAGTTGTTGAATAAATGACACACACTCTCTCTCAGGAAAAATTCCAACCAGAGAATCACCTGTGTGCTTATCCAAGAAATGGTCATGGCTACTGCAGCACCATAACAGTGTCTCAGATGCGGGCTGCAACCTGAGTGTACAAGCTTAGTGCTGTACGGGTCCTACCCTGGTGTCAGGAGTGAGTTATGGCCATGCGTGAGGTAACAGAGACCAGGCTACCCAGGCTCACTGGGCCAGACCTGCAAATATAAAAACGTGTTGAGTGATGTTGTCTTTTTGTTTGATGGATAACAATTGTTTTTGTCTCCATCTTTTTCAGGATATTC
The DNA here is from genome assembly GCA_036571765.1 of Plecoglossus altivelis. Lineage (NCBI taxonomy): Eukaryota > Metazoa > Chordata > Actinopteri > Osmeriformes > Plecoglossidae > Plecoglossus > Plecoglossus altivelis. Next base: position 13,929,304 of record BROE01000009.1, on the reverse strand, counting down.
CAATCAAATGCATGACAGGTGTTGTATTTGAAAGTTGTCCTGTTCAATGGTACAGGTGTGCTTCTTGTTTTCATTTCTAAAGAAAAATATGCACAGTAAAGTTCTCGGTTCATAACTTTTCATATTGAATTTTTTTTCAGTCTTTCTACAAGTGAACTTCTCCATCCACAAAACATACTTGAAAAGAGAGAAAATGGTTCAGTGACTTAAGTCCCAGTCCTCTATTGTAAACCCCATGCCCAACACCTCTGAGCTAATTCCATCTGCGGCCCCACAGAGCTAGCTGTAGCGCAACACAGGAAGCGAGGCTTGCTGCCTCTCCCCATCCCATTTCTCTGGCACGCCCCCTCAGGACACTCTCACTCCCCACCATATCACACCCCCATCACAGCGGATTAGGCGCTAACTAACCCTTCTTTAATTAACTCATGATTAGGTATTAATATCTGGCACTGGTTCCAGCCAGTTGTTGCCTTAATAAGTGGATTAGCTTTAGCCTCTCGCTGCTCCCATTCTCCCTCCCTCTCTCGCTGGCTAAGAGATATCCCTTCCTTCCTCCATCTCTCTACAACCACCACCCGTCCCCCACTCCTCCCCACTCCCTCCAAACACCCTCTCGGTTTTCTCTGGCAAGAGTCCAAAAATGACTTTTTTCTGCTAACAAGTTTCTTCTTCTGGTCAGAGATGTAAGCTCAGCGGTAGGTGAGTTCCAGTGCAGCCAGCTGTCAGAAATGGTAAGTCGTGTTTGTAGATGAGGAAATGGACAAGCCCTTCTTAATATGCCTGCATAGGAAAACAGGTTGATCTCCAGTACTAGCACAATAATCTGAATTGAAATAGCAAATTAGAATGACCATTTTCCACTGATTGAAATTAAATTGAATATTAATCCTATTAGAACATATACCCCATACATTTGACACCAGTACACCTAACATCAAGAAAAATGTTCAGATAGACGTTGACCTTTCTGAATACACAACAGTTTTTTACAGTCTTTTAATAACAAAAGATTGTCACATCATTGCAATTCAGTAAATTGCCTTTTGTGTGTCTAACTGAACAAGGTTTAGAAGAAAAAATGGAACACTAAGAAGACCGAAGCAGTTGTTCAAGTGTAGACTGAGCAGACATACATGAGGCATCTGCTTAGGAAGCATTAACAATACAAAGACTACTTATTTCCAGGGTAATAAAGTAAGGCACCTGCATCAATTAACAGGCCCAAAAGAGTAGGTCTTAGTGTGCGTACCACATTTTAATGACAGCCTGCCTCAGAAACACACAATCAGCTAGCGTTAGTGCAAACCACAACAAAGCACATGTGTTTACTGAAGTATTTACTGTGAACCTACAATGCAATGAAGCGGCTGGCAGTTTTTATAGCCTGTGTGTAGCCTGTTGAAAACTGAGTGACAGAACTCAAAACAATACTGAGGGATTTTTATCACCCAAGTCGTTGGGAAACACACTAAACGTCTCAGTGATTAGATTCATTCCCTTACCAGTCCAATGACTGTAGAAAACGTCCCAAACGAAAACTATAGGCATCAAATACGTATCTCCAATGCATCTCAAAAGTATCTTGTTCTGTCTGAGTGTGAGTCTGGCATTCACACACACCACTCTTTAATGATCTTCTTTTCAAGATCAGTGGGTCTGTGAAGGTCCATTCCTCCCTTTACCAGCTCGCTAACACTGATCGTCAACATTTTTGTAACCGCTTGTCAAGAAAGCCCTAAAACTTTGCAACAAGTCAAATTGGATGTCTGTGAGACAGTCTTGAGACAGTTGCCATTAGTCTCACAGAGACAGGTTGTTTGGACATTTGCGTGCCAAACGTCTGTACAAGCGTCTGCACTCAGGATGCACCTCTGGCTGTCAGCAGGTGGTCTTCAAGTAAGCATAATTAGGCTGTTTTGTGTCTGGAGCAGCAGGGTTAGGAATCCAGAGAACATTTGAGCATATATCCATATTTCCATAATTGCTCGAGATCGGAAACATTTCATTTCCAGAGCTGGTCCTGGAAATTGGGGGCAATTGTCTTTTGTTAGAAATACCTTTGTATCTATAAGCATGTATATGCATATAAACTGAAGCATTTTTTGTGAGAATATTTATAAATATAGCCTTGCACACTTGGATACACTCATCCTTCTTTATCAACAACCATTTCCCTTCCCAGGGAAGAGGCCTTTTGTTCCCCACCATTCAATAGAAATATAAGAGTTACTTCTTCTATGGTACGATATTGGAGGTATTGTGTGGTATCTGAGAGACCACTGTGACTGTACAGCTACAGTGCCCTCACCGTAAACCTGAAGAGCTACCGTTTAGACGTGTTTCCCCAACTAGTTGTCGTGTAACTCGATTCCACTCATCAAATCAGGTGGCCTAGAATCGGCATGGAGAGGTAAAAAGTGTTACAATAGCTGCACAGGAATCAAACCGTTCTGCCCAACATTCCATGCGTCTTTATAAGACATGGCACAGTAAGAGATGTGGGGTGGAGCGATAAAGGTTTCCATTGAAGTTGCCTCCTTCACTTCTCCCTATCCTTGTCTCTTCCGTGGGCCATGACACACCACACCCAGACTGCTCCCGCCCCTCATCAAATCGCTCTCTTCCCCTGCCTCCGTCTCTCCCTCTCTCATCCTCACTCGATCTCTTTCTCAGCTTGACATGCATAAATGCCAGCCCTGCTACCTGAAAGCATTTTGCTTTGATTTACGAGGAGGTTTGTGCAGTTCACATTATAAATCTTTCACCTCGGTGACACCCTCTCCCTGGTATTCATCCACCAAAGACATTTTTGTTAAGAGCGCTTTGGACCTGGGCCAGGAATAGGCACTCAGGGATTATCGAAAAGGTTTAACAAGAATGAAGTGGGAATTACTATCGGCCATTGACGCAGAAGTCTGTTGGACCTGTGGACTACAGAATTCCAAAAGTATATCCCCTTTTAAAAAATATTTCTGTTTGTGTCAGTGTAAAGGTGAATCTTTGAAGTGTTAGGGTTAGTAGGCTTCATATTAGATCTGTGCTTGATTGAACATACCTAGCTCAAGGTACAGGGTGGATATATACATGTGTAAACCCCACCCATTCGTATTATTTCTCACTGCATATCTTACAAAGACAACCTCAGACCTTCAAGTGCAGATGAGAAACTATTACTAGAAGGGACACGCTGGCATGCGGTCTTACCGTTGGTCTGAAACAGTAGGCAGAGATGGAAATGACAGTGGAATCATAGCAGTGGGAGGTCGTCCTTTCCTCCTCCCCATCTGGACGCCTTTTTTTCCACGCTCCCCACAATCCATGTTGAGACTTGGCTTTAATCACTCAGCAAGGGGCCGTCTGTAAAGGTCAACTCCATTGATTAACTGCGAAAAGGGAGAGTTGTCATCTTTCATGCCGAGCTAGTGATATCTCTATATTGCACAGTGGGAGACCAAGTTGTTTAGGTTTTCCATTTACAGCTGTAGAAGCGGATCTGTTCTTTTCTTTCTTAAAACATTTTGAGAAGGTTACAAGATTTGTGCTCCAAATCAGATGCTTAAATGCTAAGCCAAACAGGCCACAGGTCCTCCATTTATATTTTTATTGCTTTGGATTTTGGAGGCCTAACCTAGCTTGTGAAATATATGGAATGTTATCAACAATGATTGATTGTCAGGTGTCATTGAAGTAGGCCTAAACAGGAATAGAACATGCCTGCTCTAATCTATACAATTCAATGTTGCAGCAGAGACCACTTAAAGAAGAAGACCAAGACGAGAACATACTGAGTCCAAGACAAAGACCAAATGAACACAAATGCAGGAATGACAGTTTGTCAGATTGCCAACATGATGCAATCTAGCTGGGGGGTTTTGTGGCAGTTTTTATTTGATTTTTAATCATTGTCTACCCAAGCTAGTGAAAAGCAATGCATTTACAAACTGGTCATGCTACAAAACATGGAGTCAAGACAAGAAACAGCAGTCAGTACCAAATAAAGATGTGTTGATTCACACATCTAGAGCCTCTCGACATTTAATATTGTGGTCTATCTTAAGTACCATAGCATTGATAATGCACAGGTTCACAAGATAATCGTCACAAACAATTTTCTCTTCACAGCAAAACGAAGCCCAAAGCTGTGCCAGCCCATTTTGTGACTTCATCAACATTTGATGCCATGAATTATTGAAATCTCCAGAGATTTGGTGTGACAGATTGTTGGACATGTAAGAAACTGGTGGACATAACATATTGAGAGATAGAAACAGAAAACATTGATGCGTGACCTCTTCATTTCCTAACGCAAGATAAACTGGGGTGAAAAAAGGGAAGACAGAGAGAGATAACAAGGTTGTCAACTGCAGACAGGCATCATATGCTGGTAGGAAATGCCAGACCTGGACTTGACCTCCACGTGGCCCTGAGCTGTCGGAAAGTCTGTGTGTTTGTGTGTGTGTGCGTCCTGTACATGTAGTTGTCTGTGTGTGAGCACATGTAGCGTGGTGTCCATGGAATGTGTCAGTGTGTCTGTTCAATCCCTGCTCAGGACTGGGCACTGTCAGATTCCCAGACCTTTGCACCAGGAAGTGACATGAAGCAATTGATTAGAGACCCAAGGACCTCCACAGCATATGTGTTACATCCAAAAATGGAAAGCAAATAAATGGGTACACAGCAAAGATATGCTGTGGTTATGTCAGACAGAGATGGGGTGGAGGAGGAGGGGGTACTTTGCAACAGAAAACACATTCTACAAAAATATGCCGACAGGATTTAAAGTCCCAAAGCTCCTCATCCTTCCTTTCACTCTTTCTCTTCATATTCCCTCTTTCTTTCTCCATCTACCGACGTGAGTCAGATTCAAGTGTGAATGTTTGGGGCATCAGGACCCCAGTAAGACACTTCCTGTCTACGATGGTCCTCCTGGGACAATTCTACCAATCGTTGGGTGTGGAAATCCATTTGGAATGCAGCCACACTCTCAAATGAATGACCATATCAGCTTACCCAATGCAAATACTCCCAAATCTGGTGAGAAGGGAACGGATTACTCTCTTGGTCTATTAACCTCCCAAAGAGATAGCTGACACCTTATCTTCAGTCCCCAACCCCCTCCTCCCCCCAAAAAAATCAAGAAGGGTTTGACTACAATCAACCCGAGTTTGACAAAGACTTTCGACAGTAATTAATAGGATCAGATGAAATTTTTAACAGCCGGTCCGCTTTCTATTATAGGTCCCTAAGGGTGTATGGAAGGTGGTGGACTATGGTGGATGTTTTACATGGTGGGGGTGCTTCAGAAAAGCTTTGGCTGGAATTATACAGTGATGGATTTGAAAGTTGGAGTCGTCACATGGAAGCAAGAAGATGCCTTTTTAATATTCCATTTTAACTGAACTTCTTTCTTTCTGCCATTAATTATGTAATGTGTGTTAAAGGAAAAGGAAGACACCATCACATTCATAAAAGTAGCAGTGCCTACATGGCATAGTGTGATATTTCTTTTTTCATCTCCTTGACATTAACAGAACTATAGGTTATCTATTAACTATTAACTATTATTATCAGAAATAGACTAGAGTATACATAAAGTACATCTATACAGTATCAAAGAGTGAGCATATATGTCCTTTCTCGCTTGCTTTCTTTCAAGGTCAGGTCGGGGCCTGTGCAATTCCCCCCTTTTCTTCTCCCATCTTTTCCCAGTTGGACATTGGTGTTGCCATAGTGATGCCCCAACGACACTGGTCACTGGAAGGCCTCTTGTGCATGGTTGACTGAGTCTGTGTGAAGGGGTCAGCTGGAGAGTTGAGTCCTGTTGGACACATATGCAGACCCAGATAGCTCCACAGACACACACACACACACACATACACACACACACACGTCAGCGATGACCCAGTGCCCTCACCCCTACTGCTCACCAGGTCTCTGCCCAACCTGGTGTCACCATAACTCTCCACAGGAAAGCTCAAGGGTTACATTTAAATCAGGATTCAAACACTAAACTTGTTTCTTTGCAGTCCCCCCCCCCCCCAAGGTTATATATTTCACTTGATTTACAGCACACTGCCGGAGTGTATTTACGTTAACGAGGCTCTGACGCTGGTGGAAACATACATGAAAGATGGACAGGTGAAATTGGGTTGTTTATTTTTCTTCTCTGATTAGATTTAATCAAGCCTGTGTTCTGGCACAGGTGATTAAAGTGTAGGTGAGTACGTTTCTGTGCATGTACTGACTGCTTAGTTGCTGACAGAAAGCTTTTACACATACTTATACACGGCCCATATAAATACAATAAGTGTTCGATGGGTTGGTATCTACTGGACAGAACATTTCAACAGTGAGTTGTCTTCACCAACACTTCATATAGCGTTATGAAACCAGTGTAAGCGTAGATGACTGAAAATACTATTCAGTTCCAGAATAAATTTTTCCTCAATTCCTGCAGTTATTTAAACCTTTCAGAGAGCTCCACATGGTTAAAAAAAAATGCATGCATAGTCAAAGAAGCAAACTCACACGCCATTGGGCCCAACATACTCTTCAAGTAGCCTAGACACAGTTATGATCATTAGCCCATGCGTTCTCATTTGCTGCCCAGTTGGTAGACTGTGTACCCCAATGAATAAAACCCTCAACTTCCTAAACAACTATGCAACGCACACCTCTGCAGCTCGTCTCCAGTTCGGTCTCTCAAAAATCCCGCTTTTTCTTTTCTTCCATTTCTTCCATTTCTTCCACTCTCTCTCTCTCTCTCTCTCTCTCTCTCTCTCTCTCTTTCTCTCTCTCTCTCTCTCTCAGAGCAAATATTGTCGCTATTACGAGTGCACGAATGAACAATGACACAGGCACGATCGGGATCCGCTGCATGACCACCCATGGCGAGTCTCACTCGTACTAAATCATGATGCATCTAATCCTCCGTGCACTCACAGGTAAAACCGGCAGGACTCGGGAAGGGCACTGGACTGAGGAGCCAACCACAGGCTAATGCAACACGATAGATCTCAGTCTCCTCATCTCTTCTCCGCCATGTCTTTTTGTTTTCTTTACTCTCTCTCCTCTCTCTCTCTCCTTCCTAACTTCTCTCTTTAAGATCTTCTATCTCTGGTTTTGTGCACCATAAGAAGGCCAAAGAGAAGTCTGTCACCGTTTTATTGCCGGTGTCGTTGTAAACCTAAAGTTACTCGAAAGCCATGTTGAAAGACAAAACATTACGTACATGCATATGCGTGCATTTACTCCAAAGTTAGAGTTGGCAAACGTGATGAGCACACACGGTATCAAATGCATTACCTCGTGTTCAAGGAAAATAGAACTTTTTGGTGAAAAAGCTCAAGGACATTCAGAAGTTAAAGTTTCTTCACAGTGTTAATTAAAGTGTTTGTTCGCTGAAGTAATTATAAAAGTATAAAAATGCTAATAAGCGTGATAAAGCTTTACCAAAAAAAAAAAATCTGTGTTCACTACTTTCCATTTCTCGCTTTATTTTTCTCAAATCTAATTATTGGACGTTCCTGTCACCCAAAACTTAATTACTTCTATCCTCAGTGCATGAAATCTGACATTTGCTCACCTGAAAACTGTCAATATGCTCAGGCGGTTGGATACCAGTCAGGTTCATAGCAAAAAATAGAAAAAGGTCTTAACAGCTTTTGTCTTCTCAACAGTGGAAAGGTTGTATGAGGAAGAGGTTCTCATTTCCTTGATCAAGTTTGTTTTAAAAGAGTTATAGAAATAGTCATAGATCAGCATACATGGTACATTTCAGACAGAGAGGCAAGTGGGGTTATTTACCAATTGTTTTGGGAACTCATAATCGGTTTTGTGAATCACAGTGTCCCTCAGCTTTGGATAAGGTGGCTTGTAGACCAGGATAACCACCTGTGTACTTTTAAGAACATTCAATGCCACTCATACAGTCTTGAATTACATCCTAAGGACAAAAGGTCAAACGACATGGGAAAAGGGCAACTGTATGCTTGTTCCTCCATTCCTCCTCTAGTCACATATTATATCCATATATAGAGATTATTTTATATGTATTCCGTTTTTTCGCGTTCATTCAAAACAGTGGAAAGGCCTCCATTGTAATGTCCACTGCGTCGTAGGGACTGTGCTGAGTCTCTCTCACACACACATACACACGCACACACACACACACACACACACACACACACAAACACCCCCGCCGGATCTGAACTTCATCTGACCTCTCAATAGCCATTATGTCATTAGGGCTTCTAAGTAGTTGGAGTTCCATGGCCGGTTCTCCCAAAGGAAGGTCTGTCTGAGTGTGCATCAATCAGGCAGCCGACCCCATGGCTTGACCTGGCCCACAATTCAGTCCCCCTCACCTCTTGCTCACCCCCTCACATCCATCAACCATGCAGGCTCCAGCCCTCTGCGTACGCGCGCACATAGACACAGTGCAAACACAATGTCAGAGAAGCATAATCTGGCAAAGTTTCCATGTAAGTGGAGGACAGGTGAACCTTTCATGAGGTACCTCTGTTTTGTACAAGATTTGGGATGTTTGTATGTTTCTGTGCTCAATTGCTGAAAATTGTGTGACATGATGAGCATAGTAGAGTGTTCCCAGGACGAAAGGAGCGCAAGAAATGGAAACAGAAGGAGAGAGAACATAAATGGAGAGAGAAACTCAATGAGAATTCCTGAAGACAAGAAAGATACGAAGCAGGGGGAGAAGAGCAAGCCTTGTCCTCACCTTCTTCACTGCGTAACTGTTCACCCCCACATTCCTGAGGTGCCTGACAAGTGGGGTCAAAGGTTATGCTCACTGCCACCATCCTGGGGGGCCTGGACTCCCTGAGGGAGGCGACTATGACGGCCCTCACAACCTCTGGGGATGAGAGACAGAGGCAAGGGTCACGGCCAAGGCCTCAGTCTGGTTATCTTCCCCTATACCGCTCTACCTGTTCACATCCATCACCCATGTTCTGGCGTTTTAGTCGCCCCAGGGCTGTCAATGCAGACGTTATTGATTTCCAATTTGTCTGGATCGCAACCTCCGTTGGTATTGCTACAGTAGTAGTAGCTGTTGATACCACCTTGGAAGGTCTTGGGATGCAAAGAAGCAAGAGGAGGGGTTGGAGGGTGCTTTGTGGTGCGTGTTTGTGTCAGCAAAGACGTAGGAGGAGGGGTTAGAGGGTGTTTTGTGGTGTGTGTGTGTGTGTGTCGGCAAAGACGTAGGAGGAGGGGTTAGAGGGTGTTTTGTGGTGTGTGTGTGTATGTGTGTGTATGTGTGTCAGGGGAGTTGTCTTGTGATGTTTTTGTCTGCCTCTTCATCGGCTTGTAACTATCAGGAAACACAAGCCAAATTTAAAATGAGTCATCTGAGAGAAGTGATTTATTATTCCATTAATTTTCTTCTTATTCTTTAAAGATAAATTTAAAAAAAGTTTGCCTTCTGTGTTTCATCAGCCCTTTCAACGTAAAACCAAAAAATAGTGATTTTATTTGTAACATTGCCTTTCTGAAGTTTTGAAAGACCAACATCCCATATCTAACTGTCCTTCAGATTCTCCCAGAATTAGTTGAAAAAAGTGCTCCAGACAAATTAAACTGCCTAATCAAAATAATGTGTTGTCACCCTTAACAAAAAAAGCTCCTCCTACCATACGTATACAAAAAAATAGGTTTCCTTGACATGAAAAAGAAACTGAGGTGAGCAATGTTTGTGCCTGGACAATAGTGTGTGTTTCTATGAGGGACCTCCTGTGTGTGTATATGTACCAGGGCAGGACTAGATGTGTGCTTATGCTTCTGTGTGTGTGTGTTTGTGTGTTGGGTCAGGGGTGTGAGGGGGGAGGTGGGGTGGGAGGGTCTGGGAGGTGGGGGTGGGAGATCCCGGGTGCTCTCCGCTGCGGAGGGGGCATTTATCAGGCCCCTAAGTGGCTGTAACAAAAGCAATGCTCCCTGGGAGAGGACCTGACAGCAGTTTTCCCCCATATCGATCGGCCCGGGCGCTCGCTCTGAGTGCTCCAGTTTATGACAAAAGAGTTCACGACACCGCAGTCACAAAGTCAATACCGTGATAAATACTCCCCCTATGCCGGTCCCTTGTCCGCCACTTTACCAGGCATTTGCCCTGACAGTTATTACTCCCGCGGTAAATCCACTGACCAGAAGAGAGAGAGAGAGAGAGAGAGAGGGAGAGAGAGGGAGGAAGAGAGAGAGAGAGAGAAAAAAATACTCTACCCACAAAATTTATGAACTAGGAATGGCGAGTTTACTTAATTTAAAGACAAGTTATAAACACAAAGTGGAGCTTGGTTACTCAAGATGCTTCTGTAAATGTATTGCTGTTTTTTTTCCCACAGCTCTGGGGGGATGGGGAGGGGTTCATGCACAGAGTCTAAACATATGTATGTATAGAATACTCTGTATGTTTGCTCACACAACCAAAAGATTATTTATTGAGCTTGTGTTTTGGCCTAGACGTTGGAATAATAAGTAACAGTATCTGTTTTGAAATAGCAATTAAATTATTTTGGGCGGTGTTAAGATATCATTCGATTTTGAAAATTAAAATCTAGGATTACAACAGAAGACACAGTTGTTACATTATGCATTGTCTAGACCTAGTTGCTTCTTCAACTTTACACACTTGTTCATTATACTAAAGCCGTTCAAAGATCCATGTCCTACAATTTTACCACAAATGAGAAAGCATTCTAGAATGTTTTGTAATTTGCCAGATATTCCTGCTTTAACACTAATCCTACATGTTAAATCAATTTACTATCAAAGTACCCATGTCCTTGCATATGTTTGGGATCGCATTAATCAACGTAGCCGATTACATGGATTTAAATGACATCACCGTGTAAGAATATTTTCAATTCATCTGGTCAAAAATATAAGTCTGGAGAAGATTAATCATTTCAATAATGAATTACAAATATCTTTCACATTGGGAGGGCAAATCATCTTGTTTAGCATAACTCACAATCCAATTAGTAAAAAGACATAAAAACATGAGTTTCTTTGTTGGATCATTCACTTATTTCTGTCATGTGTACCTCTGCCATGTTGTCTTGAAATAGCGTCTCAACAATGTTGCATGCCCATGTGGCGTCCAAAGTGCGAGTCAAATCCTATCACATCGTCAACATTGAAGGAAGCTGTCAGTGGCCACCAGTCCAACCTCGGCTCAGGTGGTGGTCAGGATTTCTTTTAGCTTGGGGAGACTAAGCGTTGGTAAAGGATTCCGGCCACACTGAGGAGGCTAACTACCTGGAAAACAGCCCTGCTGGGCCATGGAGGGCCTCCCTGACGTGCAGTGCCAACAACACCACAGTCAAAGTACACCACTCCACAGGGCTAGGGGGAAGAGGGGGAGAAGAGAGCAAAGAGGACCTTGTTCTGTTTTCCCAGGGAGAGATGGGTGGGGCGGTGCCGTTTAGGCGAGCGAGAGGAGAGGGCCTGGTAGATTGTGTGCATAGTCTTTGAGGTTAGTCGTCAGGCAAGACTAGAGTAAAGAAAGCCGTTTTTAGAGGTACAAGAGTATGTATTGATTTGGTAGTGAGGAGGCGGAGTAGGCTGGCACCACAACCGTTTTTGTTCAGACAAGAAGATTAAGCTTCTTGAACCTGACACCACCACTGTCACTCAGAGCAGAAGCATGTTTCACATTAACCAACTGGGAGGATGTTCTGGAAGAAACATGTTGTCAGTTGCAACAATTGTTTTCTTGTCTATCCAGAATGCTTTGTACAGTTAGTGTGTTCAGGTCATTCACCGCTGGTTCATTCACAGGACACATAGGGGTTATAAGTTACATGTGCAACTCTTTATATTGTAGATACATACAGTAGAAATTGACCAACAACTATCCATTACAAATGTCTTTATATGGAACACCTGGTTAGGGAAGGGCTTTGGATTATGATAAATGAAAGAAACTTCAGGAGATTTTTAGAGGTGGTTTCCAGGCTTTACCTTTATTGTTAAATCCTGCACTGGTTATATTGTGACAACAATTTAAATGTTGTCTCTTTTGATAACAATTCTAACATGAAATCTGTCATGATGAAAAATCGTTGAAACCATTTACATTTGACAGGTGTGTTTTGGATGATTTGGTATATGGTTGATATGAAACCACATTAGCCAACCAAAGCAAGGCTTTTCTAGTTCGGAGGAGTTGATCTTCCATTAACATTTTAGACCCCAAACTCGCCCCCATCCACTTCTGAATGTTTCTGCCTAGGAAGGTGTTTATTTCCAGATGCATCGTCTGCATTTATCTTGTTATCGGCAAATATACTTGCGTGTGTTCGTGTGTGTGAGAGCATCAACCACTCTCAAACCCGCCCTCACCCAATCCCTCCCAAGCATTACCTCAGCAAAAATGTAGACCTCAGATAACTTCAGAGGTTTGACTGCAGGTAGGAAGTGGGTCACCTCTACAAAACTTGGAGAGGAACTTTATTTAGATTTTACCATCTTACTTTCGAGCAAGTCTGAACTGAGATACATAAAGGATAGGATTATAAAAGGGGGAGGATAGAAAAGGAGGCTAAGGTGTTAGGGGAGGACCTGATGAGTTGGTGAAAAGAGGAGAGGGAAAAGAAATGGGGAAGAGAGGTGAGAGGAGGAGTGAAGAGGGGGCTTGCAGTTGGAAGTGAAGAAAGAAGAGAGTTGGCTCAGGAGGTTTGTGTGAAGATTAAGCTTTGACTGGGTGTTTGGGAGTCTGTGCGTGTGTGTGTGTGTGTGTGTGACGAGCGTATGTCCCACTGTATGCCAGAGTGTAGCCATGCAGGGCAGCTGTTGTTCTGCAGGTCCCTTGGGGTGAGAGGGACACTCCTGGCTCCCACTGATAACTCTGTCTCACCCTGTGGACCAGCCAAGACCCACCAACCTTGCACTCCTCACCAGGTCTGTCTGGCATCTCCCCTCCCCTCCCTCTTTGGCTCTGAGCCTCCACCCTCCCTTAGTCAGTCAGCTAGTCAGTCAATCAGTGAGACAGTCAAACAGACCGACAACAGTTCTCGGCACTGTTAAGGCTCTAAACGATGATCTCCATGAAGGGATGGAAACGTACAGACAGACAAGCGTAGTCACATTCTCAACATAGGCAAACAAGGAAGTAAGGCTCTTCCTACTTTCACACAACACTGTACAAAGAAATACCTCCACGCTCACAAAACCTGAACATAGCGTGCTCATCGAAATCCCTGCGGCAACCATGTAACGCACCTACAGTGTAGCACCAATGCCAGCAACCTACAGTCTCTTGCCCACCGGATTATCCCTGAAGCCATGTGAACCTCGCTTCTAATCCTCTCCTTTTTTTCCCTCCCTCTCCTTTCTCAAAGACCTGAGCACTCCAATCCCAGCAGAGAACACCTATTCACGATTCCCTCGCTCGGCGCACTCGCCGGTTGCCCTGCGTTGTTATCCGTCTATCCCCCCGGACAAAGAGAGGAGAAATCTACCCGTGTTCCAGGCTGGACTAGGATGATCCTAGAACAGTTTAAGCCTGGGGGAACCGTTTGATAACGCAGAGAGAAAAAAATGACTTATCAGAAAGTCTGGTTCACCTTAAGAAGGGAATCAAGATGATCTTAGCCTACGGTAGTAAGGACACGCAGTACTTCAGCCATCTTAGGCAATGAGACCAGGTCCAACTTGAACTGATACTTGACGTTGATGAAAAAGTATGCTATGTGACTTTAAATAAAGTTGAGAAATATGTGCCAATCATCAAGTGGAAATGGAAGATGTACATACCATTGCGACAATGACCAACCTTTAAGTTTAGTATATCTTAATGAAAACATCAATATCACCCAGATATCTTGATTTGGGCTTGCACATGAAACACAGTAACATAATCTTCATATCAATTTTAAAGAGATACAATCAAAATTGCCATTACTCTGATTAAGATTGTCCTTGATCGACTCTGTCCCCATTTTTTAATTCTGCACTCAACAAAAACCAGATCACTCAGAACACTTTCCCTTTGTAATTACAGTGTGGACAGGCTCTCGCTCTCTCTCTCTCTCTGAGGTGAAACTATTCCCCCCACTAGGTGTGGCGTGTGTTTATGGGGGAGTCTGCTCTCTTTCTTGTGGTTTTCACATGGCAATTAAAACTGTCTACTAACACTGGGTGGCAGGAGGCGTCAAGACAGGCAAAAGATGAAGAAAAAAAAAAACTTGAAAGAGATTTTTTTTTTGCTTTTGCTTTTCGGCCGGAGGCAACGGCAGCCATAATTAATTACCTCAGACAGGTATGTATTTAAAAACAATATTTCCCGTCCGAAGGGTTTGGAGAGCTTGGAGCTGGTCTCTGCACTATTATGGGGAGATAGACTTGTCCAACAAAAAGGGTGGATTAAAAAAGGAAGGTTGGTGGCTTTGTGTGGTAATTTATATCAAATAGCTGCGTAAACTCCCCGACCGTAAAAGCTCCAATTATCCATCTGTGATTGTGTGTGGAGGACATGATCTATGGGCCTATCAATACCACAGAACTGCCAGCTCCCAGCATAATAGAAAACGGTAATTCCATAGCACATGGTGAATTAGGAAGCATTGACTGTGTAGGAGTTCAGCTGACAGTTATAGGTGGGGGTACGGGTGGAGCACTAATAAAGAGTAGGATAGTGAACTGGACATAAAACACACAGATGACAAGACTCCCATCAAGTGTTTATCAGCCATAAATGTAGAGGCGGCCATTTTGAGAGATTTTCATTTTCCGTTCATGCACCGTGTGTGTGGGAGTTAGATGGTCTAGACTGGCAACCTGTCTTAGAATTGTCAACGTCTGTACGACAAGATATTCTTGGAAAAAGGAGCTTTCAACAACAGAGTAGGCCTGCAAGATGAAAGAAATCATAAAGGGCAACGTTCACTGAACCAGTAGTCGTAGATAAGGACTGGTGGCAATAAGTGTCAAAGAAAACATCTTAAAAATGTTTAGCTACTTTGCGTCTGTACCTAGCAGGCATACTTGAACATGCGCGATGGTAAACTCAGACAACTCCCTAAGTCTTTAATTGTTCTCAGTGACTCTGCTTTTCATTCTCGTCAAGCCACCTCTTCCTGATTCCTTCCTGACGCAGGATGGAGTGCGAGTGAAAGGGAGGGAGGGTAAAAAAAATGATTAAGGGAACAAAAAGATACTCAGCCATTAGGTTACAACGAGAAAGTGTGTCTAGACGTTTATGTTATGTCTTGTGTCACCCTGGCTCGCCTTTGAAAACCAGTGGGTGGCGGGCCGTCTTGGCAGGTGTGTGTGTCTGGACAGGTTTGTTAGAGGCTGGGGTGAGGTGACTGCTGGATTAAGGCACGGGGTTCTCAGAGGCTAGGGGGGAGGGGGGGGGCGTTGAGTAAATAAGGGGAAAGGTGAAAGAAGGAGAGAGGGACTGAAGATTGTTATAAGGGGATGGGGAAATGATAGAGGAGAGAGAAAGGGCTTTTGTTTGGGTATATATTTGTGCATTCATGTAACTTTGGGTATACCTGTGTTGGAGTGTGTGTGTGGCTGTGTTATCTGAGTGTGTGTGGGAGTTTTGAACAAAACAGGGAGGGTGTGGGAGAAGAGGTAGGACAGAGAAGGGTGCAGGGTGGGGGGCCTGGATCAAGGTGTGGCGTGGTCCTGCTTTGATGTGGGCGACTGTCAGGCCTCAGTGGCTCCTGGCTCCCCCTTGGCCGCCTAACTGTCTGCCTGTCTGGCTGGCTAGCTGGCTGGATGCCTGACACAGACCCACCAGGTAAAGCCTGGGCCTCAGCACTAAAAAGAACAACTCACTCCCTTGCCCTCCCTCCTCGCCTTTTAACAGGCCCGAACAATGTAGGAGGTGGAGGAAGGAGGGAGGGAGAGAGGACAGGAGGGTGAGACTTCAAGAAAGAGGGAGACAAAATGTAGAGAACGATAATTCATAGAGAGAGCTAGGGGGATGAAGGGAAGAGAAGGGAAGGGAAGGGGAGGGAGCCAAAGTGTGAGAGAGAAAGCGCACAGGAGACAGGTGGAGGGTGAGCATACAATTGGAGTCTTGTTGCCTGGCCGCCGCCAACATTCTCATCTCTCTGGTTACCAAAAAGAGCACGTCGGTAATTTCAGTGGTATTACGCCTCGGGCACTGGGCCTGTAAACTAGCAAAGGGGAAAAAAAACAAAAGTGTAAGTCAGGTTGCGCTAACAAAGGGAAAAAATTCTGAGATAGGCCATGACCTGCTGTTTTAGACACACACACATAGACTACACACACGCTCACGCAGAGGCTGTAAGCAGATATGCACACTTATGCAGTTACACATACATGCTCAGACAGATACACTCAAACACACACACACACATCACCACTTCTCCATGCTCCACTCACAGGTTAATTTCTTGGCAGTTTCCATCCCATTATCATCACACAGATGGCCATCGGAGAACTTAATTCTTGTTATATTTACTCAGTTCGCGCCTCCGATTCCCTGCTGGAGCGGTTGATCCATGATAAAATCTAGGCTCTGTGAGGTAAGGTTTCTTACTGTATGTGGGCTTCCTCTTTTAGAACGAGGGCAGAGGGAGGAAGGGAGTGAGAAAGAATGAGGGAGGGAGAGAATGGGAGGAGGACCAAGAAGAAGAATATGTGTTTTGTGTCTATCTGTCCACAAGTGCGTAAGTGTGAAGTGTGCTGTGTACATGTGTGTGTGCGTGCCCTCACTTATTTCTTGTCTCCCTGTGTATGTATAGTGAAGGTCTGTGTGTAGGTGTGTGTGTCTGTCTTTGTGGGAACAACATATTTCACACAGACCAAACCAATAACCCACCTGAACCAGAGGCCTTTGGGCCCACTCTCTTCATAAAGCATGCTTAGTAAGAGTTATGGTAGCTAGGGACAAACGGGTCATAGGCAAGCATAGAATGTGCAAGCTGTACCACCTGCCATGTCCATGTTCTCCCCCCTCCCCGTCCCTCCCATGCCCCTTCTTACCCCTGTCTCATTCCTGTACATCTCAGCCCTGGCAAGACTAGACACATCCCCGCCTCTCCCGCCAGTTCCTCCTGGACGTGAATGATGTTTCTCTGACAGTTGGCCATTTCCACTTTTTTACATTTCCCTCCCTCCCTCTATTCCTCTCTCAGTTCTTTTCTTCGCCTTTCCTTAAAGATGCCGGGGAGATGAAAGTCTCTGGCCCTGGCCCTCTCCTCTCCTTATCACTGTCTTTAGAGCTTGCGAGAGAAAAAAAAAAACTTGGCAGCACCTCCATTTTTTCGAAGGGTGGTGGTGGTGGTGGGTGCGAAGAAATAGCATTGGGGATTATAGTTCTGAGGACAAACCTTACTATTCACACTTGGCATTAGCGAGACAGCCTCGGTACAAGAAGGATATTTTTTATTCCCTTCAATTTAACTTTAATTACTCAAATCTCGGCGAGGGCACACAAGAAAAGCCCGGGCGTTTGTGTCTGGGAGATTAGCAGACTGCCCTGCCAAGTCCACGCCGCCGCTGCATCGTTAGATAGAATTCAAATTCAAATCCGGGCTAAAGACAGTGCAGCTGTCACCCCCCTGGCCTGCAAAGCCCCCCTTGGATCAGAAATGAGCTGTCCTCCCTCTGCCTGCTTCTCATCTCCCTCCGTCTTTCCCCCTGAGGAACCTAATCCTGCTCTCTCTCTCCCCGTTGACTGTGACAGCTCAAATAAAGCTATAAAAAAGCCCCCTGAAATAATTAGTAATTTAAAATAAAAAATGTTTTTTTTCTTTTTTTTCCCCGCTACCATCTCTCTACTGCCTTGGCGTAGTCAGGTGGTGTGGGAGTGTGGCATAGGTGTCAGGGGTGCTGCGTCTTCTGCTGCCAAGAAGGGAAGTCTATTTTCTTCCACCTGATTCATGCATTCATAGTGTGAGAAGGAGGGACTCTGCGGTTGGGTGGTATCAGGATGAACACGCACAGTCTCTTCTACACTCCACCCCTCCTTCTTTCAAGAGGTTCCCTGGAAAACTTACAAAGTGCCTTTCTTTGAAAGTTATTTCCCTGCCATTGTCACAGACGTGCTGCAATGCGCCTGCATTTCTCTGTGACATGAACGTGAGATTCCCGGATTCGTTGGGGGTTTGCGTAATCTTCTCAACGTAGAACTCTCTCTACCTCTCTTCTCCTCCTCTCTTCTCGTCACTGACGCCTTGTAAAAGACAGCTCAACAGAAGTGTCTTCTGGGCGCAGAAATCCTTCACTAGTTGTGAGTCTTTCCTCTGCAATCGACTTTGCGAACACCTGCAATGTCTTAGATAAGTCGCTAGTCTTATCTGCTTTGGGAGAGCGGACCCCTATTATCTGCAGGGTCGAGGGCACATACCCCTGGTGTGCCACAGGGCATGAACGATAATCCGCAGTGCCACGCCACCAAATCCTGGCAAAGTGATCCTAAATTGACAAGAAAAAAATCCTTCGGACTAAGTTAAGCCACATCCATTAGCTGTGTTAGGGATAAGAGCTTCTACACTCTGACGCCTGAAGAGCAGCCCAGAGACCTGTTGCACTCGAGGTTATCGTCCTGCTTAATCCTTCCAGACATGCTAACATCGGGGCCAGAGGGGCCACCTACCCTTTCTAGCAGGGGTCTCACAGAAGAGCTGGACTCAAACAGGTAATATCTCCAGCCCTGGTGGTTGTGAGAAAACAAAGCCCACTGAGCCAAGGTTGCCATTAAGCTCCGCACATAGTGCTGCAACTGGTTATTTCCTTGGCCAGGTCCATGTGTGCCTGTAATTGATTGGCATGCTGGAATTAGAGGAACCTTGCCGTGCTGAAGGGAGAGTTGGCATGGGGTTGATACATTAAATATCTGGCATGGCTTAGCTAGGCATCTGATTATGCTTTCAAAGGCCCAGACCTGGGCCTGATTAAAACCAACTGGCCAGATGTAGGGGCCCTGCAAGGACCCCATAGGCGTCCGCACAGAGCCTGTAAGAGAGCCTGTAAGAGAAGCAGCAGCAGGCTGGATGAAGTCATGGCACGCCAACCTAATTATGGGTCCGACCAAGGGAGGTTGTTTACTTGCCTGGCCAATCATGAGTGGTCTGTAGAGGATGTGGGCGGGACTGACCGCTACCTCCCTGTAGCGTTGGACTTGTGAATCTGCATTGACAGAAAGAGAGATGGAGAAAAGTCCGCGAAACACATGAGCAAAAAAAGCCAGTATTCTTACTGCCTTCCTCAGAGTTCTAACAAGCCGCAAGAGCCAAGTTAATAACCCGCCCTCCTCTCTCCCTCCTCCAGTTCCCCTCTTTTATTTTCCCCTCTCTCTCTCTCTCTCTGGCTCTCTGTCCTTCTCTCTCTTTACCAAACCTACAGTGCCACTCATTTCCCACTCCCCTCCACCCCTCACCCTCTCTGTTCCTCCACTGGCCTTAGGGAGGGGATACCGATTAATATCTGCCTACCTTGTTACCTAATTCATTATGGAATAGTGGTTAATTTGATTTGATATTATTTTAATAAAATTCTGTAATATATTAGATTGTTTCAGGCTATCAAAATCATTTTCCAATTATTACGCTTACTCAACCAAGTCTCTCTTCTTTTTTTTCCCTCATCTCCCTTTACAAGTGGCAGTC
Organism: Plecoglossus altivelis; assembly: GCA_036571765.1. Classification (NCBI taxonomy): domain Eukaryota; kingdom Metazoa; phylum Chordata; class Actinopteri; order Osmeriformes; family Plecoglossidae; genus Plecoglossus; species Plecoglossus altivelis. The sequence continues at coordinate 13,909,700 of BROE01000009.1, read as the reverse complement.
AGTGTGACTCTGAATACATTAGCTGCAACAACTCCATCCTACCGATTGAAGGAATGAGAAATATGTATATGCATGATTACACCAGAAATGTTATTACTGGTGTAACATGCAGCTCAGTGGTACAGCTCCAAAACGGCCAATAGATTGATGTGTGATTGGCGCAACATGACGCCTTAAATGCTTTTGATTATATCCTTGTAAAGGGAAAAGGGGGGATGAAAAGAAAAGAGAATAGATCAGATTTTGTATGCTAATGGTCGCAGCCTTATGCTTTGCTCGCCGTTAATTAGTAACACGGTTGAGCAACTCTGCCCTTCTTGTCGCATCAAGGCGCCAAAATCTTCGACTCGGACGTGATCTGAACAACCCCCCCCCCCCCCCCCCCCTACTGTGCTCTTACACCGCTGCATTCCCACTGCATGCTGCCTGAGGCTTTGAAAGCCATAACAGGGTGGCTATGTGGATATATGGACATGCTTTTAACTCAGGATTACCTTATCATCGGCTGGACACTATCAAGGAGCAGTGTCGCATGGAAAATTCCACCCTATAAACCACTTTTTTTCCAACACTTGAAATAATGGTTTACTACGTGTTCCTCACATAACCCAGCTGTGAAGAATCAAGAGATTACACTTTGACACAAATTTCAAATCGCACATTGTTACAGTATCCAATCTTATTTTTTGTAAGTGAAGGCTTAATCCAGTCCATGGCTATTGAGTTACTACCCAATTCAGTTTGACCAAGTTGAGTAGACAAGGAACATTGTCAGACTCTTACGAAGCCCTACAGCCAGAGCTGCATCCCTACCCCTCTTTGTTTAACAGTTTTGGCATTAGACCAAAGCAGGAGCAGTATATGATAAACATGGCTAATTAACACTCTCTCGCCAGGGGGGTTAGTTTGTGTGAGTGTGCGTGCGTGTGTTTGTGCCTGTGTGTGTGTTACTCTGACTGGGAGCTTACAATCCCATCATCCTTTGAGGGAGCGTTCAGCAGTCACTCCTGGGGAGGCTTCAAACCTCTCATCTTCCTCCATTTATTTGGACACTTCTCCATCTCAAGATGCTAACCTCAGATGTCCTAAAAACCCAGTCTCCCTTTGCCATCTCTGCTCGTCCCCACTGAAATGTGTTGGCTCTGCTGCTCGAGAGCGAAAATCTGGGAGTCTGTAGCACAGTCTGGGATTTTTATGTTTTTTTAACAGAAAGACATGTTCTAAGGAATATGGACATAGAGGCGAGCAGCACATTCCTTGGGTCTGTCCACTTAAGACTAAGAAACAGCATGTAGTTCAGGTACTTTACTGTGTAAATGTGTTCACTTACTCGTCTGTTGAAAGTAATTTTTGCAAACCATGTTAATGACACATGTGACACTTTACAGTACTTAGTACCCACTTGTAATGTTTGGAGACAGATGATGGGTGAGGTTATAGTCACCGTATGCATTAGTCACTATTTAACTTGTATCGCTTCCATGCCCTTAGCTCACCTCCCCTGTCATTCACTCATTTTCGGCAGACGTGTACAGATTTGAGAGCAACTGTCACACAGGTGGAGACATGATTGAGAAAGCCTCCCAGGAGAGGAGAGATTCATGAGGCAGCCCTGACTTTCACTCAGTCCATGGTCCACATTCCATTCCACAACAACGCCTTTGTGAACTGCATTGTTATAAAGGATGAGACATGGGTCAACTAAACATGAGGTCAATCAATGTTTTTGTGTTTTTTACTCAAAAAATGGGTGGGAGGTGAGAGAGGTGGTGCTAAATTGTTTGTGTTCTGAATGATGTTGACAAGCTCTCCACACCTGAACTATGTTCACATCCTCACTTTCTCTTCAAGTACATTTTGACAGAAGGTTTTACTCAGAATTACCAGCCATGTTTCGTCATGATTCCAAGCCATTTTCCATTACTGAACAGAATACAAACTAATAAAAAATCATCTCAGGCTCGCATTGACTTGAAACAGTTTCCTGTAATCACTGAAAAGTTGAGGATTTTACAAACCTATCTGGCTCGGAAAACACCCCTCTTCATCTGTAATTACTGGCCATGCAGTTAATTACCCTCAGTTGCAACAGCAGAGGTGGGATGCTATTGACAGGTTTTATTTGACCACAGACAGATTGCGTGTCTGCTGTGACGTGTCCAGTGAGACTGATGTGTAAGCCAAAAAGTGCCGCAGGTGGAGCTCTCAGGCCAGGACTTGGTTTCAGGGATTCCACCTCCATGAAGCTCATAATTAAACAGTGACATGATGTTGGCCTGAGACCAAGACATACCGAATGCTTGCCAGGATACGTAAACTTACTTTGCCTTCAATGACTTTAGATTCTTTTAGCTCAGACTATGACAACGAGGTATAGTTTTTTTCTTTTTTTTTCAACGGCCTACTTTTATCTCTTATTGCATTCACATAACTGCTGTTTCTTCTTTCTTCTCTCTCCCCCAGCAGTCAAACATTATCATGATTTATAGAAGAGTCCATTTTGTTTTTGGGTTCTGCGACGTTTGAATCAAAGTGCTGTGGCAGTGCTTTATCTTGGTTTATTGGAAGGCTCTGCATGCTATTCTCCTGGTCAGTTAAATGTATTTAAGCATATATTTAGATAAAAATAGTCTCTGAGTCACAGATTTCATTGTTTTCCGTGTCAGTGATGAATCTGTCCTTTCGATAGTTACTTACAAGAGAAGAAAAATGTAAGCGTTGCCTCCACTGTTATTTCCTTGGGTAGAAAAGGAAAGTGAAGAAAACACACTCAAAGACAGGCCGGAATCTGATTACTGCTCCTTCTTTTGAAAGTGTACGATCTACACTGCATGCCCCACTGTGGTTTGGCATTTAATTAACATGTCAAAAATATTTTGGTCATCATTTCAGGTTTTGCCCTTGGGGTATCTGCCCACAAGCCTGGAATGTTCTCATCAATTATCACCACTCCCTTTCTTACATGGGTCTGAAGACATGAGGATAGGTCACTGGGAACTTGAAGTGCAACTCTCTGAATCTCTTAACCTATCTGTCTTTCTTGCTCTCTCTTTCTCGGAGTCCATGCTTACCTTACCGCCAAACTGTTTTCTGAGACACGCTGTTGAGTTTTTATATGCAAGCAAAGCAGGGGAGTGGCAAGGTCAGGTTATATATTTAACAAGTACTTCATAATGCCTATTTATCCACAACTTTTCCTCTCTCTCTCTCTCTGTCTCTGTCTCTCTCTCTCTCTTTCTCTCGCTCTCTCTATCAGTCTTTCTCATAGGTTCTTGTTCTTGCTGTCTGTCTCAACCCCCTCTCTCTCTCCTTCACATATGTGCAGCCTTTTAAATGAGCTTTCATGTATAGTGGGGAAAAAAACTATTCTACACAATACATAAAAACATGGAAACCCACCTCTGTCTAAATCAGGCAACAATACTGAGCTGTCTATCAGAGAAGCATAAAGGCTTGAGAAGCACCCTGCACTTTCTCAGATTCTCAGACTGAGAATCTAAATGGCTGTGTGACGTATTGTGATTTATGCCATAAGGACTGAATGTTAAAGAACAATGATCCGACTGTAGCTTTGACAACACAAAGGAGACTCAGGAAGCATTGGAAAATGGAAAAAGTCTGATGGTGTTAAAGGAGACAGAAAAAAGCCCAAACTGGTATTTCTGAAACACAATGCCTTGGTCGGATGTGTTTGATGACCAAACGCTCCATTATCTAAATCAGAGAGCAAGGGTCTTTCTGTTGAGATGTTTTGGCTGTAATACTGGTTCTGAGTTGTTAATAAGAGAAAAGGTGATATAGGGGGGTGAATGGATTTCTGCACACCTATCATTCTACCCATTGACCCAAAAAATACTTCGAACCCTTGTCTGTGAGATACATCTTATTCAAATGTTTTACGTACATTGACGGTATGTCATCATCAGTTTTGGCAAGGGGTCAAGGGTTATTTGTAAGCACGAGATATAGAGCGGATGGTATTTTCATTTCTTTGGATGCACAGGATCAGCACAAGTATTAATCCACTCCAAGAAAACCCTACATACAAACAACAGCTGTCAGAAAAACACATCAAATTGCCCTGTTGAGCATACGTAAGCGCACACACTAGAGAGGTGTGCTGTTGTTTTCTAATTCAACCCACCTCTTTGGTCACCACAACTTTTGAGTTTAACCTCCATCTGACTTCGACGCAGCCCTTTTCAAGTGAACGCCGTCAAGGCGACCAGGGGCAATGTGCTTCCTCTCGCCCTGTGCGTTTAAAACCTTCCCTCTTATGTTCAGTGAGATTGAAAGTGTCCAGCGTATTATTCAAATGACACACACATACACAGCCTCACCGGGCGCCTCTTTGCTCTCTCTATCCCTCCCTCACTCACTCCATATTTTTTTTCCTTTCACATTATTTTTTTTGAAGACAACTGCTGGCTGGAGGATAAGAATCCTGGTTGCCTTCCACTTCCTCCTTTGCCCTGATTTGAATAAAGAGCTTTGAAATTAAGTGGACAGGCCCCCTCAGAAAAGCAGCGGTGCGCCTTTAAGAAAGCCACCGTGCCAGGGTAAATTATTTTGATTGACGGTATGAGGGAATTTCCAAGCCAGGCTGATTTAATTGCCGGTGCCAGGGGGCATCTTCGGGGGCCAGGTAGCGGCGCTTTTCGGAGCTGGTCCGTTTGATCTCTCCTCTACCCGTCTCCCTGTGGTACGGTCCACTCGGGCACCGAGGGCCAGGGGGCAGGGGAACAAAGACAACTTTATGTCTGTGAGCTCCCTCTTTCTCTCTCCTTTGCCTTTTTAAAGAAAAAAACAAAGCCCTTGGAATGGGCAGCCCAAAGTGTGAAAATAGATTCCCAAGCTCACTTGATGTCTAAGTCTTTAGTGTCAAGAGTGGCATATTCATTGATAAAAAAAGAAGAGGTGGAGGAGAGAGAGCGGGGCGCATCTTCTGACAACCAGCCCTGTGCCGCTTCTTGGACGGACAGGAAAGGAGAGGTGTGGATGTCTTTGCAAATGGGTCTCGAGGATTAAGGAAAGAAGGCTTAATCAAAGAACGACCCCCCAAACCTTCATCCTCAGATGACTAGGCTGTCAAACTGAAGCCAACAATTCACTCCGTAGCCTCAAGTCCAACCCCCTGAAGTCCCTCACCTAGTAACCCTGTTATTTCTCCAGTTTCCCAAGATGCTATACAGTAGATCATGTACTACTTACCCAACGCACAAGAGTATGACTACCTACTGAACCTAGAGTTGAGAACTGCCATCTCAATATGCATGCACTCACTTTATGGTTACACTTTGCTGGAAACTAGTAGAAGTTTAGTGCTTGTGAGATTCAGTGTGTCACATATACACTCAAAAGAGTTCACACACAGCCTCTTGTCCAGGTCACCAAGTCACATCAGAGGAATACTGAAACATGCTATGCATTGTATAGTACATGTCCGTGAAATACATTTTGCATATTCTTTTCAGTGGAAAAGAAAATCTGGCCCTTCAAAGCATGTCATCAGCATGTTGCATAATCGATGTGCACATCACAATAAGAGCTTTGAGAACTGACACACATGCCCAGGTCTGCTTCGTCGCCACCCTGCTGTGGAAACCCATTACAGTGCACCAGATCTCCATCCCAGTGGTTTACTGAAACGTTTTCTTCGCTGTTTCAAGCGTATTTATGACACTGTGAACAACTCCCACAGAGAACCCAGCAACTCATCACAGCTGTACAGTACGTCAACCAAAAGAAGGGGACAGATTCTGTATCCGTGCTTTGTAAGCCGCAAGACAGTCTCACATACTGTACTGCAGAGCTTTCCAGAATCACTCTTTACCTGTTTGGCCCCTACTCTCACAGACAGACAATAAAACCAATCTGCTTCGCATAGATATAGAGGAAATATTTTATTTTTTTGAAAAGCCTGCATTCCAATAGAAGAGAATAATTTCATTTGCACTGAAAAGACTAAATCGGCCTAAAATGAAAAGCCCTTGGGCTAGTTATAGCAGAATACAATAGAGCTTTAATCCAATGAGCCCTCCTCATACACACATACACACGGCAACAGTGCACTCACACAAACATACACAAACGTATTCGTTTCTGCCACATATACTATTTATATTGCTCTTAGAATGTTACTTTGCCAACTTTCTTGGATTTGATTTATTTCTTGTTCCATATTTGATTGATTGCCATATCTATAATTAACCATAAATAAGTAGTCATTTGAAACATATTTTAAAAATTGGAGTCAATAGAAATGTCTAGGGCATTAGACACTACTGTCAGAACTCAAACTGATCATAATGTACAGCTTTAGGACCAGAGGTTAGAGCACAAGGACAATGAAATGCTAAAACATGAAATACTTGCCCAATCTCATTATAACCATGCAAGCTGCCTTCATCTGGAGAACTGATCTTGATGAACCTTGCTTTAAGTCAGCGTGAAGCGAAACATGTGCTCTTTTTCTGCTTTTGTGACTACTTGAAGTGTTGTGCTTTAGTTTGTCTATCTTAGCATAAATAATGGTGTTTTATGCTACTGAAAGTCATCAGTTGATAAAATGCATCCCACCACGTTTTACAAGGTAAGCTAACTTTTGCTGCTGCCATGAAATCCATGTGATATGGACCAAATGTCTTTTCCAGACATGTTGTATTTCCATATATCAAAGTGATTAAAAGGCTTCTGTTTGGATAAGATCTGTATTAATTACACTCTGCATCATCACTTTACAAATATTTAATTCATGCCATTCAATTGTCCAACTTAGAGTGGATAATCTAAAGACTATTGTAGTTAATAATACAACAATTTGTATTATTTAGACGGCCTTATTTTTCTCTTGTTTTTTTGTCCTTGTTTTTCTTGTGCTTTTTGGGCACAATACAGTATTTTGTACGCATTTCCGTATGTATTAAGAAATGTCTTTGTGATAAAATAGTACTATTTATCATGCAAAATACACAATTTTGCAGTACTTGGAATGGGAACACCTAAAAGTATGACATTTTGCGAACGCGGAATTTCAGATTTAGATGTAGATTTATGCATTGTCTCGAAAACGAAGTCTTCAGGATAGACTGCTTGTTAAAGGGCTTGTTTGTATTTGAATCCTGCCTCCTCCGATCTCAAACACCTCACCCCACTGTGGTGTGTTCCTTTCCCTGTGAGCCTTGTTCACCAAACACACATCCTCACTTCACTGACTTGGAATAAAAGAGCTCTCTAAACTGGGATCATGATGTAGAATAAAACCCAGAAACTTTGTCTATGGAAATTGAGCTTGAACCGAGGTTCAGAATTTACATACTATACAAACAAACTTCCTTCACACCACAAAATAAGTTTCGCCGCGTCTGCAACTGTAGGAGACATTGTGTGAAGAAAACTCACGAAGAACAGAATGAACTTGATTGAGCGTATTTTGGGGCGCGGAAGACAAAAAAAGATAGCTGATTACATCAAGGAGTGTGTGGCCCATATTAGATCAAACCATTTCAATGGTAATCAGCCATGCTAATCCTGAATTCAAGGCCTAGCTATCATAGGCGGATGGAAGACGACTGTACAATAAAACAGGATGAACAGTTGAGTATCAAACAATGCAATCCATGGCTGTATTATCAGCTCATTTGGTGTTCATTGGGACCGCTGGAGGGATTTCTCCTCTGAAAGGGCCTGCTTTCAGATACTCGAGGACTCATCGAATATCCTAAACATTCCCACTGTCTCTGTAACCTGGCCAATGGATCTGATATCTGATGCGTAGATTTCCGGCCATGATTATTTAACCAGGGCCTGCATTGTTGTTTTTATTATATAAGTCAATAATCTTTTCTATTCCCTAGATTTTGTTAATCTGCCTAATTACAAATTAGCATTCTCCACATAGCAGGCCTGGATTTTCAAATTAAGACCCCATCTTCCTGGGGAGGACGAATCAGCCGTGCTGGCTAATACCTCCGCTGAGTGTCTGACGCACAACAGGCTCCTCTGCTCCTCCTCCTCCTCCTCCCTCCATCCTCCATTCTGGGATTTTGCCCCTTGATTGTTTGCTGGTAAAAACGAGGAGGAGGGAAGAGGGGCAAAGACAACACAGAGTCTCTAGCTTTGGCAAGCTAATTCCTCTTTGGCTGACGTGCGTTTAAACTTATGCGCTCACGCCCTCACTTATGCACCGATCCACTCCAACAGATCCACTCCCTCCATCCCTCTTTCTCACTCGCTCCCGCCCGCACACAGAGAGGCACGCACGCAGTCACACACATACGCTCTCGCTCTCTCTACCTCTGTCTCTCTCACACTCGCACACACGCGCGCACACACATAGGTCCGCCTCCCTGCGTTCTGATCAGGAGCATTAATAACAATTAGGGATGCGAGTGGTGAGGTGGGGCCGAGCTTCTCCCCCTGTCTCTCAGCATCACACAGGGCTGAACTCCTGAATATTGCTGCTGACTGATGGTCGTTAGGTGGCGTCACTAGGAAACAGCTTCAATTAGCTTGGAAACAAGTCAAATGGAGGTTGAGGCCTGTCAAAATGTTGGGAAAGAAAGGTGCGCATATGAGTCTGTACGCGAGTACATGTGCATGAAATATAGAGAGGGGTGTGTTTCTTTTTGGTGTGTGTGTGTTCCAGTGTAGGTGTTGGAGTGTGATGGTGTGTGAGTGTTGCAGCGCCAAGCGTTTGAGTGTGTTGCAGCGGTGAACATTTGAGTGTGTTTGACTGAGGGCGTTTTATCGTGCATGTGTGTATGCATGCATGGTTATGAAGAAGGGGGTAAGGCAGTGAGGTGGAAGGGATTAGTGTGAGTGACTTACTCTGGGGTGCCCACAGCCTTGTCAGCCATACAGGAGGCATGAGCCTCACCTGCCTCCACAGTTGGCTCTACTGAAGCTATCAGCAAACGCGACAGCTATCACAATAATACACTGCCTGTTGGCCTATTCTGTGCTTTGCATACCTGAATTAATTAACTCATTCCCAATCAGTAGAGTGCATTTTTATTATCCCGCATGGAATGTTTTGCATTTCAGATTTTTTTGGGGTGATGGCAAATTTGTACTGTATGTTTTTGTCATCTCTTGTGATGACAGTGGTAGCATGGTGTTCAGCTAGTTAGCTATCAAATATTTCTTGTAAACAAGTTCTGGAACTCCAGGGATGAAGAGGGTGGTCAGGCCTGCACATCCCACCCAGACTCAAAGGAAACAGAACATCTTTTCTCTTGAAGTCTTAAAGCAAGAAGAAGATGAAAAAAGGAAATACCATCCTTTCTTTGTGGTCCCTCGTCAAATCCAGAGTTGAGGGCAAAGAGGGTAGAAATAAACAGATTTGAAAAAGCAATCAACATTTCCCCAAAGCTCCCCCAAGCTCATTTGCATCCGATCCCGAGATCATGTTTTATTTATCAGTAATCACAACCAATCAGGAGAGAAATTAATCAATGAAGGCGCTAGCAGGAGCCATATCCGGCCATCTGGGGGTCGCGCTTATCCCTCCGCCCCCTGGCGTACACATCTACACACTCACACACACACCGCAGACACACACATGCACTCACATGCAGGAATATACACACACGCAGACAGGGCACACACACACAGACAGAGAGACACACAAATACATGCAGGGTGACACACACGCATGCCCCTGTGCCACCAGCCCCCTTACCCAAATCCCCGCCCCCCACCACCTCCACCACCCCCATCCCTTTCCGCTGGGCTTGTCATACGACCATATTTAGGTGACTGGTTTTTCCTCCCTTTCCTCTCCCTCTCTCCCAATGAGCTCTAAGGAACTCCATATGGTCTGGATCAAAGGTGTTGCTGGGTGCATGGTTCTGCTTTATTGCCAGCCGCCGCTGTTAATTAGAAAACAAGATCAGAGGCAGTATTAAAATCCAATTAAATTGATATGAACAGATTGCCAAGTGATGTTCGCTAATGTATAATTGAGCACCATGCAAATTTCAGTGGCTGCCTTTTGTTTTTTCCTGTCTCCCTGTCTATCTCCCGCGCACAGAATGAGCAATGGAGCTTGAAAGTTTCTCTTGGTTTTGTTGTTGTTTTTTTGTAACTCCCCACCTCAAACTCTCACATGGTCTGAAGATAAACAAGTTACAGTAATGCCTAAAGATGGGGGCATTGCTTTCACCGTCGAAGTTGGTGGGACATCTTTCCCATGATGCATCACAGGACTGACAGTTCTGGTGGTTGTGTGCCACATCCCAAGATCCTCTGCTTCCTGTACTGGAAGGAATGAAGAAGCGAAGCCGTCTTCATCTTTCTGGGAACTGTTTCTAGGATATGTTTGTGTGGGTGCTTGATGTGTGTGTGTATGGGAGGGGGGTACATGAAGATGTACGCGTATGTGTGTGTGTGTGTGGTGGTGGGGGGGGGGCGGGGTATGTCAGCATGTGCATTAATGGGTAGGTGTGTATTTTCAGGCCAGGCCAGAGCGACGTGACTTCATACAGCTACATACTGAGGCGACAGCCCACAGACTTAAGCAAATAACGCTCGGCAGGTTTAGAAGACATCAACAGCTTCTTTCATTGTACATGCAGACACTTCATAATGAGTCAGTACACTAGGTTTGTAGATCCTTTCCATTTCATAAATACCCCCCAATGATTTACACTTCAAAAGATTAATTCCCAAGGCAGAGTCCACCGTTGTAAGGAAATTCGGAATAATCATCGGAAGTCAGTCAGCACGCCCCACCCGTCGTATCTGTCACTACAACTCATTCCTACCAAATGACTGATCCCATCAACCTCTTAAGGAGACACAGGGTCAACCTGGTTGTGCTATTGGGATTAAGGATTATTATTCAGGATTATAATGCACTTCACTAGTTTTTTTTTTACATGAAGATTTCATAAAAACTGGTCAAACGGCTTTAGATCAGAAAGGATTTCTTTGTGTGCTTAGTTCCTGGGCTCTTGGTCAAGGTCTTGGAGGCATCACGGTTCCAAAGCCTTGATGTGGATGAGGGCTGAAGTCACCTGGTATCAGATGACATCAGTGATGTATTCTTTTGAAGTCACTGTCTTGAAACAGTACTGCCTTATTCACCTTGGGTTTGATGGTGTGAACATGTGGGTGTGATGGCATGGTCGGAGTGTGTGCCAGCGGTGTGTGTATGAATAGTGTTGCTGTGTGTGACTCTCCAAGTCTTTGCATGTTGCTCAAAACAAAGTCACCCTTGTTGGTTTTTGCCCTCGTCTCTCCTCGTCTTACGTGGCGGTGGAGCCGCATCCCACACAAAGGGAATGATGACTGAGGACGAGCGGGGTCGGAATTGCACGCCATCAGCAATCATACCCCTCCCTCCCAATAACCACCGCCATTGAAAAGAACCATTTTTAATTACTGAATGAGCTCAATCACATACATTGTCAATGCGTTCCTCTTTCGAACCCTGTAACAACAGAGTGGGGCGAGGGGGCGGGGGGGGGCACTTTGATAGGCGAGAGAGGGCATTATGGTAAATGATGTTTTGAATAACTGCAATTTCTCCTCGAACAACCCCCTAATCAGATGTACGATCCTGGTGCCCCTCCCCCCTCCCCTCCTCCTTGCTGCCCTCGGTGTCGAACGCACCGGAATGTTTGCCGGAACACCGGGGGACAGCAAGCACAGCCGGGACAGGGGGTGCGAGAGAGGAGGGATGGATGAGGGGACAAGTGGGTGCAGCTGGTGGCCTTTTGTCTCCCGGTGGTCCCTCCCCTCTCCAGCTCTGGAGTGAAAGGTCCTTGGAATCCGTTTGGAGCGTCACAGCAACAACAACAAAAAAAGGCAACGTTCTTCTCGTAGGCAGTGACAGGCGCATATAAATGACATGCTAATGTGATTGTCAGGAAATAAAAGTGGAGAGATCGGAAATTGCGCCAATTCTCCTCCAATAAAATAAAATGGGCGACGAACCCGCGCCCCCCCCCCCCCCTCCCCTCTTTTTTCTTTTATGAACGTCGACTAAAACGTTGAGAAAATCCGTGAAAATGAATGGAATTGCGATATGTGAATCTAGGGAGAAGGATGGATGCATGGATGGATTCAAGGCACCGTTTTGGGTCCCTTGTAAGACTGGGTTATTCGATTGAAACTGCATCTTTTTTTTCTTCTAGACCTCCTGATATGATCCTCTCATTGTGGATCACATGCCAAAAACAATCTGAAATATGATGATGTGTGGATCATTTGGCAAATAAACTTTACATAAAGAAAACGTGATATGACAATGGACAGTAGAACCTTCCACCCTAACCAGTTTGAATGTACATGTGACACTGTTTGTCTCTAACATTAATACCTACATATCGGAAATGTCTCTCTGCATCTAAACCTGACCAACCTCCTCCACAAAGCTACTTTGTTTGAGCCACAGACTCGCTCCACAGACGTCTGCTTGCAACCAGCTGTGGCGAAGTGGGCCTGTTCTCATTACAAAGACCGCCACACGCATCTGAACATGGCAACACCTGATTACTCAGCTAGCCCTTAGGACTGCAGGGAGAATAAGCTTCTCCAATATGAAAAGGAATGAAAGAACAGATGAGTACTGTTAAGGGTACTGGGCAGGGAGGAGGTAAAGGAGAGAGACAGGGCGAGAGAGAGAGAGGGACACAGAGAAAGAGAGCGATACTGAAACACTACACGAGGTGGATAGAGGGAGGGAGAAAGCCAGGAGTAATCACAGAAAATCATTCCCCGTGGTGTCGACATGTCACTGTACATTACTAAAGCACACACATTCCCAGGCTTCTGACTTAGCATGCATTTAAAACACATTAATGTCAGACTTTAGCATAAGTGTCTGACCATTATATGCAAGTGGGGGTGAGGTAGGGGGTGGTCTTTTTCGTCACCCCTTTATTAAAGTAAAATTTTGCCATGACCAGATGGTATTGTGTTTGTGTCTGTATATGCGTAAGTTTTGTGTGATGTGTGTCGCATGTGTCTGCTGTGCGTCTGTCATGGGGGGGGGGCTTCTGGGGGGAGATTCATGCAGGATATGAGGGAGCTAAGGGAGAGACTCACAGCATAATTAAAAGAGACACCTTGCCCTGCTCCACTTCTACAGGTTAGCATTAAGAGGCCTGGCATGTGTGTGCATGTGCATGATAATGAATATACTGTATGAATGCATATATATATATATATATATATATATATATAGTATATACTATATAGATATACTATATATATATATAGTATACATTTACTTTACTGCGTATGCTGTGTACTGAAGTGGATGTAACTTTATCGATAACTTAAAGAAATCGATCATCAAGGCGAGAGAGAGTAGAGGCGCGGTTCATTGATACACACAGTAATTCACAGGATTTCACTGGCCTTTGACATCCAAACATGCACAAACCAGACAGCCACTCACGAGATTATATATTGGTATCTTATCATAATGTTGATTAAAATGAAACATTTATATGACTTTCAAAGGCTTCTAGAGAAGAGGTAAAGAAAAGCATTTGTAAATGAAAAACACAACCACTTCTTCAATAAATCAGCCACTGGTTAGAGTGCATTTTAATAAATGTGTTTAATTAAAGGATTCATGGTGATTCCCAAGACAATTTCTTCCTCATCTCTCTTCCTCCCACCTCTTGCGAGATGCCTTTTTGAGACTACAGCCGTGTGTAATAAGTATACTGTGGGTGTTTCATCAGTTTAACTGAGATGTTTTCAATGTCATTTCAGAGAACATGGATGTTCTTAATAGTTGACTGTTTCAGATTTTGGGGGCAAAATATATAAATAAATAAATGATGGTGTCATATTTGTTCTCAACTACCAACTTGTGGGAAGAAATGAGAAATCCCGCTCATTATTTCACACGCTGTGAATTTGTTGTGGCAAATGCTGGTTTGGATTTCTCTCTTGAAAGTGACCTTTTCCTTTCATATTTAAATAAGGGTCACATTTGTCAAAAACTGTTCTTCCTATCCAAATTGTTGCTCTGACCTGGAGTGTGGATTCATTCATCCAGGGCGTCCTGTGTGCATGCTACCAACTCATTTAGCCCCGTATGACAAATACAGTCTCTTTTTCTGCCACCGTCTTTCACGTAAATCATACACAAGCACACTCACACACAAGCGCTCATGCACACACACACAAGCGTTCATGCACACACACACAAGCGCTCATGCACACACACATAAGCACTCATGCACACACACTCACAAGCGCTCATGCACACACACGTACACACACTTTTCAATTGACTCTGTTGACCTGGCTGGAGCTCTTCCTCTGTTTACTCTGTAGAGCTGCACATCATTGCATGGCAAATACACACAAACACACACACAGACCAGTCCAATTTCTAGGCATTGTGAACCTCACACGTTATTGTGCGTTTTGTGCACACCATATGTGTGTAATACACACTCCTACATGGAGCTACAGGCACACGCAGATGAGAGAGGAACAGGGACGGATAAAGCTGGCACTAGACAGGGGTGGGGAGAACGGCTAATTGGCCCAGATATCCCAATATGAAATATTCATGGTGGCGCTGAAGAAGGAGAGTGAGAGGGAGGAAGAGAGGAGTGAAAGGAGAAGAAGAAAGACCTACTGTACACCTCTTTAAAAGGGATTGGAATGTAGATGTGAGGTGAGTGTATTGGACGTGTTCGATTCTACTGCTAATCTTTCGTCCGGTTGGAGTGCCCCGATCACTGCACAGCTAGCGGAACGGCCATGGGGCGGCAGAAACACCGCCCGCGGCAAACTCATGCCATCATACACACTCACGCTACAGTATAAACATGCGTACACATCTGCAAGCCATGTACAGGGCTGAAGTTCTGCAGCAGCTGCTGGTGATGAATGTAGGCCCGGTGGTTGCTGCTGACAAAAACAACAGTGCAGCAGAAGTCACATGACTTACATTCCCTCTGTGTACCACACGTACACACACGCACACCAGAGAAGTAGCTCTCAGGTAGAGCTAGTGTGCAGCTGGCCCGAGCCAGGCAGGGGAATAGGAGCGCTGTCACACAGAACACACAAAACCTCTTTCACGCTTCTGCAGACGTAACGCTGTATCATCGACTTACCCATCAGGACCTCTTGTAAAAACAGCAGGTATCATGTATTGTACTCGTCCACGACAACGACCTTGGTGATTTCAAGAGTGGGCAAACGTTTCCACTTTGAGCCTTGGCATTTATTGTTGGCAGAGAAGGACAGCCTCTCAACACTGTGTGATGCTTTGCTTACAGTTTTGCTTAACTTACAGAATCAGGAAATAGCTTTCTTTACTTTATGGACTAGCTTTGCTTTCATCACATTGCTTAGCATTTCTTAGTCACACTAGGTACCTGTACACAGGTGACAGTCATTGCTCTCACTTATGAAGGTAATTACTATTTTGCGCTTTCGATACAATGACTGCCTACACAATTATTGTTGTGATAGAACGATAAGGACTATTTAGTGGTTTGTTTTATGTGTGCAGGTTTTTACAAATGCATTACTGGCAGGACGGGAACTATGAATTATTTCATGAAGGACTTGGAAAAGTTTGAACAATGTTGGGAAGATTTGGCATCAGTGAGTACCTTTATTGTGACATTTAGTATCCATACAGTATCTAATCACACCAACGAATATCTCAACAAAAGCCAGAGCGATGTGACTTGCAATTCTAGTGTCCCTATCCCATTTCTCTGTATAACAATATTGCATTATTATTAAAGTGACTGCTGAACAACCACCAAACAAAGACTGTTTTCTTCCATAGCAGTACAATTCATTAACGCCTTTGAGACATTTATGGGGAGAAGAGACGTCAACAAGCTAAGTCATCCCTATTTCGTGTTTTCTTTCCAATGACGCACAGTCGGTTGCTAATTCGAAGCTGCAGAGAGAAGTCGACTTCTTTTCCTCTCCAGCCTCTTCGCTGTCTTAATCACTGGGGATTGGATAATGTGATGTCGTCCTACCTTGTGCTGCCCCTGCCCCTGGAGCCACCAGGAAGACTGTGCTGTCAGGTGCAACCTCCAGCTGACCCTTACGGTAACAGCCTTACAAACTAGTTAACAGCCCACATGTCAATGACAAAATCACCCTCCCCCCCCCCACACACACACACACCAAGTCATGTAGTCTACCTTTACTTGTGTACAGTAGGAATGCACGAGTTCATACCTCACACGTGGAGTTATACCGGTGGGTTTTGGTACCAGAGATTTACCAGGCAGCACGCTTGGCGGTAACTCGACGGCACAATTTACCCTGTATGGGTTGTGTAAATCCCTCCGCTTCATCCCTCCAGCAACACTGCCTGGACACGCTGTGTGTGTGTGTGCATGTATCATCTCAGCAAACAGTGTTGGTTTTAAAGAAGGGAATCACTAAGGTACCACTAATCTTCCTTGGCTGGCATCATGGTGTGTCTGTGAGTTTGGCCTGCACACTCAAACAAGAAAATCACACACTAAAACCCACATTAGCGCAAAAACCCACACACAAGACAAACCAAACCTCCTCCTCCTCCTTGCCCCCCTTTTCATCCTACTCCCCCCCACCCATCTCCTTCTCCTCTCGATCCCCCTCCCCCTGCACCTCCCCTCCCCTCTGTGTCTTCCTGCTCTCCTCCCTTTTTCCTCCTCCATGTCCTCCTCCCTGCAGGATGAGGGAGCCAGGGAGCAGTTGGCGTCGCCTGCGAGGGACACAGCGGCCAGGCGGCCAGGCTGTCAAGCCGCTTCTGCTGCTGCTCTGTAGCTGGAGGAGTGACACTGAAAAGCAGAGGGAAGGGGATGAAAGAGGGTTGGAGAGGGAGAGGGAGGGTACAAAGGGACCTCTAGCCCCATCCCAGAGAGTCCTCCCCCATTCCCCCCCTCCCATCCCCACACTCCCCTCCCCACACTCTCCCCTCCCCCACCCCACAACACCCTCTCTACCTGGGACCTGCTTCTCCACGGGTGACGTCACAAGCGCACACACATGCTCATTGAGGACTTGGCGGTAGCGGTGGTGGGCCTTTGTGAGCGCAGACCTTGGCACAAGCCACCTTAATGAGAGGCTCCCAGCTCTGTGGCACTCCAGCGGCCAGCTCGCCTTTAATGAATTTCAATTTTGTGCTGGCATGTAGAGTCCCTCTCTCTCTTTCACGTTCTCTCTCTCTCTCTCTCTCTCACTCTTTCTGTCATTGGCTCTGTCAGTGTCACTTGCTCTTCGGCAGGTTTCTTTCCCTCACATCTTCTTCCTCTGCACTTCTTCACTTTCCTTCTCTCCTCTTGCCACAATTTCCCTGCGTCACCAGCTTGGCTGGCCGTGGCCAGCTACAAAAGCACGTGAGACAGACCCACAGCCTCCCCAAACTGGTGCTGAAAAGAAAGAAAAGGGTAGAGAAGGAGAGAGACAGGAATGGAAGAGAAAAACACAAAGCCACAATGGCTTTTTGCTCTTTGTTGTAGCTACAATTAATTAAATCCATTTTATTTCCTTCCTTTGTGCCATTTTCTCCCTCTGCTCTGCTAAAACCAAAGCTCTTAAATGTTAACCACAGGAGGTTTGTGTGTGTGGTTCTCGCAGTGTGTGTACAATAAATGTGTATGTGCTGTATGTGTGTACCTGCGTCCATGTTTGTGGCTGCCTGTGTGTGTGTGTGTGTGTGTGTGTGGGTGGATAGTTGGGTGGGTGTGCATGTGCATGTGCATGTGAATGTTTGTCTGTGTGTGCGTACAATAGATGTTTTTATGTTGTATTTCTGTGCCTGTCCCTGTGTGTTTGTATGAGCCTGCCTGGGTGTGAGTGTGTGGCTGCCTGGGAGTGTGTGTGTGGCTGCCTGGGTGTGTGTGAGTGTGTGGCTGCCTGGGTGTGTGTGTGTGAGTGGCTGCCTGGGTTGGGGGATTTCCGCAGACATGGCTGGACAAAAAAACCAGGAGGCCTTGAAGGTGTGATGTCCTGCCTTACACATTGCCCCTGGTATAGTATAATAGCATGGGACTCCTGGATAGTTCAATTACAAAGAACCTTTGTATGGTAACATACTGTAGGGCACTTGGATTAGTATAGTACAGCAGGGCCCTTGCATTGCATAATAATGTGGGGCCCTAGTATTGTATAGCAATGAAGGGCCTTGAAATACAATTTGGTGCCCTTGTGTAGTCTTGCAGGGCCACTGGTAGACCCCTCACACCACATGCACAGAATGATTCCAAGATGGAAACTGGACTGTCGTCTTCTTCGGACACACAAACAGATACCCCCTCCTCTTCCGCCATCATTATTGTTGTACAAAATCCGGACGTTTCAGTGTATTTCTAGTCATGTAGAAAAGTTTGGTCGCTGACCTGCCTCCTAGTGGACACAGCTTCAAACATCCATACAGACATGAAGTATCCAGTGGAGCGTGACAGAATTGTCACTTGCGTAGCGTTCACATACGCACACGCACACACCCTAGACGTAGAACAAGTACGTCGAGTGCTTGAGAGGTGTTGTGAGCGCATGCAAGTTCCTTCTATGATGAGTCAGAGGCAGTGGCAGCTGCCCATAGCTAAGCTGGGAGGGGAAATACACGCTGAACAATAGACTGGGTTCCACAGAACCACTGTGAGAAGGGTGGGGTAAGAATCAGCAGACACAAAGTACCTAGCTCACACCAGTGACAGCAAAACCAACCAATAACCTGTCACTCGACTAACTCATCCTGCTCTTTAACTACAGGCCATGGTCTGTTGAGCTAAAGTTCCCGCCTCTTTCTTGCTTTTCAGCTGCTCTGCTCTCTCCCCTCCTCTCTCTCTCCCTTTCCTCTCCTCTGGCCAGGACAGCCCAAGCCATTTTCCACCTGACACATGATTTCTTCATTCGACAGTAATTTCTGCCCCCTCCGCCTTAATGAATAATGGAAGGAGTATGCTTAAACTGGTCTGACAGAAGTCAGTTTAACATAACCACTGCCATCAGGCTTGACATTAATTGCTCCCTAATTCTTGCAGAGGCGGTAGTGGCTGGAGGGTGGGGGCGGGTCTGGAAGGAAGACTGGGCATGGAGGGGCGGGCTTATTGGAGGGGGAAGTATAAGTACAAAATGGATATGTGAGCTCTGATGGACAGAGAGAGAAGGAGAGAGAGAGAGGTTGGGTGACCGAGGAACAAGAATGGAGGCAGGGAGAGAGATATGGAGTAAGGATAGGGTAATGAGAGAGAGGGATGGGAAAACGAGGAAGAGCGAGAAAGCGGAGAGCAGACCGATCGAAGCAAGTGATGGAGGGAGAGAGATCTATGAGAGAGCAGGAGGACGAGAGGGCTCGGGCCACTCCGGGGCAGCTGGGATGGTTGACAGGGAGAGTAGGGTTGAGAGAGCCAGAGAGGGGCTATTGTTCCACCCGGGCTTGTCTAAAGTGGGNCCCCCCCCCCCCCCCCCCATTTGCTCTTTCTCTCCATCTAAGCGCCTCTATCATTTTCAAGTGGGCCAGTGGTCCATTTCCTGGCATTATCGTGCTGCTCAGAGGTCTTTGGCGTCAGATGGGGGGCTGTTCAGCGAGGGTTAAATGTCTAAGTGTCACTCATGTTCCAGAGGTGTTCAGTCAGCAGCTGGGAGTCAAACATCATGCTGGTCAGAAGTATTCATGTGGGTGGTTAAGTGCTCCTTGGTAAGCACGTGTCTATGCACCAAACTCCCTTTCTTTTTTTCTTGATTTCTTTGCTCCTTTCACCTCCTTCTCTGCATGTCTGATTCCATTCTTCCTTCCTTTCTGCTCATACTGCCTCTCTGTGCAAGGCTACCATGCAAGCCTGCACACAGGCCTGGGTCCACATAAAGTAACAAACGAAAAAACACTCACGCACACATCAGCACGCTGGAACCTAGGCACTTGGACGCACACGCCAATGCATACTTTTACATACGCGATAATTGACAAGGTCCATGTTCTTGTGAGATAGCCCAGCCTAGAGTTATTCCTCGAGAGGCATGGACGGAGGAAAGAGGAAGGGAGAAGCCAAGAGTCTGGAGAAATAGAAGCTGTCCATTACCCACTCAAAGTCAACACATGACGGTCTCCATGGCTTCAGAGTGTTGATTTGACTTGGCATGGGGTGGGGGGAGGGAGGAGAAGAGGACAGGAGAGACCAGGGGTCAGGGGAGAGGCTGTGCTAAATCAAATGCAAATCCAGCAAATGAGAACATGGATTATGAAGTTTAAACGTGCAAATGAGTGTGACGTATTCCTCATCTTTTCATCCATCTCTTGCTTTCTACTCTCTCTATGTCTCCGGCTCCTTCCATCCCACCCCTCGCTTTTCTCAGAGCCTGCCCATGGTTACCTCCAGGCAGGGGCCTGGAGGTAACCATGACCCTGCCTGTCCCCTCTGACCCAAGCCCAGACCAGACCCCTTCTCCCCCAGACCCTGGCTCAGGCTCTCTGTCCTGACCATACGGTTGCAATGGAGTCCTGAAGATGATAGGTCCTACAGATTGATCGACGTACAAATCTGATTATTAAAGACTCCAGTCGACCCAGTTGTCCAGACAGAGATGACTGGGTACATGCCAGCATGCCAGTTCCCTGACGCATCCCTACACACACACACACACAAACACACAAGCACACATTCACACGGGGGTTAAGATGCAGACGCAGGCCATGGAACTGTAGCCTTAGCTTGGATGAAGAGAATGAAATGTGTGTGAGAGCGCTGATGCTTTAACTCCACTATGCTGAGAATGAAGAGCACACACACTGAGACTGACGAGCTGACAGGGCCGGGACAGGAGCATCTCAGTGGCTCTTGGAAGTCATTAAAGGTGCCGATGCATTTGCAGCACTGTGTCTAACCACATTATACATACAGTTGTTTGCTTTTACTTCCTAATTCCTTTTAATAATCTGCACATTGGTGTGGAGGTAACAGTGTCCTGGTCTGTAGTTGGGTACTTTCACCATGTTGCGCCAATATGTCTTTCTTTGGTTTTAGTTCATCGCACAATGAGAAGATGAATAAGTGTTCCTGTCGGTCCTTTCTGTTGATGGATCCAGAAAAGACCTGTTGGTAAGAGTAGAGCTTCTCCTCTTTTGCATGCAGCTCTGGAGGCACTGTGGATGGGTCAGATTGCAGGAAAGCCTGGTCATGCCTTGCCTTCCTCTGTGGGTCTCAGTTGTAAAGCAGAGGAAGGTAAGGCGGGGTGTTGGGCAAGCTGGAAGGTGGAGTGCAGGCACACATCCACACAAGCACACACACACACACACACACACACACGTACAAAGACATATACTGAGTTCACAAGCACACACACACGTCGGCTTGCACACACGCATACCCGTTAACTCCCGAGGGCGTCGGAGGAGCAAAGTCGGCAGCATCTCCGCTTTCATTCCAAACCACTGTCGATGCCGGATGCACACGCATAAAAGAGCCCCCAATGCAGGGATTTGAATAATTCTGCATCTTCAACACGCTGCATAACAAAAGGTGGGTAAAAGCAAAAGAAGAAGAAAAAGGCGTCCAAAAAAAGAAGACAAATGGTGGAAGCTGCTATTTCACAGACGTCTCCGTTTCGCCAAGGCTACTCTGAGGCTTAGCTTGGAAGCGATGGCGAGCAAAAATATGAAAAAAACAGGTGGGGTAAAATAAAAAAAGAGAAAGAGAGAAAGGCTGATAAATGAAGGGATGGGATTACTCTTCATGACCAAAGGCATTTATCTTTATCCTTTCCTTCTTGTTTTTCTTTTCTCTGCCTCCCATCTTTTAACTCCTTTCCACCGCTGGTGGTTTGAGGCGATGGACTTAGCCAGGCAGAATGATGCTCCCCCACTCTACATCTGCTGTGTAATTAGCTGGACATCTTCTCGCCACCTTGCAGATGAGAGTGACGCATACATGTGTGCTTCTTTGTGTTCGTGTGTGTATTTACAGTATATGGTATCTCTGTGAGGGTGAGTTTGTCTCCAAGTCAAGAGTGCAGAACTGTTAGTGTGTGTCCGCATGTGTCCGTGCGTGCACGCGCATGTGGGATTCTGACATCTCCGCCCCCTGAGGTGAAACCTCCCCTGCACACGGATAAGGCCGCCTCACGTATCCATTCAACGCCATCATTACCGTTCCCGTCACATTTCAATCCTCTCTCCTTATGCTGACCCTTGACCTGCATTGTCAAAACACTGTCATCCAATCAGCTCCTGGAATTACAATGGGAAGAACCTCATCATAGTGCCAGTGTTCTCATTATGATAATAGAGCTGTATGGTTATTTGTGGCCCTGTAATTGTCACTTTTTCGGTCTATCCATTCTTCCGTCCATCCATTCCCACTCCTCCACCTGCCAACCCATCTGTGCGCTTTTCTGGCCAGTCATAACCACAGCTCTCACCCTTCTTCTTTTCAGCCTTCTGTTTTTCCATCTTCAGTTTTCCCTTTCCTTTGATTCTTCCCTGCCTTTCACTTCGCTTCTTCCTCCGCTCTCTCCCTCCATTCCTCTCTACTCTCCCTCCATATCCTACCTGCAAACCCAACCTTCCCTGTCTCTTTTAAATAGAAGGAATGAATCAATTAGAAGAGAGGGGAGTGATGGCTGGACGGAGAGGAAGGAAAAGAAGAGATGTGGGAGGGTGCAAGGTGGTGATGGGGGGGGGGGGGGGGGGGGGGGGGGGGGGGGGGTTACAATAGGCATTATATCCCAGTGGGAACCAAATGCAGATTTGGGAGTTGGGGGGGCAGCTCACAGCGGGGGGTGGAACAAGCACAGGGCTGAGTGACAGCCACCCGCAGCCACTGACAGCTTCAGAAGACAGGCTGAGTGTTGGTGTGTGCCTGTGTGTGTGTTTATGTGTGTGCATGTGCGTGTGCGTGTGTAGTGGACAGATGATGACAGATGATCTTCCAGCAGCAGTGTTCCCTTCTCACACTCAGTGCTCAGTAGATAACCATAAGCCATTCATAAGTGGGACTTCTGGACATTGTAAGTTAAGGTTACACTGTCATTTCCCCGCGCTGCTTCTTTCTCTGTCCCGTCCCTTTCACAAAGTTTTGTAAATCTATGGTATAGATGGCTTGTTGTTATATTCTGTTCATTAAATGAATGCAATCCAAAGCAGAAAAGCAGAGATTAAACACAGATATCCACTCAGAAATACGATGGATAAACTATGTATTTACATTGTATTTTTACAGAGTTGACTCCAAATGATGTTTCATCCACACAATGAGAAAGGTTGACGCTAGACACCTCAACATGTTTGGTTCTATGTCAAAATGAGTTTTAAAATAAAATACAACTTTTAGACATCGAAGTATATACACATCCGTGCAATGAGCAAGTATATAATTAGTCAACATAGATATGAAACTGTGTTTTTCTACTTGATTTTAAGGATCTATAGTCCCTTTGTGTCTCACAACAGCGACATCGGTTAATCTTGTTTTCACGATTGAAATATTGTATTACCACCAATTAGCTTGACGGCAGACTCATCTTGATAGGTTTGAAATTACAATGGCGGAATTCAGAGCCTCTATTAAATCTAATCACTGTAACATGAACCCATGGTTGGCAATCAAAGACTGAACAACTATTGTGGCAGAGGGAAAGAGAAATGGTTCTGATTCTCCATCAACTGATAAAGGGATGGATGACTGTGACGATGTCTTTCTGTGAATCGGTCCTTTCTTAAATACAAGAGAGGTTAAACTCCATAATGCAGAGGAGAGAAAAAGAAAAGATGGAATTTAAATCAAAATGTTGAATTGATGAAAGGGGTTGGAAGGCTTGGAGAGACAATATGTGTGTTTATGCGTTACTTTGCCTGCAGTTGGAGTACACGTGTTTGTTGGTATCTGCAATGCGGGTGTGTGCGTCTGTGAGTGTGTGTGTGTGTGTGCGCGTCTGTGTGTGCGTGCCTGTGCGTCTATGTGTGTTTGTGTGGGCATGCGTCTGTGTGTGTGTGTCTGTGTGTGTGTGTCTGTGTGTGCGTGCGTGTGCGCACGTGTAGGTGTGTGCATGTGTGTGTGTGTCTGTGTGTGCGTGCGTGTGCGCACGTGTGGGTGGGTGCATGTGTGTGTGTGTCTGTGTGTGTATGTGTGCTTGTGTGTGCGTGTGTGCGTGGGTGTGTGCATATGTGTGTGCGTGCGGGTGTGCGTCTGTGTGTACGTGTGCATCTGTGTATGTGTGTATGTGTGTATGCGTCCGTGTGCGTAAGTATGTGTGTGCGTGCGTCTGTGTGCATGTGTGCATGTGTGCATGTGTGCGTCTGTGTGTGTGTGCGTCTGTGCGTGTGTGTATGTGTGTGTGTGTGTATGTGTGCGTGCGTGTATGTGTGGGTGTGTGTATGTGTGTGTATGCGTGTGTGTAAATGTGTGTGTATGTGTGGGTGTTTGTGCGTGTGTGTATGTGCGTGTGTGCATGTGTGTGCGTGTGTGAGTGTGAGTATGTGTGTGTGCGTGCATCTGTGTGTGTGCATGTGTGTCTGTGCGTCTGTGTGTGTGTGCGTCTGTGTGCGTCTGTCTGTGTGTCTGTGCGTGTGTGTGTGTTGCGCGTGCGTGTATGTGTATGTGTATATGTGTGTGTGTGTATATGTGTGGATGTGTGTGTGTGTGTGTATGTGTGCATGTATGTGTGTGTGTGTGTGTGTGGGCGTGAGTGCGTGTGTGTATGTGCGTGTGTGTATGTGTGTGTATGTGTGTGTGTATGCGTACGTGCATCTGTGTGTGTGTGTGTGTGTGTGCATGTGCGTCTGTGTGTGTGTGTGTTGCGCGTGCGTGTGTGTTTGTGTGTGTATATGTGTGTTCGTGTGTGTATGTGTGTGCGTGTGTGTGTGTATGTGTGCATGTGTGTGTGTGTAGGCATGCGTGTATGTGTGTGTGGGTGTGTGTGTGTGCATATGTGTGTATGAGTGTGTGTGTATGTGTGTGTGTATCCGTGCGTCTATGTGTTTGTATGTGCGTGTGTGTGCGTGTGTGTGTGTGCGTCTGTGTGCGTCTGTCTGTGTGTCTGTGCATGTGTGTGTGTTGCGCGTGCGTGTATGTGTATGTGTATGTGTGTGTGTGTGTATATGTGTGGATGTGTGTGTGTGTGTGTGTATGTGTGCATGTATGTGTGTGTGTGTGGGCGTGAGTGCGTGTGTGTATGTGCGTGTGAGTATGTGTGTGTATGTGTGTGTGTATGCGTACGTGCATCTGTGTGTGTGTGTGTGTGTGCATGTGCGTCTGTGTGTGTGTGTGTTGCGCGTGCGTGTGTGTTTGTGTGTGTATATGTGTGTTCGTGTGTGTATGTGTGTGCGTGTGTGTGTATGTGTGCATGTGTGTGTGTGTAGGCATGCGTGTATGTGTGTGTGGGTGTGTGTGTGTGCATATGTGTGTATGAGTGTGTGTGTATGTGTGTGTGTATCCGTGCGTCTATGTGTTTGTATGTGCGTGTGTGTGCGTGTGTGTGTGTGTGTGCATATGTATGTGTGTGTGTGTGGGTATGGCATGGGCCAAGAACCCCCCTTGCCTCTTCCTTAAAAAAAGCCAATTTCTGTGCTTCACAACACGCTTTTACAAAAAGCCAGGAAATCTGATGGAGTTTCCTTAATCACAAAGGCAAGGATTTGGCTTCCTCCTCAATCCGTGCGGTGTGCTAATTTATTCATTCAAAAGTCTTAATATTTGGCAGTGGGCAAAGGATCACACAACACATGTAAAGCATTTTTCTTACAACTCTGAAGATTTCCCATAATTAAAAAGAGGTCAGGGATTAGATTTGTTTCTTCTTGTCACGTACAAAAAATACATTTCCTATTCATAGGTTCACTCAAAATATGGCAAAATTAACGGTAAAATGAACTTTGAAGTTCAGAAGGATTCCATGTGCTATGATGATCAGGTAATATTCTCATTACATTTAAGAGAGTAAAAAGAAGCCAAGTGCAGAAACTAAGCATCAGTTTCACTATACGTTTCTTCATTGTGACATCATTACTGAAGGAGATTCCTTTTTTGGTTGGTGGGGAGATGACCTCGATAACAGAAGTGTTTCTCAAGTAAAAATCCAAGTCTGTTCCAAATATGTTGTCAGAAGCTTGATTTAAGATCCAAAAACAACTGTTTATGAAAGACATCATTGCCAAAGAAGCTTTCTTGGCACACATACACACACTTCGCAAATCAGTCACAACCTGTGAGGCACACACGCAATGTACTGTATATCTCTTTCATCCACAGACATATAAACACAGACACACACTGCCCCAGACATGCAAACACACACACACACATAAGAAACATTCCAACTTGCCAACCCTCTAACCCCACCTCTACCTTACATCAACAAGAGTGATTCATTCCACCACTGTTTTTATCTGGTCTGAGCTGGAGCTCTGCTTGCTGCCAATTGTTTTACACACAAGGTCACTGCCACTCACCAGTCCCTCACATCAAGAGGAGTGGTATGTGTGTATCTGTGTGTGTGTGTATCTGTGTGTGTGGGTGAGTGCAGCCATTACCTTGTTCACTAACTGGTCTTACAACCTGTCTTGGAGATAAGACCCCTAGGATTTTTTTTTTCCTATTCCATTTCAGAAAACTCTCCTTCCCTCCCTCCCTCTCTATATTCCTCTCTCTCTTTATCCCTCTCTCTGTCTCCCAACAACTACTCCCACCCATTCCTCTCGCTCTTTCGTTTTCTGTTTTACTTTCTCTCTCCTCAAGAGTCCCCCTCCCTCCTCCTCTTTTCTGTCCTCCGCCCTTTCTCCCTCTCTCCTCCTCAACTTCAGAGTTCACCACTCAAGACCTTAGAGGCTTTTCTGTCTTCATCTTGTCAATATGGGGGGATAAGGAGTCCGACTGATACTTCATTAATTCCTGTGCAACCTATGCTTCAGTTTTGCTAATACTCTCACCGCTCTATTGATGTTCCTGTTCCCAGGGAGAACCCAGTGCTTTAGCCATGCACCTCACAGCTCCCCTCTTCCAGCACCCCTCCCCTCTCAATCCAACACATTTACGCATACACCTTTGGTTCTGTCATATACTTCTGCTGTCTTCTGTGGCAGAGAGAAAGATAAAAAGGAAAGAGGCACAGAGACATAGGGAGAGAGAAAATACAGTGACTTTCCTCCCCCTCTCCCAACCTTGCCACCAGAAAGCTAGTTGTTCAGACCCTTCTACCCTGTCTTACCCTCCTCTCCACCCAAGTTTGGGCCCAGCGTGAGGCCCCCACGGGGGTGCTATGGGGGGCGGGCTAGCCCATAGTTCCTTGACCTCTGGGGCCACGTTCCTGGAGCCAATTCAAAGGGCTGACATCTGTTGCGTAGCTTTTTGATCAGAAGAGGATGAAGGGGAGAAAAAGGGAAAAGACCCAGGGCCCTTTTCTGTAGAACACTGGGGCCCTGGTGTCTCCAGGCAGCTTCTGACCACCGTTTAGTTTGTGTTTTTGTTTTTCGATTACAATACGGTGGAAATGAAAAGAGGAGGAGGGAAGAAGAGAAAGAGAGAGAGGCGGCTGCTCGTCTATGTAGGTTCCCACCTTTTTTCCCAGGGAGATTGTATGGATGGTGCAAGTGTGTGTTTGTGAGTTTGTGTGCGTGTAAGTGAATGTGTGTTAAATTCGGTCCTTGAGTAAAACGGTCATTGTGTTGTTTTGTGATGGGTTAGAGGTCAAAGGGGATCATATTTCCTGGCCATAGTGTGGCCTCTATTCTCATCCTAAATCATAAAGGACATCCTGCTCGGTAGTTTAAATCATTATCAAATTGCTAAATACATGTCATTTGTTAACTGTTTCTGCAAACCAGTGATCTGAATATTTTCCTTACAAAAGTACAGTGAGACTGAAGAACAAAACAAAATGTATGAAAATGAGTTGCTGGGTCAAAATCCTTTGCTCTGAGCAACATTTTGTCCTGTAAGCAGCCCTGCGTTCTCAAACTGATGAAAGGCTTATCTCGGTTTTTAGGACCGATAGCCTAAAATTTTGGCTTTCTTGTAGGAGTCTCCTATTTAATTTTTTTTTACCATGCTGAGCTTCTTAATAGTTTCCTAGTGCAGTTGGCATGGTTACTAGCAAAGACTGAGACTTAAATCTCGCAGCAGAATCTCCCAGAACCAGCTATAATCTTCGGACAATCTTCGTATTAGCATCTAACTTCTGTCCGCAAGTCCCTTTATACCTCATTTCCCAGGCTTTTCCCCACACACTCGTACCTTTGCATTACATAAAAGTTGTTTTCTCCACCAAGGGACAAAGCCCCTCTAAAATGGAGTTCCGACATCATTACCTATCAAAGCCCTTTTCTTGTCCCCCATATCAGACGTTTGTCTTCCTAATTTTTGAAAAACTGAGTGTGGAAACGAAGACTCGGCCTGCCAAAATGTTGGGTGAGTTCAGAAGGATGTGTTTTTGCTACTAGGGGGGGAATAAGAGAGGGATGGGTTGTAACCTCT
This sequence comes from Plecoglossus altivelis, assembly GCA_036571765.1. NCBI lineage: Eukaryota > Metazoa > Chordata > Actinopteri > Osmeriformes > Plecoglossidae > Plecoglossus > Plecoglossus altivelis. Next base: position 13,881,294 of record BROE01000009.1, on the reverse strand, counting down.
TAGACCCATGGACATTCCTGAGATGAGGTGGATGTTCCTGCCATGTGCTGACGTAAGCCCTGTGGTGCCCATTGGCCCGGATTAAAACAGAAGGATCAAACACCCCGTCACCCATGAACACGTCTGATTCTGGACCAACCTCAGAGTTATGTATCTGCAGGCTGTGCTTACATGGACAGTCCAACCTTCATCTAAATGTTTTTTTGTTTACCCCACTTTTTAAGAACTGCTGGTGTAATTACTATTATTGGCTTTTTATTGTCTGGATTTTTTTTACATGATTTGGACATGAGATACTGAAAGACATGTTTAAAAAAAGACATGTATAAAACACGTATAAAAAAAGTATCTACTGAAAAGGGATGGATGAGAAGAAGATGGTAAAATTGGCCAATATAGAAATTCCATCACTTTGCTGTGTGACATTGCTCAATGCCACATATAGACAAGGTGGGGCCACTAAATCCATTAAACAAATCACGTTCAACAGACGCCCCATTGATCTTTAATTAGAAGCTTGTTAATCGCCTTTACAGGCTTTATCTACGTGGGAGGATCACCGGCGCACTCATTGAGACAACAGCCTACACCAAGCAGTTATTGCTGGGGGCAAAGGTGACAAACCTGGAAGTGAACTTTAACACTCATCAAATCCCACCTGAAGTCAGACCTGAACATACTAGTATTTAGTATCATGCATGGTAAGATGTCGTACACTGTGCTTAGAAAAATTCAAATGTTAAGATGGCAACATCAACAGTAGTTGTGATTGCTCTTGAGTTGACTCGTGCAGTAAATAGACTGTTACCTGTAAAATAAGTCTTTTTTGATTGCCTCTGTCCTAAATAAAGATAATAAGATGCTTGGATACCAATTTTACCTTGAAATATCTTTTATAAGTCACATTCAAAGAACGGCAACTTTTTACTGTTGAATATATTAAGAGTTGTCAACCCCTTGACCTTTAAATAGTGCAATTTAAAACTTCAGCAGTCAACTTCTTGTGGAATTAATCGTATTTTCCATTATATAACAAAGTTGACGATCTCAATGTCAATCGTGAATGTATTCCAGCCCGTTTTCTTACTGAAGCCTCCATGAACATTTTGAAGAAAGTTTTCTCGATGCTTGACCCCTCCAGGCCTCCATCTGTCAGTATCCCTCTCTACATCTTAGATATAGAGCCCCAACAAGAAGAAAACTGAACCCAAAGGAGTCATTGAAGAAGGTGTCGCTATACTTCCTGTAGAACTAACTTTGTTTTCTGGGAGTTCAGCCAGCCTGTTTAGCTAGCCTGTGGAGAATGATAGAGGTGAGGAGAACAAAGCTGGACCCTTCTGAGATGGCTGCTCTCTCCTCCCATATGGCAGGTGGGAATGAGGTCGCTAGCATCGTGGTCGAGCTAGCATACAAGCAGCACTTGGCAAGGACACCGTAGGCCTGTTTTATACAATGAAGACTGTGTCTGAGAAAATGAAGTCACACAGATATGAGGAATAGTATTAGCTTCATATAGAGAATAGCTAATGGACTATATATATATATATATATACATAAAGCCCTCTGATACATGTGAACTCAAAGATGTAAGCATTAGTAGTGGGAGTGTGTTAATACAGTGCAGTTGTGTACTTGGTTGAGGAACTAAATAGAGAAAATGACATTCCTATATTCCAACAATTTAGCACAAACACCTACTTTGCACCTCAATTCCTGCTAAAATGACAACAGTGAGTGAGAAAGGAAAGGGCAGTTGTTGTCTTTGAACACCATGAATGTCACCCGTTCCGGGGGATTGACAAAATAATATGCACCCAGCGCTTTTGCCTCCGCTGAAAAGGCACACACACGCAAAAACATAAAGGAGGGGATGCAGGGCGCATTGGAACTTTTTTCTCCCTTCTCCTTTTAATCAGCAGAGAGAGACTGACATACCCAATCATAACAAAACATCAGCTGTTAAATGGGCCTTCGCAATCACTGTCAAACAGCCTCCATAAGAAAAGGCCTTCTTTCCTGGACATCAATCAGCGTTTTATGGACTGATTTGTTCATTATTTCATTATATACATAACTATTTATTTATTTATTTAATAACTGAAGTCTTTGCACTTAATGGTACATTGTTTGCAATCACATTTTGCTTATGCACATGTCTGCGTTTGTCATTCACGTTTGGGGAGGCTTCATACGCGAGAAATAACTTCAGAATTATAATTTTTTTTGTCTTTGATAAGAATGAACCACACATTAGACTCATCGTAAAATGCATTGAAAAGGTTTGTTTTAGAAAGTACAAAGGAAGATGGTCAAAGCAAAGTGTCATACAACTTGTCAAATACTATTCCAAAAGCATAGCCCACTTTGAGTGCCTAAAAATTGGCTCTCTAATTTTACATTGGGGACATTTGAGTAATGTGCAAAAACAACATCCCATTTTAAGTGACAACCCCACTGTATAAATTATATGCAAATAACAACTGTGGAAATCATGAATTATTTCCTAAAATTAAGCGCATTAGCCATGAAATGATTTGCTTTCCCTGAAGAAGCCATGCAATCCAATTTGGGATGGCGCATGCATACATCTCATTCCATTTGCCACTGATCTGCTGGAACTGAACATGCACAAAGGAAGCTGTGGGTCACCTAAGTATAGACACACACATACGTCCTACTGAGATTGTGATTGGAAATGAAGATGATCTGGGATTAATCACGACACCTACTAAAAGGGTTCATATACTACTTTAGATTACCAATCATGTATTGGTAAAAGTTATACTCTAAAAGTCATGAACTTTTAAACTTTTGTTGCTTTGAGGTCATTTCCAGTCAGGATAAGGAAAACTTAAGGTGGGATTTGGATGAACAGCCATCTTGAACGCAACAAATGAATTCAATGATGACAAATAGCAGACAGCAGTGATTTATGGGAATATTGTTCCTTGGGTCAAAGAACTATTAAATGTCAAAAGATATGTCAAACTTCATATGTAGAAAATATGACTTATCTAGATGAATTCCTAACTGTGGCAACATCACTTTCTGCAGGACACAATCCATCCAGAAATGGTTCCAAGGGGCAGATTTCACCGTTATGGCAGATGTCCCAACCAGGACTTCCTCAGGACAGGAATAAAATGATTTCATGTCGTTTTCACATCCCGACCAAGTAATTTTTGCCACAGTTATTGAATTGAATGCATTCATTTACAAATCAAACAAGAATGTATGATAACGCAGAACACAATCAGAATGATGACCTTGGTCATGTGGTTGATTAAGTAAGCAGGCTGTTAAAAACTGAGAGTGACTATGGGGTCATAGGGCAAGTAGCTTGACACCCCCGCTCCATTAGATCAATTGCTCCCTTTAGTTTTCTCTTTTGTTCTCTGTCACTCTCTCCCTCTCTCTCTCTCTCTCTCTCTCTCTCTCTCTCTCTCTCTCTCTCAATCTTTCACCTCTACAGCCCTCGGTATTCTTTTTATCTCTCTCAAGACCCAACTGACCAACTCTTTCTGGCTTTTACCGTGAGCACCATCACCTTTCTCCCTCTCTCTTCAACAGTCCCTCACCTCCCTCTTTTCTGAATGTCAGTCTCTCACTGGACAGTCCCCAGTTCCCCAACAGAATCCACACCAGATCACAGGGCATGGCTCTACTGTACACCATGCTCTATTAAGCAGATGAAGAGGCCTGGTCTGTCTGTGTTGGTGTTCAGAGCCTCACCCCATAACTCATCCTTCTTCCCTACATCCATGTGACCCCCAAGCCCTGCTCCGCATTGCTTGCTCTGCTAATTTATTGATTTAAACCACACATGTGTGTGGTCATGGGTGTGGTCATGGGTGAGTGTGTGTGTTGTTTGTGTGAACCCTTGTAGTTTCCGTGAGCGTAGAACAAACAACACATAGGTAAACAGTGTTAGGTTAATTAGATTGTTTGTGTTTCTGTATAGGTTTGGTATGATGTGTTGAAAGAGAAAATGGGACAGTATGCATGTGGAGAGTGTGCATGTGTGTGTGTACTTGCGTGAGTCTGAGAGAGTCGGCTCGTGAATGAAGTGGGAGTGTAAATGCGTGTGCGCTCAGTCCAGTTAGTGATTATGTGTCAAAAAAGAAAAGAAAAAGACTGTAAGCATTTCTCTCCTGTACAGTGTGTGTGTGTGTGTGTGTGTGTGTGTTTGTGTGTGCACGTGTGTGTGTGTGCACGTGTGTATGCGTGTGTGTGTATGTGTGCGTATGTTTGTGTGTGTGTTGTGTGTGTGTGCGTGAAACCCTCCCCTCAGCTGGCACAGCCTGTCTGTTAATCACTGCCCGCCTTGTCGCCATGACAGTGTCACTACTTTAATTTTGTTATCAGAGGCGGGCCAGAACGGAGGGCACCTTTAAACGAGATTAACATTTGCCTGTGTATTACATAAGCAAACACAGGGCCTTGATCATGATTAAAATAAGAAGAAAAAGATTATCGCTCCTAGCCTGCCGATGAGCCCAGAGCACCGAGCCAAAGAGTGGTTTCTCTCCTCCCTTTGCCACCCTCTGTTTTCATGTCAGTTTCACAGCAAAGGTTTGTCACTTCTACCTTCTTTTTTTGTGCACGCAAATGTCACTGATACCTTTGATGCTATAGAGGCCAACGATATTTGTAGAGAATTTTTACGACTGAGGTCTCCCGCTTGGAAGTTGAAGTACTATTTGTAGGCTTAATTTTAAGAGGAGGAAAGTTTAGAGTTTCTCTCAAGGTCAATGAAGATTGTTTGTGTTCTGCTTTTCTCTTCTTGGGAATTAAGTATTCATAATTTAGTGTCAGAGCCACTGTTTCTCCTTAGGACAATTCAAAGTACATTTCCAGGGTCCCAGTAAATTATGCTAAGTGTGAAATGATGCGTTTAAAGGCTACTGTAATATTACCATGACAAACTACTTCAACTTTTGACATAAACTCAAAATGTATTTGCAGACATGTTTGAAACTGTCTATTCAAAGTGGAGTGTTCAATTTACAAAGAAGTTTGATTAACCTTGATAAGAGCGAACTCAATTTCTGTAATATGTCTCATTCTCAGTCAGGCAACTGCACTGTAAATCATGGCTTTATTCATGTTTAAAGAGTTGGATTTGAAACACGGTCACATCCACCATTTAGAGTCAAGAACAACCTCGCATGGTGTTCCGTTCACTCTCACATTCACAGGTTTCACCTCTTCTACCTTCGGCAGCAAACAGTGTGTATTATCAAGAGAAGAGCCCTTACAAACAAATGTTCAGATCCTTCAGTATTTACACAGCAAGACTCCACCCATCTCCCCCACAGTCAACCCCTGGCCACACCCTCCACCTGGTCGCCACCCCTTCCACCAGGCCTCCCTCCTTGGCCTCTCACCATCTTTCTTGACCCCATTGAAACAAGGGACCTCCCCCCTCTCTTCATCCCCCACTACCCTCATGCCATCCCCCATCCACACTGCCTTCTGGCATTCCCCTGCACAGACCCCCTTTACCCTCTATGAGACACACAGCCGCATATACACCATCTACACGCAAATGATAACCCATTATGGTCCCCTTTTTGTTAAGAAAATGGGATAATTGGGAGAATCATTGTCTTCTCCAGCCACCACCGGTGTTTTGGGGGGCCGCTGTGGCGGCCAGTGGTGGCTAGCTGTCGGATGCTTCCACTGAAGGCCCCCTTAATTAGATTGAACCTGAGGACCACAGCGCCATAGAAGCTGGAAAAGGGCAATTAGCACTATAGCCACACTGTGCTCCCTCCTCCCCTGTTCTCTATTTGTCTTTGCTCTGTCCATCTGTCATAATGCAGGTGAAAAGAGTGGTGAAAGGCCATGGTCTACGTATTCACATGCTTCTGAACACACACACTCCCACGTGCACATACACAGACACACATACACTTGCGCACCCACACTCACAACCACAGACACACAAAGAGACGTCCATATGGCTAGCCGTATGGGCAAGCCTTATCCTCACCCCACGTCCAACACAACAAATTCAAGTTCACTTCCACAGCCTGACATCTGCAATATGCTTGTAAATGGAAGTATAATGTTTTTGCCGTACCATCATCATGGATGCTTTGTTTGTGTGTGTGTGTGTGTGTGTGTGTGTGTGTGTGAGTGAGTGTGCATGTGTGTGTGTGTTTGCATGTGTGTGTGTGTGAGTGAGTGTGTGTGTGTGTGAGTGTGAAAGTGTGTGAGTGAGTGTGCATGTGTGCGTCTGCATGTGTGTGTGTGTGTGTGTGTGTAAGTGTGTGTGTGCATGTGCATGTGTGTGTGTGTGAGTGTACATATGCGTGAGTGAGTGTTAGGGTGGGGAGAGAGGAGGGGGGGTGCATCTGTTCTCAAAACAACTTGTGATCCCAATTAATCTTTCTTTCCTTTCTTTCAATCACTAGGTTGACTTGAAACACACTCCTCCCACTTCCCATAACACTAAACCTGTAGTATTACAGAGAACATTAATGTTCCTTTCTATTCTCAATGTATATCCATAACCTTCTCTTAATCCCTTTAGCTGATGCTGATATGCTGATTGCATTAAACGTGTACGTTAAACGAGCTGATTCCACAGTTGCAGATTCACCTGTGTACTTCCGTGATTCACAACAACATGCCATGGTACACATTCAGTCACCAGCAGATTACTTATTTGGAGCTTACAAATGCAGGGGTCCATTAAGTATTATAATGACTATGAAGGCTGACAGGAAACGCCTGAGGGAGTAATTGCTAGATCCATGAATTAATTCAAGTCCTCCATGAGGTATATTTACCTAAGCAATTTAAAAGCCATAACAGTGTGCCATCAGGTATCAGTGATATTCAAATGACCCATTCTTTTTCCCTTCCTCTTTTTCCCCTTGCACAGACAGGTAAGTGTTGTATTTACATCGAAATTTCATTCAAAACGCTTTTTACATTAATCTGAGCAAATGCTGGCTGGAAAAGCACCTTTGGCATGGCAACCTTGCATCCCCACATGAATTTACATATTCATGAGTCTTATTTGGAAAATGTTGTCCTCTACTATTACTTCTGTATGGTGTGTTAACATACATTAGGAATCATTTGAGATGTAAGTTCAAGCCCAATAGGGTGTGCATTTATGAAAGAATTAATAGGGCTGTTTAAATTGGGGGAACCTAGATTATATGTGGTTCATGCCTGTGTGACATTTATGAAATTAGAGGAATATGAAATGTAAAACCTGGAGGTTTTACCGCATGTAAGCGTACTGTGAACATCATTTTCCAGAACCCTGATGATCAATTTTTACGGTTTTAAGAGTCGATAATAAACTGAACTGGAAAAAATCGGGGGATGAAGTTAAACAACTCTATATCTTCAGTTTGGAATCTTTTGCAACTTCTGTGATATACAGAAACAATCCATGTATGCATTTATCAGCAAAAAAGCCCATTGGCAAACATTAACCTAGCTGCACAGTTAAAATGGTTTCTGTTCTGCTGTGTCACTTCCTGTTTTCTGCAGGAAGTTTCCTCTCTAAAATCTCACTCCAAATCCTCCATGGCACCTTTATTCAACACATTTTTTCATTGTTTTGTTTTTTTCCACACCAGGTGAAAACTCACAAATTTCCAAACAGTGTAGGTGGTGGTAGGGTTGACATCTAACATGTCACATACCGGTACTTGCTTTAATGAGTCCTGTTTAGGTTTTGTTTTTCCTCCTTTATTGTCCCCTTGGATGCATTTGTCCCTTTCTACAGCTTCCGCTCAAGTCAATCAACACCTCCCCACGACAGCGTATGTGCTAGGAAACAACGGCCTCTTTGTGAGTTTAACAACTTTGCTGCTAGCTATCTGACTGGTGCGATCTGCCACACTGACAGCACACCTATAAACTGTGGCAGGTGATTTTAACCCTTCTGTGGCTGTGACAGGCCAGGTACTACACACTCAGAAAAAGAGAAATAAATTGAGAAATAATAGAGAAATAAGCAGGGAAATATGTTGATTGATTATTTTAGTGCGTTTAAGTGACTGACATCTTACATAACATTTACAATTTTTTACATATGTAAATACATTTGGTCAAATATCTGTAGCAAACGTTAATGTAAAATACAGTTGTTTTATTATCTGAAAATGTAATTACTGGAACATTTCAGCATGTTTATCTTTGGAGGGGAGGGATTTGCATTTTATTTTAAACTTGAATCCTCTCCACTGTTCATCTGACATGATCAAATCTGTTAACATAGCGCTGACAGCTAATATATGCATTACCTATGACCACACTAGCCCTTGAAACCAAGACTAGACTACAAGAAAAAGACAGAGCCGTACATCACTTAACATTGAATAAGCAGAGTCACACGAAAGGACAGTTGTTCTAATGGCAAAGGCGATATCTACGCAATCTCCTGATAGAGGAACACAATCCTTATCTTAATAATGACCATCAAAATTATTTTTTAATGCTGAGATCGGCACTGGCACTTGGTCCTTAGGGAGAGGCTTCTTAGAGACTGCTCCTAGATGTTATCCACCAAAGAGCGTTATCTTATCTGCCTCAGAGGATGTGAGGGCTCCCAAAAAATGTAGCATCAAATAAAAAGAAAAAATGCAAGCTAACCCATTCTCATTCACACACAAACAGGACTAACATTTCACAAGCATGACTACACACAAACACACATGCACACACATACTCACACACCCCAAAAGACCCCCACACCCACATAAAGTCAGATCGTTCATGCACGTCTGCAGTCTAAACACCAAGGGGAGGGGGGAAACATGGAAAGACAGAATCGCAGAAATGTGTCCAGCCTGCATCAATATTAACACTTCCTGTTTTTGACACAGTTTTCCTATGGATGTGGGTTTGAATGAGATAACTGCTGAATGCAAATCATTCCACTCTTTTGCATGTCTAACACAACAGTTTAAAACCTCTGGGGCTATGATACTAACCCCACCCCACCCTATTTTACAAACGCACACACACACATACACACACACACACACACACATACACACACACACACACATACACACACTCAAGAATGCAAGCACACACAAATACACATAAATACATAAGCATTCCAAGATGAACAAGCTGACCGCATCAATAGATCAAACCACTGGATGAGTCGTAACTAAACAAGTCTGCACTCGATGAAAGCAGATTCTAGGGTTCTCATAGGAGTGTTATAGGTACATATTTACCTATCTTATAACATCTTAAAAGCAGGCTAGATTTTAGAAATGGAACGAGACAAGGAGAGAAGGGTAAAAATGGCACATTTCACTGGACAAGCATGTGTCCACTTTCATGCATAATAATGGCCTGGAGTTAGATTGCACACTTGAAGGGAGAGAAGAAGAAGACCAAGACCAAAAGAAGAGGAGGAACAGGAGGAGGAGAAGCACAAGACAAACGAAGAAGAAAGAGAGAGGAGCATGGACTATTTATCACTCTAATTACGAGAGGCAGATCAGAGGGCCTGGTCTTCACGCTCCCTTACGCTACCATATAAATCAAGAACGCTGCATGTACCAACTTCGAATGCATATTGAAGAGGAGGGAGGCTACGACTGGAGAGGAAAGGACAGAAGCATGGGGTCTGGAGGAGTGGCAGAACGAGGAGAGACAAACGCCAGGGTTAAGCAGAAGAGAGTATTCGAAACATTTTTTCTTTGTTAAGACATTAAGGCATCGTGTTGATATTTTTCTTCAGATAAATAAATTTTAAGGATATAGTGTACTAACATCAATGGAGCTGGGTTATTATACAGTTTATTTCTAGTAGGGGACAAACTATATTTAAAGTCAATAATCAGAATAATAGTACCAAATGAGTCTAGGAATAAGGTTCAGATATGAAAGTCTCTTCTAAATCACAGGTCTGCTGCTTTGTCTTGTTTGGGCTGGAATGTGGCTGCTACAACTAGACGAGGATGTAGGTGGCATGAAGCTCTCTCAAAGGAAGAAAAATGACCCAGAGAGAGAGAGAGAGAGAGTGAAAAGGAGGGAGGGTGGAAGAAAGAGAGGAGAAGACTGAGAAGAGCAGTGTGACAAAGCTTGGTTTGAGAGAAAGATAGCGTGAGGAATAGTGAGAGAGAAACGGATAGAGAGAGGATACAGGGGAGAGAGAAAGAGACTGAGAGAGAGAGAGAGTGTGAGAGAGAAGCTGGAGGCAGTGTTCTCTTTGATAGCATGTACAGTATGTACAAATACCACAAAGCATTCGCAAACTGCCCTTTTTCTTTTAATCTCGCTACACAGGAATATTGCAATAAGCGCTCAATCTGATGGCGGACTGAGATTTACAAAAGGTCAACTTATCTCGCAGACGCACGTATGCAAGTGACAGAAGGAGAGAGGGAAAGGAAAAGAGAGGAAGAAAATATGTAATGATAATTCACCGCTCAGACAATGAAAGGGAAGAGAAGATGTTATCAATAAATAAAATATATACATATTGGTACAGGATTCCTTTTCCCCAGGATGCGTGCTGGCTACAGGAGGGGCTTATCGAATGCAATCGTTAGATTGGAACACACAATTTCACCCCCCCACACGTACACACACACGCCCCTAAAATGTCCCTCCCCTCGCCCCCCGCACCCTCACAAACACATCTTTCTCCAGCACCATTTTATACTGTCTCTTTGTCCAGGGAGATGAGAGGAACAGGCTTGCTCTACGTCTGTGTCTTGCTCAAGGGCAGATCTACATGCTGATGTGTCCTGCGTCCTTCCCCATCCGGATCTCCTTCCCTTCTGTCTCCCTCCTTTCTAACGCTCCTCCTAAGGTCATAGATCTACATTTAAAAGGGTTCCACCTTTTCTCCCCTTTGAATGACTGCTTCAAGGAAGAATAGGGGCCAATAGGGGCCTTAGGAACTTGGTGTTGACCGCAATACCACCATACCCCCACCAGACCTCTCAGGCTGGTGAGAGAAGAGGGTTATGAGTGGGAGAGCAATATCAGGTTTCAGTGTCTGAGTCTGACACTGGCACTGAGTGTCTCTCAGGTCTGACTGTGAGGCTCTGTATGGTACATGTATGGAAACCTCTGGGGAAGTAGTTTGCTGCCGTGCCCCCTCGCCATAACATGTGCATCTACAGTACTACCTTTAGAGAATGAGGCACAGGGCCAGGTAGAAAGGACCTTAAAAAACCACAGCAAAAGTTGATTCATGGGCAGGAAACAGAGTAACGGGACATCCCAGGTGAATTGTCAAGGTAGAGACGACATTGAGTGAGTAGATATGTAGCTCATAAATCAACTGACCATCAGATAAACTGAGTCCACCTATTGATGCTGCAGACCTATGAAAGTGGTCACATGTACAACATCCTTCAAAAGTTGCATTGTCACAAAAACAAATTACGATGATGGCATGTGTTGACACGAGGGTTACACCAGTATTGGAGGCAATTTCAGTCTGTTTGTACACAGCAATCCTAAGCAGGAAGAAGGAAACTGACAGAATTTTGTCCTCCGGAAAAGTAAAAGTAGTCAAAGTGGCAGAAGGTCATGTGACAGGTGTGTGTGGCCTGAAAGCCAACAGTGCATCCCTATTTCCTGCCCAGTCATGCGGTGGCCTTTTGGATTCCCTCCGGTTAGGTCCAGAGGCCACTGTGAGGGTGTTCAGTAACCAGATATAGCACGTAGAAGCCTCTCAGGGCTTTCACAGCCGGACGATGAAACACCCAGTGAGCAGAGAGAAGGTGGTGTGTGGAAGGTCCCATACCACAAGCCCAGAGAACCCCCCCTTTCCGACAGGGCGTGGTTTTACCCAGGCCTGTCATTTTGGTCTAACCCCATGCAGTTGGTGCACTCAGAAGCAAACCATTGATTACGCCTTTTGGATACGGGGGGTGTGTGAGGGGGGGGAGGGAGGTGTTGCCTTTGGAGTGTAATACAAGAAGTTGTGCTTCTACTCAGCCATAATGGGTCTGTGTGTTGGGGGGGGAAGAACAGAGGTAGACTTTACTGAAATGGAGGGTTTGTCGGAGCAGAGGAGGGATTGAGATGTCATGGGCTTGTATTCGACACAGCCTTGTTTGAGGAAGCAGTCTTCTGTGTGGAGTATTTGTGCGTCTTGTCACAACTGTAGGCTGACAACCTTGAACACTAAGCTTGGAAGTGGCAGCTGGAAGAACAGGATTCTCACATTCCTTCTCTGAGTTTCCCACCAGGGCAAGTGATAGCGTCACCCTTCTGAAACCCTCAGGCATTCGAAGGATAATTGAAGGGTATGACAGTAAAATTAATACATCCGAGATTAAAAAGAAGAAAAAAAAAATACAAAAATGCGATATTTTAATTGGGGACTTTTTGTCTGTATATCAGTTTTTTGTTCCCCCTTCCGCCATAATATTACTTTAGCGACCTGTGGCATACCTACAAGCTTTTTCCCAGACGACCTCAATTTGCGGACTTCATAAAAAGGTCGTTGGAAGTCTAGCCCCATGGTCCAGCAGGTAATTACTACTGTTACCGTTTCCCCCTGGGGAGGAATACGTGATACCTCGCTCTATGCTGCTCGCTTTTTGGCGACAGGCCATTCATTTCCTGTGGAATCTACTGTATTAACCTCTTGGACACAGACTCATTGGGCTGTAAATTAGCGAGTAATTAAAACGTGCTCATCACTCGATGATGTGATGAGAAAGGCATCGGCAAAACACATCATCATGGAAATTGCAGGCCAAGGAGATATGTACAGTAGACTGGTTACTCAATGAACGTAATTAGTGAAAGCTGCTGTATTTAAATATATATTTTGGGTTGACTAAAAAAAGGATTACAAACTCTAAATATTACTGGTCAGTCAACAGTCAAAGCTTATGATTTTGATCCCTTGGGAAGATCATGATCCTGCCAAATTGCACAGGAACGGAATGCAATATCCATCTACTATTCCTAATATGGTTGTTTACAGACAACATCTGAATAACCATGGGGTATTGTTTGGAGAAGACATGAGGATGCACTCATGTGAGCCATGGGAGGACTCCGCAGGGCCAAGGAAGCGTGATAGTTACCGTGTGTAACGTCAGCGCTGAAGGTATGCTGCCGTTCTCTCATCCTCTCAGTGGACATCTAAAGCTGAGGATTACTTAGCATAAGGGTATAGAGGCTTTGACGGTGTGCATAAGCGTGTACAGTATGTGTGTGTGTGTGTGTTTGCCGGCGCAGGTTTTAACGTGTGCGTGTGTGTTTGTGTGTCGATAGACAGGTGAAGAGGATTAGGGGTTCAGTGTATAATCCACTGCTCAGCTCTACACAGGTGCCTTTATCTTTTAGGGCGTAAACACTGGTGGACGATGCCTCTTCGTTGCCCATCGCCACGTGCCTTAATGAGGCCATTAGAAATGTAACGATACAACAAGCACGTTGAAAAATTGTGGATGTGGGAAAGAAACAGTAAACCTTTGTTCCCAGCTTATTGGGTTATCATACACAACAGTCAGGTCTGTCTATCCAAACCAAGGTATTCACGTAGCATCCCTACTGATATGACTCAAAAGCATATGTGATCATGGGCGTGTGCAATATTGAGAGAGAGAGAGAGAGAGCGCAATGCATTACAGAGAAGGAGATGCCAGAGCAAGAAAAGAAAACGGCCAAACCTAAAAGATAGGAACTCAAAGTCATCTTTTTGGGTGATTGCCATAAGCCTGTGGCAAAATGTCTCCCGGGAGCGAAAGGAGAAGAAGAGAGAGAATTAATAAAGATGGACATTCTGTATGTATTTTCTGCAAGACAGGTTGATGCCCATCAAGGCCATCTGGTCCTAATAGTACATCAATTGATGTGAACAGGAACATGGACCAATTTGTTTTCTCACCAGGGGGGCTGGAGGCTCACTCCCTCTTTGCAGAGCTCTTGCTCCCATTTTTGGTCACATACACTGGCACACACTTGTTCACACACAAAAACCCACAAAGACATATACGCTAACAGGCACACACACACACACACACAAAATGAGTCTGGTCCCATTCTGAACCACCATGCCAGCCCTCCTAACCCACACAGACACACACACTTACTCACTCACACAGCGCATCTCTTGTTATTTCCAGTCAGGCAACAGTGTCTTGACAGTTCAGCTCTAGGCGCCCTATGTCCGATGTGTAGATCGGCACAATGACCATGGCAGCGGCCAGAGGCAGGGTAGATCTGGTCAAGATATCCTTCAAGCACCTAATGACCCTGATCTCATTCAGTAGGTTACAGTGAGTGTGTGTGTGTGTGTGTGTGTATGTGTGTGTGTGTGAGTGAGTGTGTGTGTGTGTGTGCGTGTGTGTGTGCATCTGCAAATGCCTTCTTGCACACAATTGTATGCTAATGATTTTTGGGGACATAGTGTGTGTTTGTATGCTTGTTTATGAGGGTATCTGTTTGTGTGTGGTAGCAAGTGTGTGTTTGCGTGTGTATGCATGTGTGCTGGAGGGGGTTGGCTGGCATTATAGAAGGGGGTTGACAAGAAGGGAATGGGGAGGAGGGGAGACGGCCAGCTGGCAGTCTCAGGCCTTTGTACAGCCCAGCCTCTCATATTGTCTACTCAGTTTACAAATAAACATGGCCAAGGATACAAGCCTAACAATCAAGGGATGGCCCCAGTCGCTGTTTCATGGCACTGCCATGGTATGTGTGTGTGCGTGTGTGTGTGTGCGCGTGTGTGTGTGCGTATAGACATGTGTGTGTAGACATGTGGCCAGAAAATTTGGGTCCCATACAAATATATTCCTTCGGGTCCTCTTTAGATACATATTGATCAGTGATTGTCATGTCTGAGATGTATTTTCTGGCCGCGATCCAAGGTGAAGTTCCTTAATTTACTCCACCTTGGACTCCATTTACAATGTGTGTGTGTATTCATTACACCTCCATCTCTTTTGTTTGTCTAAGCCAGTGCCCCTCATGACCTCTAGAACCTACTGTCACCTATGCCTGATGAATGGTATTGTACTGAGCTGTGCTGTAATTGTCCTGTACTCTATTGTACAGTGTTGTGTTATGTACAATACTATAAATGTTCTGCCAATCATCCTTACGTACGCACTGCTGAAACAGGTCTGTTTCCACAGGTATTTCTGTCAAGGTTACATCTCTCAGATCCACCGCTCATTGACAGTGCTGTAACGGCTGCGTGGTATACTCAATGATGAACATGACAAAGGACCTTTTGAATATGATGTGCTCGTTTTGAGAGTGTTTTTTCTCCCCGTTTTGGTCCTGCTCTCCTGTCCCTTTCTCTGCATCTCTGCCTCTCCAACTCCTTTTCTTCTCCCTCCGTGTCCTCTCTCCTTCGTCTTTCTGTCTTCTTCCCCACCACTGACTCTCTGTCTCTCGTTCTCCATCCATCCCATACACAATCTCTCCCTTTCATTCTCTCTCGCCCTCTCCCTTCCCTCCCTCCCTCTTCTTTTCTGAAGAGAAATAATAGCGGGCCTGCTTGTGTAGATCCCACCTCACGGCCCTGGGAGCTACTTTGTCTTAATTACCGCAGGAGGAGCGAGCAGCCCCCGAAGCAATCATCTTTGTTTGTTAAAACAGCCGTTATCTGCCTCAGTAAGGCCCATAAATAAAACATGGCCGGGATTACAATGTCATGTTCCTGTATACGGACTCCCACACCCCGGCCACTGATCACAACAGAAACAAGGTGAGGTGGAGGGAGGTGGAGGAGACGAGGAGGAGAGAAGGCAAAGGGAGTGCAGAGAGGAGGAGAAAGGAAGGCGACGCGTAAGAGGAGGCGAGACAAGGAGAACGCATGACAGCTACGATAAAGAGGAGCCAATGACAGGATGCACACCTCTCCCTGTATCTCCCCCCTGCATAGCCTTTGTCCCTCTCTCTCCTCTCTCTCTTTCCCATCACACCTCTTCCTGCCCTCCCCCCTCCACCCCCTTTTCCCTCTGTCGTTATCTGATGTTGGCTGGTAGGGCCTGTCACAGCTGAGTGATCTAGTGCTGAGGGGCCAACGGAGTCCCCCCCCCAAACCTCCTCCCCCTGCCCCCCCACCCTCACAAAACCACCGATGTAAATAACCTCCTCCCCTGGTTCAAGGTGGGACGTCAGCCCGCCATCATTTGTTTATTTTAGTACCACCGAGGGAGGGGGGGAGGAGGGGAGGCAGCCCTGTGTAGCCCGGGGACATGTGTGTGGTGGTGGGATTGAGGGGGGGTGGGGCAAAAAGGGGGTGGAGGGCGTAGATGGGGGAAGGGGGCACTAAGAGAGGGTTCAAGGAGTGGCATACAGAGAGAGAGAGAGAGAGAGAGAGAGAGAGAGAGAGAGAGAGAGAGAGAAAGTGAATGGAGTGTGAGGGAGAGAGGTGAGGTAAAGTAGCATTGGACAACAAAGTATAGGGTTTGAGCGGAAGAAGAAAGCCATTTAGACAAGAGTAAAGAGAAGGACAGTGGCAGGGTGGCATAAAGGAAGGGCGGAGAGGGAGCAGTAGAAAGAGAAAGAAAGGAAGAAAGGAAAGAGGCAGAAAGGGTGTGAAAAAGCAAGGGGGAGGGCAGGAGGTGGATGCAAGGCTTGCAGGTGGCACATTGAGAGGGCCGCGTAGCATATTGCGGGGTTGTAAAATGATGCCCAGACACAAAAAGAGATGGGAATAAAAGATAGACCATGGCAGATGATGAAGAAAGAAAAGTGTTTGTGTATGTGGTGTGGTGTGTCTGTGGATGTTTGAGTGTGAGTATACATGTGGGCTAGGGTGGGTGATAAACAAGCACTTTTCTATAGGAGACAACTTGGCTATAGGGATGCCAGGAGGGCTGTGGAGGCCCTCTCCCCTCTCCCCAGCAGGAGGTCCACGAGGCATATGTGGGACATATGGACCTTGCCCCGGTCTGGTGACACAGATGCTCTGGGAAGCCCCTAACTGCAACCCACGAGGAGACACTCTGGATCAATGGGACAAAAACACAAGTTATCTGAGTAAGAACATGCAGCCAGTCAAATGAAAGAAATACCAAATACAAGGATGTCTGTGAGGAAAAAAAGGTACTGGATCATATTTGCTTGCTCAATACTGATTCCTGAATGAACTTGCAAGAAGATTTGTTTGTCACTGGAAAGGCCTGTGAGTCTCCTAATTAGGATTGGCTAAAATGGTTCCACTGTTCTACAGCAATTTACCAGTTCATATCACTGTCAGTTTGAGCTAATTGGCCTTAAGTCTATTTACCTGTTAAATTAGAAAACCAGGCGTTGACACTCAGAAATAACAAACTGGACAAGACAAATGCCCAGTAATTGAATAGACATAAATGTGCAGTAAAATGAAAGCAATAAATCCAGTAGTGGAATATAAAGGTTCTGGAAGCTGATAACGATAATGATGCTGATAACAACGTCAAGGGTTCAAGCAACCATCTCCACTTCTTTCTTACTTTCCCTCCTTCCGCTTGCTGTCACTTTCCTTTCCTTACTCTCCGCTAGCCCTTCCCTCCCTCTCTCCTTCAATCTCACCATCCATTGCTCTCTCCCTTTCTCCTCCTTGCTGTCTCTAGGCCTATAATCTCCATTTTACAGTAACCTCCTCTCTATTTAAAAAGAGAATCGCCTTCAGTGGTCAGATTTCTGATCCAATCTCGGGGCTTTAATGTAAGCAGATCCACAATCACGTCAGATGAATCCAATCAAGAGGGGCGGGGAGGCGCAACAATCTAGGTCACTTTTCAGAATGACTGCTACAGGCTATAAGATAGAGAGAGAGAGAGAAAGACAGAGAGAGAGAGAGAGAGGCAAAGCGAGAGAGAAAGAGAAAAAATGAGAAAGAGAGAGAGACGATGACAACCAAGAAAGGCTTTCACAAGCTGGAGATGAGGATGCGCCGCTAAATCAGCGCTGAATACGCCACTTTCGGCCCTTTCCCTCCACCCCCTCGATCCCCCCCCCCCCCCCACACACACACACACACACACACACACACACACCAGTGATACAGCCCATGCTAATGTGAATCCTCCTTTTCTTCTTCTTTCTCTTTCTTTTTGTGTACACTTGGACGCCAAAACGAGAGGGAGTGGTGGAGTGGGGGCAGAACTTATCTTTCTATCACCAGCATGCTGGTACGCACATGTACTTTAATTCCTTCAATCCATCCCTCCATCTCTCCTTCCTTTAGTAGCGTCTCCTCCTCCATGGCATCGTCCCTCCGACATAGCCGTCGCCGTCCCGCAACTTCCTCTCCTCCTTCTCTCCTCTTCCCCCCCATTTCCAAAGCTTAACTTCATTGTCTCAGACCCCCTTTTCTTTCATCTTAAGACAAAGATTTATGTAAATCTGTGGGCCCGTCGTTAATGCGAGGCGCCGTGTGAGAAATAGCATCCCTAAATCGCCGTATTGTTGTTGAAAATGACAAGGCAGCCCGTTAATCCCACAATGCGATCATCCAAATGTGTCATAATGCTGTGTGTAGGCAGGCGAATCTGAATATCAAAAAGGCGCCTTGCACCTCTGCCGAGGATTCGGTTCCTCACAGCACATGACTTTTTTTTCTTTCATTTTATTTTTTTAAACAACCCACCCCATTTGTCAGAGAGAGAAAGAGAGTGTGTGTGTGTGTGTGTGAGAGAGAGAGAGAGGGAGAGAGAGAGGGAGGCAGAGAAGAGAGAGAGGGAGGGACGGTGCGAGCAAGGGAGAGAGACAGAAAGCAAGAGAGAGAGGGAAGTTGAAAAGCACAGGATTCAGAAATTGGAAGTTTGACTGACTTCATTTGTATTTGTAGTCATGCAGAAATGATGGAAAACAGTCTTCTCCATTATATTGTTCTTTTGTTAAGATTATTTTTTTGCTTGCAACCTAAGAGGTTCTGATTTAAAGAGATAATGAGGGAAAGCGTTGAGATAATTGCCTCAGTGGGTGTAATCACAAGATAAAATAAATTGATCAGTTTCTTTTGTCTCTACGGCGTATTTATTTCTTTACGGATGAATATGGTTTTGTAATAAAACAATGCGACAAATTCAACAGAAACACAAAATTCCATCTTATGATAGATGTATCAAGCCTTTAGATGAAGCCACACACTGGCTCGTGTTCCATGACTACCTATTCCCTGTGCATTGTTCATTTGGAGAGGTGGGTTGTGTGAAATTAGAAAAAGTCTCACAGTCAATAACCTCAAATGATCAGACTGTGGCCCTGGAGGGCAGGGCTTCATACGCATGGCTCCCCATTCCAGGGATCAAATTCTCCCAATAAAACTTTGATTAGGCTTGTCCTCATTTTGCATGCTTCTGAAACTGTCAGGGAGAGGAAGGGAGGGAAAGAGAGAGAGAGTCCAATTGAGAGAGTGAAAGACACACATGAAAGCCAAGAGTGATACCACTACTTTTGGAAACACCCATGAAACAGGCATGCCAATCAATTGGACAGGGACAAGGCTAGTGAATAATAATGGTAATAATTACCAGTGAAGTCGAGGGACTCTTCTGATTCACCATGACACCCTCATTCAAATGCCCTCCTCTGAGACGTTTGTTCTTTAACCATAATTAAGTGTACCCCCCCCAACACACACACACACACACACACACAACTCCCCAACCCTACTGTAGGTGTCTGACATCAACCCCCTCCCCTGGATGCCCCCTCTTTCCTTTTTTCTCTCCCATGTTACAGTTCCTCCCCCCTTCCTCTCAGGCCTGCATTCCTCTGCCATCACTCCCCCAGGCCCCCGTCAGGTGGATTTTGTCAGGGAGAATAGCCAACGTTGATCTTGACGCCTTAAGACCTACTGTACCTGTCAACACAGTGGCTTTGGTGCTGACGACCGGGGCTTAAGTCATTTGAAGTTGCCTTTTAATGAGTGGAGGAGGAGGCAGGGCTCACTGTTGACAGGCCTTCAGAGCTGGATATAATTCCATACCCCCTGAACTACCCAGGGGTTGTCTGTTGACTTAATCCCCTCCCCAGCCAGTTTTAAGGTAATGGGGATAAATGCGCTCTGAGGTTAATGAAGGGGGAGGTAGCCCTTAAGTGTGCTTTGAGACATCTACACAGACATTTAAAAGGTAAACACACTTTAAGGATAAAGTCTGTTTTAGTCCTGTGACTTTATTGTGCTTCCTTGTGAGGCTGGTTTGAATTGCCAGCGTGATGACATTTCCTGCTAATTGTAGATTGATGATGATGATGAATTTATGTACAATCATTTAATGCAGAAGTGGGCCTTCTGAGGTCTCCTTGCCAGCTCTGTCACCATCTGAACTGGACACTTCTTTAGCAAAGGCCTGCCAACTATGTCGCTCTGCCAATCTTTGATGGGCCACTTTGATTTAATTGGCAGGATATTATGAGGTATGGTGAAGGGTCAAAACCGTCCCATACGACTTATGAGTTCACTCAAACACCCCAGTTTGAAATTTGACAACATGGCAGAAGGCAAGTCTAGGCGAAACTCCTCCTTTATGTGCCTTGCATATTCCAGATTATTTGAATTGTCCTCATCTATTTGTGCTCAAGATTGTCCATTCAGCCCAAGCAGCAGCACCTTCTCAATGTCCTTTCAGTTCACATGTCGGTCTTTCTTTTAATTCAGACTGACTTACACTTTCCCCCCAATCCTCCTATCGCTTCCTCATTTCATTCCTTCCTCATTTCCCTCTTTCTCTCCTTCTCTCTCATTCCGTTCTTTTTCTTCACCAGGGATAATCCCCCCTGTCGGGCTCTTCAAAGCGCGGGCTAGTCAGGGTTCGGCTTAATTACCCGTTTGCCTTGAAACTGAAGCCAGATCGCAGCTCGGCCCGGACTGGCTCACTCCTGTCTCCTCATGACTAATTGTGCGTCTAGATTTACTCGGCAGAGGAAATAGAAAGAGGCAAATTAAATCAAAATAAGAGGGAAAAATGTGAAATTCTCAAGAGGGTGACTACATAGTTAATGACCCCCTTCGTCTGTATTGATTTGCCTCCCTGGGTCTCATTCTTTCCTTATCGAGGAAGTGTGAAATGTGGTCTTGTGGTTGGAGTGCTATGTGATATTGCCCTATTAAGAGTATCTTAGCTTATTGAAGGTGATGTGTGCTCTGCTATTACTTTTATTACTTGGTTTTGGCTTTCGGTATCTATTGCCTCCATGGATGTCACATAGGAGAAATATTGCCATGTACATGATATAAACAATTATTTTTTCTTAATCAGTGTTTTTAACTTACCTCTACAGAGGTGTAATTCCTGAGAATTTATTTCATATTTATTGTGTGTCAGTCAATGCTTGAAGCAAAGGAATTGATTCATTCAAACTGTTCATTATGTTTACTGCATACATATAACTACTTTCCAGCTTTAAGTTTAAAATTGAAATACACATGAAACTATATTGTTCCACGAAGGGTGTGCCGGTATGTGCGTTACATTAATGAAGAACAGGGAATTCTTATTTCTAATAGATTAAAAGCTGACATATTTGAGGAGCAGACATTGTAGCATGAACTGAACTGAGATCAGGCACCTGCAGTGCAGGACTGTCAGTCAGCTTAACCAGTCTCTGCAGGGACCCTGAGCAGGAAGCTGGATCCATATCCATCCAGAAACCCTCCCAAACCCCCAGAGGCTTTGCACTGCTTGGAAAACTAGCTCAGGAATTGTACCCCCCTCGATGATGTTAAATCTATGCACGTTTCCGTGAGTTTGTTGGTGTTTTGGAACTCACATTTACGTGTTTGATGCCATGTGTGAGTTGGTGAGTCAGTGTTTGATTACGCATGTGTATCTGCATCGCAGTCTGATTATGAATGTCCATGAGCACATGAGTGAGTGAATGCAAACAAGGCCAGGAAGATTCCTGATGCTTTTCAAATAAAGAGAAGTAGACAGTCGGATGTCTGAATGTCATGTTTACTGTAACGAACCAATGGCATTGGACTCAGGCCTGAGAACGCTGTCCGCACCTCAGTGACATCATAGACAACACAAACCGCAGCCTATCAGAATCAGTTCATGTATTTAAATAAAGTGACATCACACACAGCATAACATCCCTACTCAAAAGCCCCCAGCCCACCCCAGCTCCATCCCATCCCTCTGGATTTGAACATTATGACATTATCAAAATTACATATTTTTCATTATCATCCCAACCCTGTATTATTCTTAAATACAAACATGAAAAAGAAAGGAAATAGTCATTATGGAATGTAAAAACTAAGAGTGAACAGCAGCAAAGCACTTTTTTCTCTCCATTTTGAACCTGCACATTGAAGTCAAGTCCGGTAAGAGGGGACATTAGCTTGCGCCACAAAAATGTCCGAAAACCAAATTGTAACAAAAGGACAGTTCCCCCAGACAGAGCATGCCCCATGAAGAATTGCAATACACAAGTGAACACCATGGTCAGCCTAACCTACCTCTGCCCAGGGCATGGCTACGGTGGCCTGGAGCAGACAAATAATGCAGCCAACAGGAAACAGCTCTTAGCACATATCAAAGCACCAATTTCTTAGAGAAAACTTAGGAAGAAATGACAGATAAGGGAGTTTGTGCTGCTGAGCAAAGAGGTCAGTTTCATAGATTCTAAGAAAGCAGTTTTTAACTACATCCCCCAGGAATGCCTTGATTGATATGCATCCATATGATTGTGGTCAGTTTCAGTAGCACTAAGTGCCTCTAATTGTGGCCCATGGTTTGAGGCGAGTGAATGCTTTGATCGTACCCTGCCTCCACTGTACTGCATAAAGAGTTCTGCCAGCCGTATGTGTGGAATTCCGAACAGGGTATCTAGATGTATAATCTTCCTGTACCTCATAAATACCCCCACCTCACCACTCACACACACCCACCCATCTTTCTGCACTAAGTTTCCTATTAATGCAACCCGTTCTTCTAGATTTCCATTGTTGAACCAGTATATTTAAAAAGGGCCATAATCTGACAGGACTCGATTAACACTGTTGGTGATTGGAGTTGACCAAGACAATGGGGATCAGTGACGGCTTGTATTTGTGCTCTTGTTTTTTCACGCACATAAATGGAGTTGTGGGAGGCAGGTACCTGAAAACTGACTGGGAGGTCACTAAAGGTCAAAGGTCAAAGTAAAGACCCAAAGAGGGGCAATCACTGTCAGTGCGAGTTTAAAGCATAAACATAACATAACCAAAATGAAAAGAAGATAATGTCAGGGTAATCATAGAAAAAAACTATGTACAACCAATAGAACAGTAAACAAAACATCTACTTGTGTATGTTTTATCTCACTAAAAGGTTGTCAAACAACCTTTAATCCCTTCTGTACAATTCATTTTAACAATACAAATTCATCAGGTATTTGCACTATATTTTATTCTGCCAAATTAAAGAAAAATATATTGTGGCAGCCTGTGAGTTGTATCTTGAAGTCGGAATGATGTTCCGATGCCCCAAAGTAAAATTATGAGAGCATGGGTATTTTAAGTACCCTTTTCACAAAGGATGCACAAACAAGTTAAAAAATACAAGCTCCTGTATAAAGACAGCGAGTGCCTACACATGTATTTCAAACCAGCCATGAAGAATATCCATTCCAGAAGAAGAAAAATAGATACAGATCAGGAATGTCAGTATTTTCCTGCAAAGCAATAACAATGTTCGATTGCTTCTACATGAGAAACGTCCTTTACGTTATGCAGCTTGTCACATTCCCTCCATCCAAGTTTGTTACAGGTCAATTTTTTTATTCCTTTATTTTTATTTTTTTTTATTTTATTACACCCAAGGCAGAATAAAAGTTACTAAAACTTAAGACTTTTACAGTTACAGTGACAAAAAACATTTTAAGAGACCCACAATTTAAATTGGACTGTAAAATAAAAATAAAAAACAACCTTTTTTCTATTTTTGTAAAATGCCCAGGCATTGTCCAATATTACAAATACTGGTATACTTTTACAGTAAACAAGAAAAATGTAATATATATTCATATATATTTATATATATACTAAAACCCCGTCACCAAAAAACCAATATACACATCGCCACTATGGCATTCAGAGAAACTTTATAAGCAAACTTGAAAAAAAAAATACTTGTTTGTTTAAAACACACATACACACAAATATTATTTTACCCTTGTACTTGTTTCAATACTGTAAACGTATTTTAAGACAGAGTGCACTAAATTATTTTTTAGTATCTGCAGTTCCTGATTTTTGTCCAGTCTCTTCCTTGACTATTGTGTGGCGTAACAATCCACTCCGGTGATTTTTCAATCGAGGGACGCAGTCTTGTCCTGAAGTGAAGAATTTGATATATATCTATATATAGGTTTGTGCCTTTATATGTACATATGCATACATATATACACACACAGACACATCAATATTGTGCTGGGTACTCCTAACTTAAATTCATTTTATTTTTATTTTTAGAAGTGATATTCAGTGGAAATTTATTATGCAAATTAGAGCAAAGTTTACACATAATTTGATAAATTTTCTTTTTGTTCTATCAATTCCTTGCTTCACAAAGAATTAGCTTTTTTCGATCTCAGACAATAAATAGGAAGATCAGTATTCAAGGCACACTCATGTCAAATTGAATGGCAGTACAAAAACTGTCCGAAATAAATTACTTTCATTTTTTTATAGTGCCAGCATTGGAAAAGCCAAGCCTAACAACACTAGCACTTCAATCTCAGGTGATTCCAAACTCAAGAACCATTTAAGCAAGGACCAGTATCAGTATATCCAGTAATTTCTTGCTCAGAAGCCGTACCTTCCATTTCCTGTCTTTTTGTGTGTGTAAAAAATTAAAAATTAAAAAAATCATAAAGTGCGGGTCAATTGCGAAGAGCTGTTTGTTTCTTCCTTTTTTTGACAGACTTTGCCTCAATCCTAAAAAAACTGCTTCATCTTGGATGTCTGGGGAGGAAAAGGGGAGCTGTCGGGTTTGCATTTATTCAAAGTAACAAGGAGGGAGGTCGTGATTTTGGGCAAAAGATGGTGCTCGCTGAAGATTGAGAAAAGGTTTTCCTAAAAAGCTCAGCTGTGCATTCTGTGTGTGTCAGAGTTGCTACTTCTCAGAATGCGTTCAACTACACATCACAGGGAGCCCTGAATGAGAGGAAAGAAAGAAAAAAATAGTCTTACTGTTTCAGCACACGCTCAACAGATATCTACACACAAACTGTATCTAACTGTGCAATTTTACTGGTCTGCATAACTGCCACTGATTTGGGTCTCACAGGGGATGTGATCACATTAACCAGAAAACATTATTGTATATAAACATTTTTGACTATGGCACACTATACAATCAAACTACCTACACAGTATAAATCCATTCATGTTTTTAAAAATGACAAATAGATATTTCTAGAAAAGAATGCATAGGGCTGTTTTCAAGTGATATCATAAACATTGTCGCATATTGTAGTTTATTTCGAAATAGAATCGGATTTAGAATCAAATCTGGTTAAAGAGGTGACATCCACCTTGGCTACATGTAGTCCCCTGTCTTGGTTAAACAATGCAGTTTAAAAACGATGGATCAATTACAAGCAGTATCATTTAAATATGAGTTAATGACTGCAATTGATTTATCTTAGATTCAGTATCGTTTTAAAAATCTATGATATTGCCCTTTGCCATCACGTACATGTGCATTACATAATTTAAAATGTGTCCAAATTGTTTTTGAATAAGATTTAAATTGACTACCAAGTGACATAAACTAATTTTGGATCAAAATATAGACTGGTAGAGAATTTAACAGAGGAGGGGAGGGTTAATTTGGGCGTGGGCTAAAACAAACATTTTAAGATCATCCAAGGAATGATAATGAAGGGATGAAAGAGAAAACCAAAAAGGCAGGTCCTACAGCTCACCCTGCAATGGCCTAGTAATCCGGCTAGATCCTGCACTGCCTGGCGCTAAAGGAGGGGAGGCTAAAACAGACCATCCTTACAAACAATGAAACGTGTCCTTAACCTATGAAATCAGTATATATATACAGACTATGACCACTACCTGCACTGACTAAGTGCATATGGTCTGGTTAGATGGGTGATAGGTGGGTTCAGGTGAGGTGTTTTGATGTAAACAGTTTGAAAGTACAAAGTGGGGCTTCTATGAGAATATGAGTAAGGTCTTGGTGCTGTGGAATTGTCTGAGGGTTAGTACTAGGTACCAATGAGCAGCTGCCTTCACCATAATCAGTTTCTTCGTATTGGAAGGGATGTCCTTTACAGGATGTAAGGGTTCTGAACCTCACAATCATCTTTTGATTTAGATTTACTGTCATAAATGACACTCAGTGCTACACATCCAATTAGATTGACATGCTTAGAAATCAGTTCATCCTACAATGCCAAAGGATTGTTGTCCGCGCATATCCTATTATGTAAAAGAAACAAAAAATAGTATTCTCAGTTATGATTTGTTTTAAGATTTGAAGATTAAATTCGGCTTCTCTTCAAGAAATTACACGTGTAGCTTTAATGTACATGTCCTATAAGCAGCAACCTATAGATTTTTCAATGGGTTTCTGACTGCTAAAAAATCTCAGGATATTATCTGGGTATTTTTAAAGGTTAAACAAAACTCCCAGCAATTTAAATCAAAAAGTAAAACAAATTTTAAAATGACAAAATAAAAATGTACCTGCACATGCCACAATACAAAATCCAATAAATACAGAAATTATTGCACAGTTAAAGGCTCCACATGTTATGACTTAATTTGTTGTCTGATCTGTTTAAAAAGGAACGCCAAATGAGGCAGCTTAGACCGGCTTCAAATGGTGCTGTGTGTTTGTCTGTCTGTTTTCTCAGTTGGCAGTTTCTTAGGCAAAAACATAAGATTAACCCAAAATCAATATTTATGAAAGAGTATCCAGCTACCCCCTTAGTACTTTTTTTGTGTTTTTTTTTATTCAAGTTGTGGCGAAGAGCTTCAAAATAGGAAAATCTGGCTTAGCTTCTCTCTGCTTGTTCAATTTTGACCTCGTTGGTCATCAAATGTTCCCCGTGCCACTTTTTCATGTGTTTCTCGAGAGTGCTGTACACGCTGAAGGGCATTTGGCAAATGTCACAGCGGTACACTTCCTTACCCAGCTGGCCGTGTGTCTTCATGTGGCGCGTGAGCTTGGAGCTCTGGGCACAGGCGTAGTTGCACAGCTCGCACTTGTAGGGTCTCTCCCCCGTGTGGCTGCGCCGGTGCACCGTCAGGTTGCTGCAGTTCTTGAACACCTTGCCGCAGTATTCGCATGTGTCGCTCCGCCTGCTCTCCTTGGAGCCGGGCCGACCGAGGCCG
This sequence comes from Plecoglossus altivelis, assembly GCA_036571765.1. Taxonomy (NCBI): domain Eukaryota; kingdom Metazoa; phylum Chordata; class Actinopteri; order Osmeriformes; family Plecoglossidae; genus Plecoglossus; species Plecoglossus altivelis. Next base: position 13,854,041 of record BROE01000009.1, on the reverse strand, counting down.
GCGCCGCCCAGGTGAGGGGTGCTGCCTCCGCTGGCTGTCCCGCTGCGCCCCGACAGCCCTCCGTCCAGAAGGTCTCCAGGGGGTGTGGAGAAGCGCAGGCTGCCGTTCTCGGAAGAGTGCTCGGAGGAGGTGGCGAAGGGCGATTGTCTGGAATCAGTGAAGCCCAGGAAGGGGTCTTTGATGAAGTGCCGGGAAGCGGCGTATCCCACCAGCCACTGGGAGTAAACGTTCTCGGATGGTATGAGGGGTGCCGCGGGCATGTCCAAGTCCTTCTCGATCTTGATCCTCTTGTTGGAGGAGTTGGACAGACTGGGGCTGGTGATGGGGGTGGGCTTGCGAGGGAACAGCCCTGAGAAAGAGTCACTGGACCCACAGTTTCTACCATTGACAGTGGTCCTCTCCACCCTGTGGTGGTCCATCTCCCCCACCACTGAGTCCTCGTCTCCGGTGTCCCGCTGGCCGTCTAAGACCCTCTTGGTGAAGGGCATTCTTTTACGATTGTCGACTATCATGTTATTGTACTGCTGTATAGTGCTAAGGCCAACACTTTCCACCATCTTTCCCAAGGAGAGTGAAGATTTCTCATCCGAGGAAGGCTTGGAGCCGTTCTCCCGGTTCCGGTAGAACTCTGACTCCATGCTGAAGTTAGACTCCGGTCGGCTTTCGTTTTCCAACTCCTCTTCCTCCTCCTCTTCCTCCTCTTCCTCGTTGCCCTCGCCCCGGAAGTCCCCGTCACGGTTCTTCATGCCTTCACCCGTTACATCGCTGGTTCCCGGTTCTGGGGAACTTGTGGCAGACAGGCCATCGTCAGAGCGCCCGGTCATAGAACCTGCCTTGTGCATGTGGGTCTTCATGTGCCGCTTCAGTTTGCTGGCCTGGGAACAAGCATGGTCGCACAGCTGACACTTGTAGGGCTTCTCGCCGGTGTGGCTGCGCCGGTGCACCACGAGGTTGCTCTGGAACTTGAAGGTCTTGCCACAGAACTCGCAGGACTTGGATTTGTTCGTCTGGGGTGGGGTGGTGCTGCTGGGTGGCATGGGCGGTAGGGGAGGGGTGCTAAGAAAGGGCGACTTGGGGCTGGGCTGGAAGGGGTTGGGATTGAGCAGGCGGTGCATAGGGTTGGCCCTGCTGGGTGAGAGGGGCGGAGTGGCATTGTTGCCCGCAAGTTCACGAAGCCGCCTGGAGAAATCCATGGACTGGGACTCTATGGCCATGGGTGTCAGGCGCATTACCCGCTCAAAGGCACTGGGGTGCTGGGAGATGAGACCCATTTCCTCTGCGCTAAGGCGTTCCAGACGGTGTGGGTCCAGGTGGTGGCGGGGTGGCGGGCTGACAAAGGGTGGGGTGTTGGGGAGGCGGTTCTCCACGAACCCTGGCGGAGGTTCCCGGAGCAGGGGCCCAGTCATCCTCAGCAGGTGGAAGGGGTTGTTATCGCCCAGAAAGTTGGTGAGGGGGGACTGGGGGATGGACTCTGGACCCAAGGGGGGTGGGATGGTAATTCGTGGGGTAAGGGAGGCGCTTGAGGGGTTGGACTCCAGGTAGATGCGGATGCCGTGGGTGTTCTGGGCATGCTGGAGGAGGAACCAAGCGCTGGGAAAGGGCTGCTTACATGTGGTGCAGATGTAGCTCGACGGCTCGTCCCTTCCTAAAACACAGGAAAGGTAGATACAAAAATGTAAATTACAATTTGACTCACACAACACATTAATATGTAATATAGATATATAGTTAAATGGAAAAAAAAATATTATTCCGTTTTGTTGCATGTGAGTGTAGTTGCATGTGCAGTATGAGTGTGTGTGTTACAAATGATCCCCCAAAACAATAATCACTCATTTTCTATTACAAACAAATATCCAAAAAATATTAATGGACATGAAAAATCTATATCAATATGATTTACAGTCACTGGCTGAGCTGGCTCTCACTGAGAATAAATACAAACTATACAAAGAGTCTGAAAACGTTGGACACATTTTAGTTATTGACTTTATATTTGTCTAGTACTTCCAGTGGATCAGCCAGTCTTGAATCATCATGTTGTCACATAAATGGAACATACTTAGCACGCGTTTGACAAGTGCATTTCCACAATCACATAGGATTGGCTAACACTGAAGAAACACGGTATCTACACTTCAAGTGCTTTTTAATCTTTCCTCTCAACAAATCTCTAAATTATTACACCAGACAAGTGTGTGAGTGTGTGTTAGTGCATGTGTTTGTGTGTGTATTTGTACGCAAAAGCAAGAGAGTGTCTGCGTGTGTGTGTTTTCACATGGATGCGTGTGTGTGTGTTCACATGGATGTGTGCGTGCAGTATGTCTGAGCGGGTGTGTTTGCCTCTTAAAAACCGGGAACCCCTCCAAGCAGAGGGACTTTCATCATTAGCTAGCCCGAAATGCCAAAGTAATATGGCTGTATACTGAGAAAGCGCAACTTAAACTGTGATTTAAGGAACTCTTATCACTCTCGAGCAAATAAAGAAGCAGTGCCTCTAGGAAACAAATAAAAGAGGGACGGAAGCGAAGGAAAAGAAAATAAACCCTAATCGAGAGTGCATCAAGATAAATGGCCTCTAATAAAAACCAAAAAAGAGACTGAGAGGAAAGAGTGTAAACGCATGCAAGTCTCTGAGATTGGCTGTTTACTGTAAGCTGGTGCTATTTAACATGGATTCCCTGGGTGGGTTAGGTCTCTTTAGCCATTTGAACTCGATCAGTCACTGTTAGCAATAACCCCACCATTCTGGGAAGAGTCTCTCAATACCTGTTTTCTTCAGACTCTCTGTACCTGTTAACGGCAGTCTTTATGACCACTGCTAAGCTGTGTCAAGGGAAAGTTGTTCAACTAATTTCCATATATACATAGCAGGAACGCAAACATTGACTCAGCAATTATTGAGTGAGGGAACACTGCAGCACTCTATCCTGTACTACGGCATTGTCCTTCCAGCTTGGCATGACGGGGAAGTGACAAACCAACTCAACAGCTTTCCATCGAAGAGCGGAACTCGTAGAAAGAAAAGCAGAGAGAAAAAAATGCAATATCCTGGGCCGTTGTGTTAAGAGATGCTCCATAGATCAATAGGGATTTGAGAGTGGAAAAGACCTGCCTGTGATCGAACACTCTGGCTTTGTAAGAGTGAGGCTCCACAGTGAGAGTATGTTGTTGTTCTCTACCTTTAAGCAGACATGACTAATTGATGCCGCATCATCGGTGTACTTCAGGTTCCCAGAATGCAAAATGAACTAATTTCTGTCATGACACAAGCAGGTAGGACGTAGAGAGGATGGGAAAGGATGCTTAACATAACACGCGTCATATGTCTCAGAGGTGCCAGAAATACACACCAACACACAGCGACTCTGTTTAGCTGTTTCATGTATACTCACACACACACACTGGTATTATAATTTTGTATAATTTGTTGAGAGAAAAAAGATTACAAATCAGATCAAAATTACATCTCTGGTGTAAATGTTCCCTTTCGTAACATAATGGAATATAATCCAACTGGTTTGAACTAGTACATTATTTTCAGAGAGACATTTAGGACAGGTTTTTTTCAGTAAGTGTGCGTAACTGATTAACACACGTCCACAAATGAATTACCTATTGTTAAAAAGCATAATAAAATGGAAACATTAAATAGCCTAAGCAAGTATTGACAAGATGTCTTGAAGATGATTTAAAGAGAAATTGTGGGAGAGCCAAAGTGCTTCAAAAATAAACCCTGTGCAAGTTCCCTGCACAAGAGAAACACTCAGAATTACCTTCAAACCCTCCACACACAGCCACAACATCAACATCCAATGCATTTTGAAAAAGAAAAGTGACTGGTAATTTTTCCTTTAACATCTTAACATTTGCATCCTGTCAATTATCTTCAACTGGTTGCTGACAGTAGAATAGCTTAATCCATCCGTTTGGACAGAAAACTTTTACACCCAGTCTTTCCCCCCTAGCACTTAGCGGTGAACATCAGAAAGGTCTCTTTGTAAAAGCTTTTCTTTCTTCCTCTCCTCTGGTTGGTAGTTTAATGTACTTCTGCGTTGAGGAGAGGAGGCGGAACAGCTGCTTACCTCTGCAGTCCGCCGTGGTCCTATAAACCTCTCTGACTTAATTATAGTGGACATACATACACACGCATAGGCGCATGCCTGAAGTTACACATGCGCGCACACACACACACAATCACGCATGCATGGGTAGACCCCCCCACCTCAGACCTCAGTCAAATGGCTAACCTCCATCCCCCTCTACACACACACACACACACAATCCCCTGTCCCATTTCTCAACATGTTTTCCTATCCAGCCTCCTTCCCCCACCCCCACTACATACAAACATAACAACAGGGTCCTTCTGCCAACCACTCCATCTTGTACCCCCCCCCCCTTTTTTTCTAACAGCCCACCATTCTCTTCATTGTTTTACAGCCTTGTCCATTCACGGGCCATGACATTCCATAAAGAATTTGCTGCCTGTGCCCCTTATTTTCACCTGCCTCCCCGCCCCCCTCTCTCTTTCTCTCTCCCTCTGCATGTCTTCTCTTTCACTCACTGCCTGGGAAGAAAAGAAAAGATCTTGACAGCGACACCCAACTTCTTGCAGGAACACTAAAGTCATTGGGGTGCTAAACGTTCATTTCTGTCCACAGTAGAAGGGACGGGGGTCAAAATGACAGAAAGACTGAGAAAGAGAGGAGGACATAGAGGAGGAGGGAGGGAGAGAATGGCTACTGCTCGGCTGAGATGGTATTTCTTTCTGTGATGAAGGGAGTCGGCCGTGAGTTTATTGAGGAGTGTTCAGTGCTGTGCCCTCCCGGGGGGAGACGAGTCCAACGCAGATGGCAAATAAAGTATGCAGCCTGAGGCCACAGCACATTATGCTAATTCTAATGTCAGCTGTACTTTAATATACAGCTCTATTTAATCACCCCATTATTTCCCATTTCCATATGAAAAAAAGAAAGGCGAAGGAGAGAGAGAGAGGAAGAGAGTGTGGGAGAGAAAGATGGGGAGTGAGAGAAAGGGGGAAAAGAGAGAGGGAGGAAGGGATAGCCCTGGACGGCCACTGCTGCTGTGGGGATGTGCTGGGTGGAATAGTGGACGTGCACGTGCACGTGTCTGGAATGTGCGTTTGATACCTGTACATATCCTGAACGAAGCCCTAGTCTTTTCTATTAATACGCCCTTGCTTTCTGTCTATCTCTGTCTCTTTCTTACACACACACCTCATCACTCAGTCAAAAATGACCCGTTGCCATTCTATTCTTGCAGAATAAGTACAAATCGAGCTTCTGCACACTCCACAAGGCCACAGTTCTTCTCAAGCACTGCCACCACTCACACTCCACCACCTCAAAGTAATTCAATTGCCAAAAACTCACTCCACAAAGAAAGTTCCTTAAGCATAATCAAAAGTGACTGAGGGGCCCTGAACGACGCTCTTTAAGAAAAAAAGGAGAGTGAGTAATGATCTTGTTTTCTCCGAGACACCCTTGCTGTGCAAAGCAGCTGCTCCGCTGAGGGGCGAGCGGGGAACGCCACTGTGTGTGTGTCATCCACGGACGCCGCCTCACACCACGCAACGCCCCAGATTCAATTAAGCAGAAATTATGGCTAATAACCGTCTTAGGTTTCCAAACAGGCCATGTCAAACGCTGCATGCCAATCTGGGACTTTATGGAGCACACACACATGAACACACATATGCATATACACACAAGTGCACGCATAGATGTTTGTTCAGACACACACACACACGCTGCATCTATGCACTGCCACATGTGCTGACTATGTGTGCACAGAGATACACACACAAACACACACAGACTTAACCATAGAACAAACACCAACAGTCCTGAAGTCTCGCTCATCTTGGAAACGTTGCCAAGGAGACATGAGGCACAGGACCAATCATTGTCCTCGCTTTCCAGGAAGTAACCCGCAGAACGCTACTGTTATCCAATCAAAAAAGCAGGTGGTTTACCAATCTCTTCTCATGCTGAGGTGTATCACAGTACTACCTCTATTGTGATAGATTGAACCAATCACGCTTCACTCATTCCCTTTCCCTAAGCACTGGAAACTGAGGGGGAATGAAGCAAATTGGATGTCTGTGTGTTTGAGAGTAAATCACTTCAAATAACTGCCGCTGTGATTGTGAAACACTGTCGGCTCTCCCATTGTCATCCGCTGCATTTATGGGATTAAAATAAAAGCTCTAGAATCATTACGCCATATCATTTTAGGCGTAGGAGGCTGGGGAAGAATAAGACTATATTCTTTTCATTCATTGGACAAATTGAGTATTCATTTGTTGTGAGCTCTATTGGTTTTGAGGTAAAAATGGGAGATGCAGAGAGAAAGACGGGACAGAAAGACCAGAAAAAAGTAAGAAAGAGAAGAATCCACGACCAAATTGTAATCACCAGCTCTTAGAACAGAAATCCAAAACACAAAAATAACAAATGTCATGTTTTTCACCACCGCCACCACAAGCTTGGGTGCTAAACTAGAAAAGAAGCAAAGAAAGGGGGGAAACGATCAGACGAGAGGAAAAAGAAAGAAAAAAGGAAAAAAAGAGGAGTGTGGCGCAAAGCTATAGCATCTTTCTAATGAGGTGCTCATTTGCTGACATTGGTTTTTACTGTGGGGACTTCATTTAGGCTGTCATTAAAACCATTATCCGCCGTGAAGAATTCCTGCGTTTCGTACGAGAGCGCCGCCCGCCCGCTCGCTCACTCGCTCGCTCGCTCGCCCACTCGCCGTGTTTGGGTCTGGAAGCCCTTTCTCTCTCCATTAGTGGAAGCGTGCCGCACTGGTCTGGCCCGCCGCCTGTGTTTTGTTTGGCGGCGGTTCACACACATCCTTGGCAGCGGAGCCTCACTGGATGCTTTACAGAGCGCAGAGAGAAAGAGGGGGGAAAAGGCGCGCGAGAGAGGAGAGGAGCGCACAAGAGAGGAACGCAACAGTGAGGGAGAGAGGGAGGGGTGGCGGTGATTGTGTGTGGTGAGCTAGATATTTAAGGGGGGGTGTTGTGTGTGTGTCAGGGTGTGTGTGATTTCTCAAATGAATTGAGAGAGATAATATTCAGAGGCTGAGATAATACATCAAATTGTGTCAGAATAATAAAACATTATAGACATTATAGAAACACTGAAGGACTCTAGAGCTGCAATTGAAAAGATGTTATAGATTAATTTGAAAAACCGACAAGAATAAGAAATATTTATGATAATTATGAAGTATTTCACACAGAGTACAGTATACGCTCATGGAATACTTCACATTTTCTGTTGCAGCAAAATACCTACAAAACGAACCAATATTTTATCCCCTTTGGATGTACACACATCCTGCACTTTGGATGAAAAATTATAATAAAAGGGTCTTCTAATATATGCATGCATACCACCAGAACACACACTGGATCTCAATCATCACAAATGCAATAGTACTGTGCTTCTCAATAGTCTAAAGAAGAGTAAAGGAAGTGAGAGAAACAGCAAGAGAGAGAGACAGCAAGAGAGAGAAACAGCGAGAGAGAGAGAGAGAGAGAGAGAGAGAGAGAGAGGAGCAGCCTGCCGCTCGGCATTTTGGGTTCTCTTCGTCCCTCCCCCTCTGGGGTGCTGTGATGTGCGTCTCTTTAGAAGGGCCTATGTCACAGTACCCAGCCTCAGACACATACGCCCCGCAAATTTGCATCCGCATGCATTCCACGTGGTACGGGACCAGCCATATGTCACCAAGCAAGTGGGAAAAAGCAATGGAAACTACATGAAACAGTCAGCCAGGCACCTCTCCTAAAATACGTCCCTCATCTTGTCAAAGAATATATAGAGAGAGATAGATTGGAAGAAGTGAGAGGGAAGGGAGAAATGGCTTACGGGAACTCTGATCAACACAAGTCAATGTTAATCATCACAAAAATGTGCCCCGGTCGAGAAGAAAGAATGATCATTAGCCAGCCATTTAAGAGAAATAAACACCATTTTTAATTTGTTAAAATGCTTGTTTGCGTTGGGCATTACTGAATGTACACAGAAGCGAGTTGATCTTGTTCATAAACTAAATCAAAAAGAAATGCTACAGGCTGTTCATTTGGAACCGACGCTGCTGCACTTGCACATTCCACTAGCTTCTCTCTACGTTCTCTCTCACACACATACACACACTCACGCATGTGCACGCACACACACACAGGGATGCCACACTCCACTGGCCAGTGGCACTTATGAGCAGCAGTGACTGCAGCCAGCTAGACGAATAAAAACGCTCATTACCCAATGATTTCAGTTTTCACTATGATTCAATTTGCGGTAATTACTGTGGCCTGCGCTAATAAAAAAAATTTAGAAATGAGAGAGAGAAAAAAGAGAGAAAGAACGGGCTACAAAAAGCGGAAGGTCAACCACCAGTTAGGAGTGTTCATTTTCATCTCAATGTATTCATCCTCTGCGCCTAATGGCCCAATTTCCTCCCCCTCGCTCCTCAATAAATATTGCTGGAATTACAGGTTAAATAGCTAAATTAAATCATGGCTATTATGGCTGGGCCGTGTTGTACCCGCTTGGCTTCAGCCCGAAAGAGAGGGAGAGAGCGAGAGCGCGAGAGAGATGGAGAGAAACCAGACACAGAAAGAGAGGGAGGGGGGAGAGAGAGAAAGAGAGAGAGATACAGAGAAAGAGAGAGCTCTTCATGTACAATTACTGGGGAAGTGCCAATCGGTAGACAGTGGGCGATTAATGTCACGAGTGTCGGGGCCATCAAATTATTACATTCATTTCTCTCGCCTAGGCCCTCGTCGCCATAGCCGGGAATAGAGAAGACTAACACAGTGAGGGGGGACCCTTAGTGGCAGACAACAAGGCTTTATTTGTTCCGCTTTATGGGGCTGATAAGGTACATGGGAAAAGGAGGCTAAGGACATTGTACAGCTAATTATAATGTAAATAATGAGCTATAATTCAACTGTGCTTTTTTAAGGCTAAGTGATTGTCACTGCTAGTTGCCGCAAAGGCTTCGTGATCCGGTTTGAGAGGGACTACTCGCGTTGGTAGGAGACAAAAGGAGCAGGGGGTGATGAGTCATAATAGTGTGAACATAGTTCGGTCAAATCCAAGGCAAAGACAGGAAGGCAACAAACAGTGCATGCATCATCATTGGATTGTCTCGTCACTGGAAATGTGTGTTTGAAGATCGGTATATTTATGCGAGTGTGTGTCGGAAAACTACATTTATAAATGTTTCAATGCGTGTGCGTGTTTGAGTGGTTGTAAGCGTGTCTGCAGGCAAGAAAGGTCGAAGAAGACTGTATCCCACTTCAAAACTGGACATCCTGTTAAGCAGGGCTTACTGATATAACCTGGTACTTAACTCTGTGTTAGAGCCCGGCTTCACTAAGCTTGCCTTGGCCCTCTTTCAACCTGCAGAAATTCTCACAGTAGGGTGCTTAAATTATTAAGAACTAAAGATTATGTTCATTATATTTTCACTCTTACCTTCCAAGTCAATTCCTTTCAAGTGCCCTCCTTTCCTTTCCTCTTGTGTCCGTCTCTCTCTGACTCACTCATTCGCCTCTCTCACTCTGCTTTCCACGTTTCTCTCGCTCTGTCTTTGCTCCATTCTCTAACTGCTCTCCCTCTCCCCTCTCTTTCTCTCTTACCTACTTTAATTCCCATTTGTGTAATCAAACATTGATGCAGAAATCATTGAGAATCACAGCCAATCAAAAGAAGCCTGAACATCCTATATTTGCATACAGGAAGTGCAGGAGTGTTCTCAGTAACTCAGGGACATAGACCCCGTGAGTGAGCGCCGTGCTCTCTGGTGCTCTCGGGGCATCCGATTTAGCAACCTCCTCCACAACTGTGGAAGGAGTCAATGTCACCACACGGCTCATTTACATAGAGAACAAAGATGACACGAGCCCAGGGCACAGGGGGCTGAAGAAGAGAGGAGGAAGTGTGTGTACAAGTATGTGTGTGTGTGTGTGTGTGCGTGTACATGGATGTTTTTGTGTGTGTGGGTGTGTGCGTGCGTGTTCGCCGCCTTTGAGCTGTCCGCTACAGCTTGTGAAAAGTTTCCTGACATTTCTTGCATTATTAAGCCAGGGGCTTCATTAGCATGTCTATGATCCAGTGGTCTCCCCAAGCCCCCCGATGGCTCACCTTGCATGGCTAATGCCTTGTTTATGACTATCATAGCAAATCAGGAGGCAACAATTACATGCAAATCAGTGTGTGTGTGTGTGTGTGTGTGTTTGGCTGAACAAAGCAAGCTGAGAACTGAGGTTACACAGGGTATGCAGACTGTCGTTCTAGACTGGTAAGCATATGCTGTACGAAAATAATTGTGTGATCTAATAATAAACACAATTTGTCTGTATGCATGTCTGTGTTTATTTATGTTAGTGTGTAAGGAGACACGGTGAGAGGGACAGCTCGACAGAGAAAGTGAGAGAGAGAAAAGTAAAATATGTCAAATGATAGAGAGAGAAAGAGGGAAAGGAGAGAGAATAAGAGATTTTAAAAATGACAGAGCAGAGAAAGAGATACAGAGAGAGAGAGAGATGTAAGAAGGTACATCCGATGGTGGACAGCATCTCCCTTTCGTTGGCTGTGCAGAGAATCATGGGTGATTTACTAAGTGTAAATGAAGCGGAGGAATCCGGCCGAGCAGCTGTTTTTCCTGCCTCTTTGGCACACACACGTATGCACACACACACACATGTATGCACACGTATGCACACACACACACACACACACGTGCACACACACACACATGTATGCACACACGTATGCACACACACACACACGCGTGCACACACACACACTCGTACTGGACACTGATCTAGCCAGAGAGACAACATCTGGTTTCTATTCTGTTGCCCTGACTGGCCAAATCTCACCGTGGACAGATTCACTTTCAGAGGGGATCAACACACACTCCTCCACGGTCTGGGCACCACTCCTCTTTCATCCCCCTCGCTATTTATCAGTCTGTCCATGTGTCCTTGTGTTTTGGCAGTGTCTCTCTTTCCCTCTATCTCTCTCTCTGTCTCTCTTTCACTTGATGAACTCTCCTCCTTTGATTTAGCCTTAATCAAATCCCATTTATAGTTCATTTTGTGTGGCAGGGTTAAATTATTTTGTTTTTGTTTGTTCTGAATTAAGTGGCTGGAGTGTATAAAATGCCTCATATTCTCAAAGGGCTTTTTTATGAGTGTGTTTAATGTATCTACAAAAACAAAGACCACACGGAAACTTTAATTAAAAAGCTAAATGCAAGGAAATGAAAATCTAACACTATCTACTGATTGAATTGCACTGTATTGCACCTGCAATTGCTTAATTTGAAGATTAATCCAACATGGGAAAAAAAATCTGTTGTAGATTTCGACATGTAGTAACAATTACTTTCAGTATTGCAAGGGCTTGTAAATGCGTAGTGTGAAATAAAACTACACAAGGTTGTGGTCTCATCCTATAACCAAAGTTCATTTTGCACAATAGCCAATCAAAGCAACTTTCCATAACCCCACACTGTGCCTCACGTCATGTCATCGAGTCAGATGTTATTCTTTTCATTTGAAAGAGAATGAGGGGGCAGGGGCGATGGTGTTGTCATGGCGTTTATGTACTCGTCAACGTCAAGTCTCTCTTTCTCCCTGAGTGACAAAGACTCTTTCAAAGACGCATTCTTTTTTCTTTCTATGGACAAATGACATCCTGGCATCCCAGGGTGCTTTGCGTTACGCTTCTAGACGTCTATCTCCTCACGTGAGATTAGTAGACGACAGGATTAACGGGGTCGTGAGGGGAGGCACGTGTGTATCTGTGTGTCTACGTGTGTGTGAGACAGAGTACAGAGCATATTGTTTGCGTGCATGCCAGTGTAGGTTCATGTGGAGTGTTTGTGTGTCTGTGTGTGTGTGTGGGTGTTAAAGACAGAGAGAGAGTGAGTGAGTGCCGATGTAGGTGTATGTGTGTGTGTGCCAGCCTATGCATGTACTTATGTCAAGACCAAGCTCAAGGTGGAAGGGCGAGGCGGGGCTGGGTGGAGGGGGTGGCGGAGGGGTTTGGGGTCCTGGCATTCTATCTTATGAATTTTAAAAGGAACACTGCAAGCAGCTTAGCCAAATCAGAATGAATTAAATTCATTAGCTGGGTCCGGGTGACAGTAAGTACCCCAGCAGAGCTGGCACAGGAATTAAGCCATTCTCTCCTATAAAGACCCGTCACTCCACTCCTAGCCTGGGGGGAAAGAGGGGTAGAGAGGTGGTGGAGGAAGAGGTGGAAGGAGGACAGGATGAGAAGGAGGAGGAGAGGAAAAGGGGTGTCATGACTTTTATAAAGGTCTGTTGGAGTGCTGGTTGGACACCTATCGCCCGAAGGCCTGGCATTGCAGATGGGAAAGGAAGGAGGAGGAGGAGAGGAAGGGAGAAGAGAGAAAAGACTTCTCCTCCTCCTGTCACCCCTGCTAGGAATCTAGCTGCTTACTGGGACACACTGCAGAAACTTCCATTCAACATTCGAATCAATAAAATAAACACACATTCAAATTGTGTTCAACCACAAATTATGGAGCGGTTTTAGAAGTAGTTGTAGTAATGCTGATAAACTGTAAATTACATTTATTACTGACAATAGACATCTTTAATTGTAGGAATAATCATTTAAAGGCACCACATTTGATATAAAAATATCAAACATCAAATACAATGGGTAAATATGTTTCACATTCTTAGCGACAGGCCCTGGTATTTCCTGGAGTGGTGAAAGCCTGTGTTTGGGTCCTGTTAACAAATTAGAGGGATTACGCCAGAGAGTGCCAGAGCGTGCTAATCCTATGCACTGGCCATGGACAACTGCACCTGGGGAGTGTGTGTGTTTGTGTGTGCGTGTGTGTGTGTTTAAGGGGACCGGATGAGGCCCTGTGGGGAAGTAATCCTGACCCCTCCCAACACACACATACACACACGACACACACAAACACAGACTAGAGAACCTGTCAACACCTGCTACCCATGGATCGGAGAAATACACAATGTCTTCTAGGGAGGTTGAAGAGTGAATGAAGTGTTTCTATGTTCAGATTGCATTCTTTAACTAAAGTGTTGATTTGGGCAAGACTTGATCAGAACCTTATACATGATACACGCTTTAAGTAAAGGGTTGTGTAAGTTTGAATGTGTGTGTATGTGTGTGTTGGAACCATTGTGCCATAACTCAAGAAGCCACTGAAGAGATCGTGCCTTAAGCCAGACTTGCTCAGGACGCCATGGTCCAACAGATTTTTGGATGCTGCCCACACCCCCCCCAACCCCTCCTCACACACACACACAAACACACACACGCGCGCACACACAGACTTTTAGGAAAGCGATCCAAATCCAAGTCAGCCCAGTAGGAGTCTCCTGGAACACACACCAAAAGCATGCAGCATGCACACATGCGCTCTCTAACACACACACACACACACACACAGAAGGCGCTTTCCCAGACTATGATGTAAGACTGGACCTCTCCACTGAGTAAGATGTATTACACTGCAGACTGACTCACAGCCATCCTTCACATCACAGGAAGAAATATCTCTCTTTTCCTTTATTTGTCCATCATTCCTCTTTTCTTTTGTGGTAAGCAGCCGAGCAGTCCATTTCTATCCATGTTTTTAGCTATAAATCTGTAGAATTCAATAGAAATGTCAACACATGTTAGTATAAACAATGACCAAGTCATGTTGAAATGACCCAAGAAGACTGTTTTGGTTGTGTATACCTTTCTGGCCTCTGAGCATCTTTGTAGACATCTTTAAACCCACACTGATAACATAGGGTTAAGGACAGGGAGACTATGTTTATTGTGTGCTCATTTGGACAGTAGTTACTGGGAACTCAATGTCTGTCTTTTTTAGGAAGTTGAGGAGAGAGAGAAGAATACAGGAAAGCAAGGCAGGAGGAGGAGGAGGAAGAGGAAGAAGAAGAGGAGAACAGATAGAAAAAAGGAGGGAACAGCAGGTTTATGTCAGTGCTAAAAATAATCATGGCCCTCCTCCAGCCTACAGGTTGACATTAATATTACCATATAATTATAACAGACAGAGAGAATGGAAAACACAAAGAGAGAGAGAGAAAAGGGGGATGGGAAGAGGGGGTGAAGAAGAGAATACAATGAAGAGAAAGGGAAACAGAGTGAGACATATATTAGGCCGCCCTAGAGCAGCAACCTTGCTTTCATGCAGCAGGGCCCTTTCAGGTTGAAGGGACATTAAGGTAAACCGGGTTGAGGGGCTGTAGCTGGCTGTAGTGAGGGCTAGCAGAAGAGCAGAACGGAGAGACAGAGCGAGGAGGGAGATTGAGAGGGAAGGAGCCAAGCTGGGTCGTTTGTGTTATGGTCAGGCTCCAGGTGTTTACATAGAGATGGCAGAAAGAGAAAGTGAGGATGGGAGGGAGTTTGTGGGTAAGAGAGAGGCAGAGAGGAAGAGAGAGGGAGATAAAGAGAGAGAGAGAAAGAGAGAGAGAGAGGGAGAGAGAGAGAGAGAGAGAGAGAGAGAGAGAGAGAGAGAGAGAGAGAGAAAGAAGAGAAGCTTGGTCTGCTTTGGTCCTGGAGAGCAGATCCAGACCAGATGAGGGTTGGAGCAGGGCATGAGGAAGGGGAGGAGAGCGGAGCAGAGGGGGGAAGGACGGAGCGTTAGAGGGATGAGGGGACATGTCTGTTCCAGAAGACCTTATAAGGTTTGGCTCTAGAGGTCCCAGAAGACACTAAAAGACTACAAATCCCAGTAACTAAACATAACCGAAAAGGTCACTTTCACCACCCGTTTAGTCTTGCTAAGAACACTTTGAAAGCTAGACTTTAAACCCGTCTCCATCCTCCTTTAATCCCTTTCATAGCTTCAAGGCCAGAGATTTCCCAATTAATCAGAGACTACAAAAAGCCAACCCAACACCAGAGGCCCGTTCACTATCCCTGTCCATTCTGGGGAGCGGGAAACCCCCACTTTGCCTCTTTAACAAGCACCTGTAAAAGGTAATGGGCCGTACCAAACAGAGGCTCTTGAAGAGCCAGTCATTGTGCTGAGTCTCGGGTGATGCCTCAATCTCCAAACAAGGGAGGGATTGGACTAATTACACAACCACCAGCTCCCATATTGGCCCTTGTTTAAACTGTTGTGCCTGATTCTACTGGGTTCGCCAGACATTACAATCACAAACAAAACAGAATCAAGGAGAACTGCCATCTCTCTCTCTCTCTTTCTCTCTCTCTTTCGCTCTCTCTTTCTCTCTCTCTCTCTCTCTCTCTCTCTCTTTCTTTCTCACTCTCTCACTCTCTCACTCTCTCTCTGTCTCACTCTCTTTGTATTTCTGTCCCTATCTGTGTCTTTCTTTCTCTGAACAAGTAAACAAAGGCTTTAACACCGGGAAAATAAAGCCCCATCAAAAGCCCAATCAATTGAAATGCAGGGATGCAAGAAAACAGGGTCGGAGAAAGAGAGAGAGACAGAGAAAGAAAGACAAAGAGAGAGAGAGAGATCTATCCTCCAAATAAACTACAAGGCCTACTATTATGGTATGTGTATGTGAAAGAGACAGTGCTGTGTCTGGATAAGATTACATGGACATCTTTACACATAAGCAGCTCCCACTACTTTAAACACAGCCCCCAAACAGACCAGCCAGGCAGACCAACCAGTCAACCAGCCAGCTTGTCACCCTGTCAGACAGTTTCCTTTTGGTCAAGGCTAACATTGCTTGCATTCACTCTGACTGTTAGATCTTAGATGTAAGATCTTAGTAGATCTTTTAAACTCTAGGGGGAAAGAAAACTATACGATGTTTACTTTTTTGAAACCTTAAATATGCTTTATGAGTCATCGATGGCAAGAGTTTGACATGAAATATCCTATTTCTTGTTTCATGTTGGGTTATTGATATTGGTTACGCTGTGGATCGTGCATGATGAGTAAGCAGGGCTTGGGAAGGTGTATTCCCTGGCACTGTTCATGTTGGTCAACAGTAATCTTTCCCAAGTTTCCTTGTGCAGAATATCATGCGGCACTGCTGCTAATTGAAGCTAGCATTCACATACACAAACACATCCCCAAGACGCTAAAAACAAACTGTTCAACATAATAATCAGGATTAAGGGCGCAAAAATCGTCACACCTTCCTTCTTCGTTTTCCCAGGTGCAAAAAAAAAGAAAAGAAAAAAGAAAGAAAAAAAAGAAAGAAAGAGTGAAAAAGCAAGCAGAGCAGAGGAGTGTAGCGGTGGAAAAAGTCTGTCAGAGACTGTAAAGCAAGCAGAGAGGGGCAGTGGTGGGGGGTATGGCAGTCACACAGTACGGCTGTCTCTCCTTTAACTAGAACCAGGCTCACTCCCATAACCAGTCCAATCTGTTTTCATTCGCTAGGGGAGCAGAGTCTCAGCACACAGACACACACACAAACACACATACAGACTTACTGTACATACAGTACACATCTATGCATCCACAGGAATGAGCACACGCAAACACACACTGTCAGTGAGAGACAAGAATTCACTCACTCACTCACTTACTGACTCACTTATCATTGTGATGTGCTCGTGTGACACATACTTTCACACACACACACACACACACACACACACAGACACACACACACGTTTATAAGGGCGCACATGCACGCACACATGCACACTCCTTCCCCACACTTAGCAGAAGAGGGACTTCAAATATGTTGCATACGGTCTCGTCTCTTAAAGGGACAGTGTGTCACTTTCAACCTCTTCAGACAAACAAACCCACAGACACACGTTTACCTTCTTCACTCAAGTGAGTAAATGAAAGGACTGAGTTGAGCCTGATGTAGTACAATGTGCCTCCAGCTTTCCCTGTACGTATCACAGGTGAAGTGTGCTTCACGTGGACAGTAGAAACTAAATCTTGTGTACAGTGCAGCACACATACACAAAGAGAGCGGCGCACACGCATTCGCACAGGAAACGTGCAGCAGCACGCCTCTTGTCTCCTGCCTTACACGCCACTACTATTCACCAAGATGTGTGTCGCTCCAGCCTCGTGTTTGAAATACAAGGTGTAGAGTAACAAGTAAAAAGGTGAAATGACAAAAAGGGGTGGCAACTGGGTCCCTCAGCACTTTATCCTGTCAAACGTGTAAGGGGCCAAGGACAGAGGGAAAGGGAGAGCAAGCGAGTGAGAGAGGTGGAGAAGGACAAGAGAGAGAGAGAGGGAGAGAGGGTAAAAAAGATGGAAAGAGAGCAAAGGTGTTGGGAGAAGGGATGATGGACGCGCAGCGTGTGTGGGGTGTCTGTCTGGGGAAGTGAACTGGACAAAATGTCTGTCATCTAACCCTTAAGAAGGGAAGACAGAAAGATAGAACGTAAGATGAAGATAAGACGAGGTTCAAACTGAGGTAGAAACGTCTGTCTCTCATGTTCATACAGGAAATAAACAGAAAAACACATTAGCAAAAAGGTTCTGACTTGGGTGGTTGACTCATAGATCATGAGATGGGCTGCACAACAGTTACCTCTAACCTGTATTAACTCTGGTTTCCTGCCACAAGGGAGACATAACGCTGGGTTGAGGGGCAAAGCCCAGGTCTTGGCAATAAACAGAGATGCTAATGAACAGAAAACAAATATTGCACAGAACTGGCTGTGAGCACCCTGCCTCTCAAAAGTAGTGTGAAGAATCATGAAAACCCGCACGTATTCCTATCTTATCTACTCGACAAATGAGCCTAACCAGCTCCTGGATGATCTGTTTTTGGACGTCCATGGACGAGGCCCAGGAGCCTACAGGGTCTCCTGGCCGAGCGTGTCCATGAGGCCCCCAGAGAAGAGCAGCTAAGGTGGAGCTCAGCAGGCAGGTCTGTGAGTCAGTAGATTCATTCTGAGTCCATTTTGGGCGGGATCTATACAGAGCCCTAATGAGCCCCAGCTGCCACCCTACTCCCCCCTACAAAAACAAGGAAACACTGGATGAGACCATGAAAAAGCCTGGGTATTTAAAAACACAGGGCACTATAAAACAGCTCTGTGATGTGGTCCGTGTTGGGGCCTGGGATTATGTGTGTGTCTGTGCGTGTGTATACAAAATATGTGTGTTTAAGATAGAGATTACAAGTCATAGGCACTGGACCTCTCTTTTTCTCTTTCCCCGTCTTTCTTCCTCCACAGAGCGGTATCTACTTCTATCTGCAGTGAGCCCTACAGTCTATAGACAGTAACGATGGCCTCAACACCTGCTTCCAGAGCAGGGCTAGTGTCTGGTGTGTATAACCCCCTGACCTGGTCTACTGGACCTTTTTGTCCTGCATCCCTCATAAACTTTAACTGGGCCCATTTAGGTTAAAGATTTATAGCTGTGTGTGCTGTGCGGTGTGTGTGTGCTGTGCGGTGTGTGTGTGTGTGTGTGTGTGTCTGCATCAACTTGCCAATGAACAATCACGCATGAAGGCTCGTGTGTGTTTCATCTTCGCTCTCAGGTGGTAGATGGTAGGTGTGTGTGCAGTCATTTGTGTGTGTTTGAGCATGTATACTGTATATCTACATTTGCATGTGTGTGTGTCCTCCAGTAGACCAGCACTAGACAGGCTGGCTTGCACAACAGCGAGCAGAATGCCCAATCATTCAACTTCCTCCAATTAGGACGGCCCGTTGCCCTGTGCACTGGCCGCACTCTGATTTGATTTCACATGGTACCTCTCACTTTCAAATTAGGCAGATGGCCAGCACTGTGCCGGCGGCCAGGACGCATGGCACACTTTTGCCAACTAACAGCGGCCGCAAACCTTTCAACAGGGAGACGAACGTTAGGGGAATGACAGGCGTAATGTCTACCAATCACGTTGTAGGCTGGGTCCAAAAAGGAGAAGTGGGGACTGTATGGGTGGCCTAAGCACGCTTTTGATAGCTGCTCAAGTGCATGGGGTTATCTCAAATAATAATACAATTTGTCTGGGACATAATATGACAAGCCCTTAGGTAATGGGGGGCTGTTGGGAATGTAATATCGCAAAACACTCCCCACCCTTCAAGTGACTAAGAGGCAAGGATTATCGCCACACTACCTTCAGCTAGTGCAAGGTGTGTTAAAACACCAGCCACTGAGACAAGGGGACAGCCAGTTTGTAGTAACATACGTATTTTATTTCTTGCTGTCTCTCTCTCTCACACACACACACACTCACTCACACACACACACACACACACACACTCTCTCACACACACACACACACACGCTCATCCTCCTCTGCATGTTGCCACCTTGAGTAAGCCCATGGATTCAGGTATGATTGAGCTACTGGGATGAGATAGAGGGATAGGAAGATAGAGAGAGAGAGAGAGAGAGAGAGAGAGAGAGAAAGGCAGGGGAGGAGGGGTGGGCATGTGTGTGTTACTAATCAAAAAGATGTGTAGGCACCATGAGTGGCAACTTCTGGCTCTATGCCATCATTGTTTACCAGCAAACCAGCCTCCTGCTAGCATACATAAATACTATATGCCTGGCAAGCAGGCCATTTTAGCCAACAACACATGCAAAGACATATAACAATTGCAACCGCATAATTATCAAACAAAATGTTACCTGCTAAACAGATTTTGGTTCTTGGGAAAAGAACTGTGATTCTTTCTCAGTGGGAGAATACACATTTCTTATTGATTTATAAAAAAAAATACAACTTCTATCCTCCAGCCTCCCTTTTTGTAATCTGTGATGCTGTGCAGGGAAATCAATACAACTTCTGTAGCCAGCATCGTTTGTTTGTTTTCTCCCTCTAAGTGAATAATTTGCGGCTGTTTGGTGGGGCAGAGCGAGCTTTGATACGACCGGCTCCTAGTGTGAGGAAGCCTTCTGCATGTGAACCACCACCAACCCCCCTGAAGCGTCAAAAGGCTGTGGCCCTGTCCAGTTTCCCTGTGTGGTGGAGAGCAAAAGAGAGAGCATTAAACATTAGGACCTGCTTTTGCAGCCGCAGCCTACGTGGCTGGTACACGAGGGGAAGGACGCCTGCATGGATGTGAGCTTAGTCTGTTAAAGAGCGTTAGGGTGAGCGTATATGTGCAGCGCCTTGCTGACTCTATGGTGCACATGGGAGGGTAGAGGGTTAAAAGTACCCTAACAAGTCTCTAACCTCCACCAGATCCAGCCACCAACCCAACTCCCTACCAGGTCAGTATGGTCTGTAATGGTACACATACTCTCGATTCAACAGATGGGTGCAATTCCTGCTAAAGGTCTGATTACAGGCCTCCCATAAACAGGCATTTCCTCTATACATACAAGTAAGAAAGCAAGAGAGAGGGGGAGAGAGAGAGAGGAGGCCGTGTATAGATATCGATACTACAGGCCCCATGGGACCACAGAGTTCTGTAAACCGTATCTCTGCACTGGCCAGGTGCGCGTGTATGTATGTGCGTGTGTGAAATTGGGCAAACTTAAACCCCCGTAAACAAGGGACTCAACATGGAACACAAACAGACACACATAAGTACAACAATACGCACATGCATAATGCTTAAACATACACACACGGGCACATACACACATGCATGCTCATATAAAAGTGCCAGAGCTGTGGGTAATGGGCCCTTGCAATGACAGCACACCAGAACCAGAGAAACCCCTCGTCCTCCCCACCTTCTCCACGGACACAAAAAGCCCCCTCGGTTCCTTGTAATTGAGGTTTAAATCCTTTTCTAACATCCCTCCATCCCTCCATCCACTAGGCAGCAGCAAACATGCGTTCCTGCGACACAGGGCCCCTAATCCCCCCTAGTTTAACAGAGTGAGAAATTAGCTTTTGTTAAGTGGTGATTTCTTCACGACTAAACGCCAACAGCCCATTGTGGAAGATACTCCAGGTTGGAGTGGCCTCATTACTCTGGGACTGGGGTTTAAACTGGGAGAGGTGGGCTAATTCCCCGGGAACGCTGCATGTTTGGGAACGTGGTTCCGACCCAGGAGAGGCGGCGGGCAGCCAGCCGATCAGAGTGGGGCCCTGGAACCAACGCTAATCCCTTCCTGTCACATGTCCACCAAGCGATGTGCAGCAAGGAACGGCGTCCATTGTGCCATGCCGTGCCGGCAACATTTTTCTTTCTTTCTCTCTCTCACTCTCTCTCTCTCTCTCTTTTCTCTCTCGTCCAAAGAAGCTTTGCAGCGTAAACGTGTCCCCGCGCCTCAGCCTAGTCCTGCTTAGGCAGAAGCCTGAGGGCTTTATCTCCTGTATTACTCCCAGCTCCACCTGAAGGGGTGTGTGTGTCTGCCTGCGTGTGCGTTTGTGCACGGGTATGTCCTCCCATCACTGCAAATCGCTGCCTCCCCCCATTCCACCTCAACCCACCCCTCCCCCGCACCCACCGGCACACCCACCCTCAGACTTTGCTAATTCACATCTTTGACAGGATACTACGTCTGAAAACAAACAGTGCCGTGGCAGAAAGATAGCAGGTCAGGAAGGGGCTTGACTCTTGAATATCGCCATGGATTCTGTCTCTCGCTGCTCCTGCATAAAACAATGCTCCGTCACACTGAGCAGGAGGAGACAAACTAATCGGGGTAAGACACACAAAAAAACAACATCTCTTTTCGAAAACAAAGAGAAAGAATCTGTGAATGGTTTCAATTTTCATTCAAATGGTAAAGGTGCCTATAAAAAAAACGAAAAAGCCATCCCTGAAGACTTGTTACATAGGTTGAAAGCTCTCTGTCAGCACACCAAGCCAGACAGTTAAGGGCAAGAGTGTGTGTCTTGAGTACGAGGAGAAAGAGCAAGCGACCAGTGTCTGCTAACCCTTTTGGCACTGGCGGTTGAAAAGTCCAAATTAGTGTCAAGTTTATTTCCCCCGCAGTGGAAGGAAAATATCAAAATCAACAGTGCTGCGAAGCAGCTCGCACAGTGCAGGGTTGGATGTCCTCATGCAGGAAAGTTTACATCCTCACGCACCTAGATTTATTTTACAGCATAGAGAGCGTGGACACTTTACTACACCAACACCCCCTCCTCATCCTCCTGCTCGAATAAGAATGAGAAATAAACAATGTCATGCTAAAGCAGTAGCTCCAAAACAGATGGGACTTTTCTATAAGGGACTAGTCTTAAAAGCCGTGGTTGCTTCTGAAGTAGACCTCAAGTGTTGTTAAGGGTATGTTTGGAAAAGGCCACTTTCAGGTTCAGCTCCTCAATGTGCACTCAACATAAAAAAGACCTCCGGTTTATTCCAAGCTTTAACACTCAGGTGTTTACGGTCGCACGCCTGTGGGGGCCAACCAAACACTTTCACGGAGTTTCTACTTCTCAGGCTGTGGGGATTTCAGCGGCAAGTGTCTTGCTCTTAGCAAAATATTAGCAAGGGGAAAAGCACCTTGGTTTTCTTTTGTGATAGTCATCAGCTTCTGACCTCAGAGAACAAAAGGAGAGAGGGTCTGTCAGCAAGTATGTCATGTAACCTCAACTGAGCCGGTTTGACTTTATTTGCTCCTGTCATTTCTTCTTCTCTTTCTTCGAATTACACACACATTCATTCAGCGTACACATACTTGTGTAGATCTTTACACAGTGGCCAACACACACCCATTCTCACCCTATAGTGACATTCATAACAGGAACACAAAGAGGTACACTCTTTCCTCGAGGGTATGGGATAGAATAACCTCAGTTAGCGTTCTAAAATGTATACGGAAGTATCCTTTCATTGGTTTGCATGTGTCTATTGTTATCTTGACAACGCTATAAGTGAGTTTTCTTTCTTCACTGTCTCAGCCCTTTTCACTCAACCAACACCTGTTCATCAATTAAGCTCAGCAAACAGCTATTTATCAGTCCATTATCAATTCATCTCATCTTTAAAGTTCATTTTAAGGCTAAAAAAAAGGTCTCACCATTTGATAAAAGCAACGTGTCAAATTATCTACTGAGGCCTATATTTTTGTAAGATGAAGTTTCCCTCTGTCCAATTCTCTGTGCTCCTGTGACAATGCAACTTGAGCGAAGACTTTCTCAAATCCGAGCCCATCTCGTAAGGCCCCTGCCAGAGCTGTCAAGCTCAAGACGATGCTGCCTAGCTCTCCCGTGCTGCGCGTCTGTCTGCCTCTAGAATATCTTTGTTTTGGCCCGAGCCCCAGACTCTCCACGCTGGTAGACTCTCTGGGTTTAATTCTGTCGTTATGTTCAAATGAGCTAGGAGACCACCAGTTTCTTCTCTCCGAAAAGAAAACACACACGCACACGCACACGCTCTCTTCCACACAAGTTTCCTTTCATTCTTTTTCAGCAGGCTCTTGGTTTCGCTAGCTTTTGTGCATCCCGAAGAATCACACATGTCCGATCACACACACACACACACACGCATACGCGCACACACACACACGCTCGTACGGCTGTGTGAAGCTTCTGCCAAAACCACTAGTGAAAGGCCAAAATTCCATGAGCAAATGCTCAAGCTCCGAAGGCCAATGAACAAAAACTTTCAGCTGAGCTTTGGAGTTTGACATGTAGCACTGCTTCTACAAACCAATCTGATAGCCCCTGTGGAGCATTTAAATAGGTTTTGTCTCGAGGGAAAAGCTTAGAATAAAACAAGAAGTGCTTAAAAATCAACATTTGTTGAACACCGCCTGGATAAAGGGATGGTGGTTTTTACGGAGCTATTACCACGGGAGTGTAAAAAACAAAGTATGTAGCACACGTTGATGTCACCGGTGATGCTGGAAGGAGACTTAAACGATCCAGATTGCACTCGTTGAGGGTCAGATCAAAACCTATGAAATCTCTTTAAAATGTAATTATTGAACTGAGATTAGCAAAAAATCTAGACAGTCAATTCTTCTTCAAACAATAGAGCGCAAATATATTTTTAGAACGCATTGTTAGCAACAGGGTGATAGGTGCAAAAACTCTGAAAGGTGAATATCTTGAAGATGGTAAATTTTAGTCATCATCATTCAATATATGATGCACGACAATGCACAATCAGGCCTGCTCACCAAACTGGCCTGAAAAATAAGATGGATTTGTTTGAAACAAAGAACCAAGAGGTAAACAATAGATTTGAAACGGCTGTCGGAGAGCAAGAGTGTTTTCGTCTGGCTTCTGTGTATTGTTCTGTTCGAAGGGATTCCTTCGGAAAAGCTCTGCTTTTCTCTCGCAGCAATTAGAGGAGATTTGGGAGAATGATGTGCGGAGTATCAACAAGAAAAGGAAAATAAGACTGCCGCAAGATACACAAATATGCTTGCGTCTCCGTCTCTCAGTAACACCCTTCCATGCTCAGCCGCCCCCCTCTCCTCTCTTCCACATCCTCTCCTCATTTCAGCCCCACTATCCTTCTGACCCCCCTACTTCCCAACAACACACACACACACTCAAGCGCACGGACATGCACATGCACACGCCTCCTCTACCAATCACAGCACTGACGCCAGGACATCAATTCTCGCAAGTCGCCGAAAATTACCATGCATGAATGCAAAAAAGCCTGATCAGGAGTAATTAACACGGCTTCATATGCAAATTTTATTAATGCAGAACTACAAAGTCATTATGCAAATGAAACTTTCGTCAAGCCTCTTGACAAATATTCAGAGCTCCAGCCAGGGAGCAGGTTTTGCTCTCCCTCCCTCTCTCTCTCTCTCCCTCCCTCTCCCTCCCTCTTCTCTTCCTCTCCTTTCCACCCTACCTCTACCTCTCTCTCTTGCTCTTCCTCCATCCCTGCCCAGATCACTCACTCTCTATCTCCCCCTTTTTTCTCCTTGACTCCCCCCTCTCTCTGCCACTCTCTTTTTCTTTGCCTCATTTTTTATGGCATAGCAGAGAGAATGTATGACAAGTCTGTTAGGTTATTTTAGACTTGAGGGATGGCTGTGTTTTTACGGGGTTTGGCGGATTAGCATTGGATAGCGCTGATGGCTAAGAGTGTGTATGTACGTGTGTGTACGTGTGTGTGATTAGAGAGCTGGCTGAGGCTAATGGCTGTTTGGCTGTTTGGCTCTGGAGCGAGGTAATGAACCTGTGATTCAGGGGGGGAAGACGAGAGGATGGAGAGATGGAAGGGAGGGAGGGAGAGGGGGGGAAGAGAGAACGTATGAATATGCATGAGACTTGCTGGCTTTGATGATTAAAGAAAATTTTAATATTTAAATGAGTGCATGCAAAGTGATTAACTCGGGGAAGAGGCAACGAGGCAAAAATCGCAAAAAGGATTTTGAAGATGCTAAGAAGTACATAAGATGCAGCTTTCCCTTTTTATGCTGTATTAATGACTAAAACGGTTTCTCTTTCTTTCCCTCTCCTGTCTCTCCCTCTCTCCCTCCTCAGTCTTTCGCACTCTGTTTCCCGCCTCCAAGGCTTGTTTTCCCTCCACTTTCTGCTCCCCTGTGTTTGGACTCAGTCCAGGGGGTGGAATGAGGGGCCCATATTAAGCTAGGTGTTAAGGTAGCACTTTCTCAGATTAGGAAGCAGTGGATGGAGAGGGGGGGAGGGGCTCATAAAAGGATGCATGGGTGTGTAAGGCCATCTAATTGCTACAGCAGCCAGTGTCTATGCACACACACACATACCACACACACACACACACACACACACACACACATGGTCCATAGAGTAAGTAACATATTTTTAAGAGAAATGGCAAATACTTGACATGTGTGACACTGTAAATGAAAATACATTGGCTTGGTTGTTTGTGTGCGAATGACTGTTACTTTTGTATCCACAAGCATTCCAACTAGGAAGTGCAACTCCTCGATATCTATTAAATATGTATTCTATCTGCACACACACACGCACAAACACCCAGGCAGACACACTTGCCTATTCATGTCCATTAGAAGTAAAAGGCTCTCTCATCAGAACATTCACAACAGCATTAGAAAAGTCAGGAGGGAGAGAGGAAGACACGAGAGAGCGAGAAGGGCGTGAGAGAGCGAGATCAGGACAGAGAGCAAACTGAAACAGTGTGCTTGTGTACGCACACATACTTGTTTGTGCATGAACAGAGACGAGGGAGGGGGGAAAAAGAGAGGGAAGGAGACAAAAGTGAGCAATTACCACTTCAGAAAGGGTCTGCTTGGTTCCAGCCTCTCCTGGTGTTATTGGAACAACAGAACAACAAGAGCACAAGCCACGGGTGGAGAGTGTTGTTCAGTCCAACTCACCCTGGCTACACCTCACATAGCAATCTCCACATCCCAGCTGATGCTGCCATGGCCTAACCAGAGCTGTCTCATAACCTTGGTCAAAGCAACACACTTTGTGCAGTTTAGGTTCGGCGTGAAAACATGCAATGAAGGTCTTTGATCCAAACACATGGGCAGTGTTATTGCAACACCTTTTCACCATCTCACTGACTCTACTCAGCTATTCATTATTTAAGCAGTGTACAGGTGTCTGCGTGTTTGTGCATGTGTTAGTGTGTGTATGTGTGCGGGACTCGGTTCTCCTGTTTCACTGGAGAATGTCTCCATTGAGACATGCTTCCTTGATAACAATTTCCTCTAACTTCTGAGAGAGTGCGTGTGGGTGTGCGTCTACATCCCCAAGGCGAAAAGGACATATGATATTATCGAGAGAGAGAGAGAGAGAGAGAGAGAGAGAGAGAGAGAGAGAGAGAGAGAGAGAGAGAGTGATAGGAAGAGAGAGAAGGGAGATGTGACAGATAGGTAGAGAGACCGAGTTGTGCAGAAGAAAGAAGCATGAATAATAAGGTAAAAACATCTCTCACATCAGCAGTGCACACTTTACATGAGACGGGCACGCTGGCACACTGGCAGACAGCTGGCATGGGGGAAGATATTCTGACGAAACACCATTCTCTGGGCACAGTGTCAGATACAGGGAGGCGGATAGCTGAGTTGAACAGGAAGTCAAATTGGCATGCTTGCATGTGTATGTGTGTGCGCACACGTGTGTGTGTATACAATGAATGTGTGACAATGTCTGTCTCCGTCTCTATGTGTGAATATGTCTGCGTAGGTACACCTGTGTATGTGTGCATACCGTCTTAAGGCAAGCGTGTGTCCTGGTAGTCGATGCAAGCCTTGTAAGGCACTCCTCAGAGACAGAGTGTGGCAGTGAGTCAGGAGAGAAGCACTGGTGTTTGAGGTAAATATCTTTATAAATATAGCAGTGTGTCTCATGAAATATTCAGAGAGTTCTGGTGAGACCTAGGTCAGATATGACTCTTCTTCCCCTCTCTCTCTCTCTCTTTCTCGCTCTCTCTCTCTCTCACTCTCACTCCCGCTCTCTCACTCTCTCTATTTTCACACTGCACACCTGTTAGCAGTGTACACCTTGGCACCGTAAAGACGGATATAAAAGGGGAATAGGAAGCCAGTGGGAGAGACAAACAGAGGGAGAGTGTCGCTGCGTGAGGAGAGGAAGAGAAGACTAAAGGGTGCAAGTCACATCCAGGAAACCAAACTTGTGATGAAAATGTGTGTTTCATCACATTCTTTGGACAGAATCAAGGACACAACAGGACTCAGCCGCAATTTAAATGGTATAATACAAAAGATGTGACAAATTCCAAGTCACGATCCCTGCAGACGGTATTTCTTCTCCTCTTTCAACGACGTGAAGACTCCTCAGCTCTCCTTCCACCTCCACAACATCGAGGTTCACTACTTTACATTCCAAAATTGAATTGCTTGTTTGCAACAAAAGACGCTCAACCTTGTGTTGTCTTCATCATTCCAGCTATTCAACCGAACCGGTGCCTCACGCCCCAAGCACACGCATGTAGCCATCAGCGACACACAATGCACATCATGTTAAAAAGGTGCTCACAAAAAGGTTTCGGTGTCTTTGATCATAAGTTTATGTTTTTTTTTATTCTTTCTCTCTTCCTCTCCAGCCCTGTTCAAGTGGACTGACAGAGAATGTCTACATTAAATTGGTTGACAAGTGTTTAAGAGGTGCAAACCAGCATGTCAGGTCTTTTTTGTGCAGGGTCTGAAGAAGTAAGGCTCTCTCTCTTTCTCTCGCTCCTTCGCTGTCTCTCTCTCTCTCTTTCTCCTTATTTATGTTTCACGCGCAGCCTCAATCTTTCTCTTAGTACGGAAGCATATGAGAAACATTTCCTTTCCTATCTACGACAACCACACAGGCCTCTAATCAATTAGCAATTACTAAAAGCTGTACTCTGAAAAATCCTCAGGATGCTCTTAGTCAGTTAGTCCACGAAGGTATGACCAACGACAATTACTATTCTCCTCCTCCTTATATTTTGATTAGTTCAAGATATCTCTCAACAATCTCATTGGTCTAAAATCTGGGAAGATGTTTTAGATCACCCCTACGACTTCTGCATGTGCAATTCAGTGAATGTTTGATTTAATTAAGGCTTATTAAACATAATTGCATTTCACCGAAATTTAAGACGGCTCCAGATAGCGACGTGAGAAACATTTGAACCCCAGCCTCAAGTGGTTCCTCTTCAATAGCACGGGTAGATAACATTGACTTCTCTTTCTATGCGAGGGGACAGGGAGGGAAGAGTTTTGCCTATGAAAGAGTATGTGGTAGGAGATGTAAAGGCAATAACTTTTTCAACACAGCACATACTTTTCTTTGAGTCTATCCTATACACCTTTAGATCAAAGAACTATCATTCATTTTTTCACATAAAAGGTTTCAGGGAGAGGAGTAACAGTATGTTTCCACGTCCAGTAATCTCGAAAAATTGAAGAAATATGAGAAGGAGTAAGAAAAAGAAGAAGGGTATAAGGAGAACAGAATGTTGGCCAGGTCTTCTCTGCCATGTGTTCTACAGTAAATACATGCCTGATGTTTATTTCTAGCACAGGTAAGAGGAGAGGAGATGCAGGAAGGCAAGGCAGACTTAAAGGTGAATGTTCTGACAACAGAGAGCTCTGAGTCCGATACACAAGTTGCCTGTCTACCTGTCATAGTCTATTCTACTGATTTATAGCCACCCCCAGTCTGGCCCCCAAAATGGATTTGGGTAAAACAAAGGTTTTCAGAATATGCTACACTATTCATGTCACTTTTCCAAAAACACCACCTGTCATGTGATGGAAAGTAAGTGTTGAGACCAGCCTCTTCCCTTGTCAATCAGCCGGAAGGCTCTAAGGCAGTGATGTGGTGGGAATTGGCGTATGAACAAAGTACCAGTGGACTACTGACTGCGAGCGTGGGCAAAGTGTTCAGGGTCAGATAGAGAGAGACAGGACAGAGTGTCCAGGGTCAGATGGAGAGAGACAGGACAGAGTGTCCAGGGTCAGATGGAGAGAGGCAACTGACAAAACTGGTGTTTGATTTCAGACACTAAACAATGTAGATGCCACCCCCTCAGCTCTGTAAGGTGATAATGCTGTTCCTCCTATCAGATTTTTGTTATGATTTTGTGAACGCTGGAAAACATCTCTCCCTCGCCCTCAGTCTTTAACACTTTTTTCCCTCACTAGATTCTGACAGATGGATATATTGAGGAGAGAGAAAAAAAGAAATTCATGAAAAATGATCGGTGCTTTGGAGAGCAAGGATCGGACACTTCCATTTTTTTTCAACGACTGCCTCGGTGCGAGAGAGTGAGTTTGATGTGAGTTTGTGGATGTACTGTTTGTATGTGTCTGTCTGTGTGCGCGTGTGTGTGTGCGACTGTGTGTACCTTTTTTTCTCCATTTTCCATTGCATGTGGGGAACAAATGGAAATGGAAAGGTTTAGCATAAAAGAATACTTTAACCTGCTGGGAGGCAATTACAGAGCGTTGTCGGCTACGCGGGTGCTGGCGTTTTAGCCCGGTGCACAAGCTGACATTCAGGCTTCTTAATCACATTCTGAGGACGCCTCCTTCTCAGTATTTCCTTGCCTTGACACCAGAATCTTTCTCTTTCTCCCTCTCGCTTCTCTGTTTCTCTCATTCAGTCTTTCTTGATCTTACTAAAGAACCTTCTTAATGAAAACTTATGCCAGAGAAAACAACAAAAAAATGGTTAAAAAGTCATATTTCAATGTACTTTTTTATTATTTTTGAGAGGTGGTGAAAGAATGTGCTTAAAACACAATGTGAGCTAAACCCAAAATAAGAAAAAGTTCATCTTATTTTTTCAAGGAGAATTTGGTTCTTCTTGGAACAGAACTCCAGTGGAAATGGTAAAATACTGAGGGTTAATTTGAAAACATAAAATGTTATTACAGTAATATAGTTTACTGCTGATACAGTACACATCCAATTGAACTGCTATTATGTTTTGTCTTTTAATGTGAGAATTATTGTTTAGTATGTCATTATGAAATATTGTGCAATTTCACTTTCAGACTTAACTACAGCTAATACCAGGCATTGAGTTGTTCTCCCAAAGTGCAAACAATAAGATCTAGATTATGTTAATAAAAATGAATTTTTCGTAAACAAAATCCACACACATATACATTGTGTCTCATTAATATGACCTCAAATTAACAATACCAATCAATTAGTGCACATGCGCGAGCAGATTTCTGAGTACTGCAGCAGCTGTGTCATATCATTAAGTAGTGGCCTATTTGTGCACTTTCTACATTTCTTCCCCCTTTGAGAATGTATGTGTCAAATGAAAAAAACATGAAGCTCAGCTTTTTTTGAGCAAACATTGTAACAATCCTCTAACAACACTGAATATGTATTTGCTGTGAGTCAATAACATATTTGTCATGACATTGCCCAGAGAGCAGATAGAAAGTTTTATCTTGGCCACGAGAGAACAGGTTGGGACAGGCCTCAGAAGTGTAAGAGAGAGTAGCATGGTTGTCAAATATTGATTCATTCTCCTACCCCCAAACAGTAGTTTACAGCATGGGCTAAACCGCAGAATAGCAGCCTTAGGAGCAAGCATACTCGCACATACTCTCAAAAGTAGATATACTAGTCCACCCAGAACATGTAAAAGATACATTAACAGGTATAGATAGTCAAACCCTTGCTTGTAGAGTGACTGCACTACACACACTGAAGTGTGGGGAATGTGTTAGTAGTATTCAAGTATATTGTATTGTGAATGTCAGCATGCCGATGACTTGATCTGCGATGAAAGCTTGCTTGTTTTCACTTACAATGGCTGTCTAAACCAGGACATAACAAATACGCGATCGGATGATGGGTAATTGTATCCCTTCCTTTTATCGGGAACATTTAAACTCGAAGTGTAACGATAGCTTTGGATAATTGACCTTTGGTGCTGCAAGTTAGCTTCATAAATAACTATTTCAGACCCAATGAGGAACAAAAAACAAGGACAAAAAACGGTGTCGAAAGCCTCTTCCTGCTCCCACCTCCCCCGGTGATCGTCCATGCTGGAATATTATTTTATGAGCCCCATTTCACTGAGTTCCCTCCGGGTTCTATGCGAAGGACTTGATGGGCGCTGTTTTGAAAGATAACTACTCAAGCTCTTCTTCCCTGCCTGCAGCTGGTCTCAAACTAAACTACCTCTTTACCCCACAGAATAGGAAACTAGACTCTTTTTAATCCCTTTTCTGCACACACCCCCCCTCCTTTTTTCTTTGCCTATTTGAATTTTAATGAGCTTTTCACCTTTTTAAGCAGCTGGGCTTAGTCTGGCTTTCTCACTGAAAGTCAGGGCGAGTCTCTCCCGCTCTCTTTTTGTCACATTTGGAGCAGTTTGTTTCAACCAGCCAGTCCTGCAGGGGGGGGGGGGTAGAGGCTCTGAGTGGGTAATGTGTAGTTCCTCTCCCCTTCACAACAGCCGCATCTTCCTTCTGCCACCACGCCCCCCCCACCTCCACTTCCCTCACCAGCTCCCCCATTCCCACCCATACACACACACACCACCCCCCACACCACTGTAAAACAACCCCTCTGTATTCACACCCTCTCCCACCTCTTTCTCTCTCCTCTCTGCCTCTCCGGGAAAAGTACACCATCACAGTCTCTCCAGGAAGCCCTCTCAGTCTACCAGAGAGGTAAATGAGCATGTGTGTGAGGGAGGCAGTCGGCATGGTGCTGTTGTTGTGTGCAGCTTGGTGTGTGTGTGTGTGTGTGTGTGTGCGTGTGTATGTATGTGTGTGTGCGTGCAATAGGCTGAGTAGAGGAGAAGAGGGAAGGAAGCATTTCTACTCTGTGTCCCTGTTACTGAGAACGCGTTTGCCTTTTCCCCTAGTGCTGTGTACGGCTGAGACAGACCGAAAGACAGAGAAAGAACAAGAAAGGACAAGTGACAGCCTATGACATAACCAGCACCAAATAATCCCACATTTACTTTCAAACCCCTCCCTACCTCCCTCTCCCCAACACGCAAATTCAATAGGGTGTGTAATCATGCCACACCTATTATCCATCGCGATAACGATTTTGTAGAGTTCATGTATTCGTGTGACCCTTACCTGCTGGAACATTCTCTTGCTTCGGGCAAATTCCTTTGCTGGGCGTCCTCCTCCCTCCTCTCTCTCTCCCCTCCTCATCCTCCTCCGGTGTCACCTGGATTCCGATTTCTACCGGTTCGACCACTTTGCGAAGCTCGCCAATGCCGTTGCGATGGTGGTGGGGATGATGATGGTGATTCTGGCTCAGGTGATGCGTCTGGCGATGGCTGGGTGGCGTGGACAGGACGCCGTTCCCTCCACCGCCCCCTCCCCCTCGGAGGTCGGTCATCTTATCATAGCAGCCGGCCGGCGTCAGCCCATGACACTGCTTCTTCTTGTGTTCAATGAAGAGCAGGATGTCGCCCAGTGGGAAGTTGGTCTGGCACTGTCCGCAGGTCAGGAGGTCATGGTCGCCGCGTAGCTCGGCCGGCAGGCCGTCCACCAGGCTGGGGTCGAGGGGGTGGGGCAGGCCCAGCGCAAGGGCTTGGGCCTGTGGAAGGGAGAGGGCGTGCGAGAGAGGGAGGGCCTCGGGGATGATGGCGCCACCGTCCACATGGTCAGTTTCTGCTGCGAGACGAAGGGGAAAGGGACAGAGGGAAGGGTGAGGAGAAAGAGAAAGAGAAAAAAAACAGGAGGGAAGGGGAAAAGAAAAAATGTTATTAAAATGACATGCTAAAAGTATGTTTTGGGTTGATATCTAATTGGAAGGCTGCTTATAACCTCTCTATATAAACATCCTCTCAACATTACAGGGTAGGGCTTAAAGAAACTCATATTTCAGGCAAGTTCTGTACTTTCATAAAGATACAGTAGGTCTTGCTTCATAGTGGAACAGAGAACTCCTGGGTGAAGACTTGCTTGTTTTGCTGAGGAGACAGTTATTTTCAGTTTCCCCTGATTGCCGCGACGACCACACACCTGGCAGAGCTTTCTCGGTGTGTGTGTGTGTCTCTCTCTCTCTTGCTCACACACATGCACACACACACTCAGGCAAGTGGCGGATATTTTGATAAATCTGCATGTGTGGGGCTAGGAGCAAGCAGAAAAGTCACATGGCTATAAATATACAGCCAAGAGCAGGAGACAGAGGGATGGAGTGAGAAAGGGAAAAGGGGAAACGAATTAAAAGAGGAAAAAAAAACAAGTTGCACAAAGTTTTTTTTTTTAAGACAAAGAGAGAAAGTAACAAAGGGAAAGAGGAGGGAGGGAGGGAGGGGGTCAAGAAAGATACAGAAATAGACAGAGAGAACAGACAGAAGGGTAAGGAGTGGAAGATGAATGGAGGGAATGCAAGATGAGCGGTATTTGCACGACTGCCAAGGTATGAAGCTGTGCAGATGTGCAGGTTGATTCCATAACCTAGATAAACAGCACCTCAAAGGGCGTTCTTTGTCACCCACTCTCTACCTTTCCCCCATCTCCATCCACCTGTCATAAGACACTCCTTGTCTCATTACACTGAACATCTACATTTTTACGTCCCCCCCCCCTTACTCTTCATTTTGAGGTCACATTTGAACACTTCTCTAATATAACGTCTCTAATGTCCGCGTGTCGTTAGCGCAGTGTGTAAATGCCAGGTGAGGGTTAGTGGGAAGCACGCTCATAAATGAAGGAAAGGAAAAGCCTGTCTGCTACAGGACAGTGTACAGTACTCCCACCTCTTCAACAAGACCACACCCAGTGTCACACCATCTCACAAATCACACCATCGCCCCTCTAGCTGACAGTTTACACACACACACACACATCCTTGCTTCTTTCCACACTTACATCCTCACACATGCTCCTCCCTGCCTCTGTACTGTGAGATGAAATAAACAACTTTTTCTGACGGACGGTTTTTTCACAGAGCGCCATTTCCTGCGTGTGTTGTGCAGCGACCCTTCTGACCTCAACTTGCCGTAGCGTGTGTCTTCACCCTGCACCGAGCACTAACCTCAGCTGCAGCTGTTAGCCTCTTTCTGAGCAGCCCTGAGCAAGTGCGAGAGTGTGTGTGTTCGCCTGAGTGAGCCTGTGTGTATGTCAATGCCTTTGATTGTGGCAGGCTGTGTGGGTGTGTGTGTGTGTGCGCCCTACTGTATACGACCACTCTCTGGTTCAGGTTTAAGCGTGCAGAGAGTTCTGTTTGTAGATGCGTGAGGCCATACATAAACTGTGATGCTATCGCAGGAACTCTGGGTAAGATGTTATCCCCTCACACCAGCGGCAGAAGGCGGGTAGAGGAAGAGAGGGAGGGAAGAAAGGGCAGGGTGAGTATCGAGGCAGAGAGAGGCGGAGGGAGGGGGCTGTTTTAGTGCCATACTGTAGTCAGCACCACAAAGCTATTTGACAAATAAAGAGAAAGAAACACCTTGTCAGAAACAGAACTTGGCAGAAACAGAAGGGTGGAGTCCTTTAGGTAGGATTACCAGACCAGGAAGAAACACAGGGAGGCAGTAGAATCAGAGGCAGAGTGAGGCAGAGTCAGTAGAACAGAGCTCCTAGAGAGCCTCGGAGCCCCTGGCAGTGTGCTCAGGTAGCCCTGTTTACATCTCCCCCAGGACTCGCTCTCCTCTCCACTAATTTTAGATGATGGATCACCACCAAGCTGGCCACCCTTCTGCCATTTGTCCACGCTCCAAATTATAAATGCAGACAGATTTGTAATGTCAAGCTGCAGAGGCAGCCTCCAGATGCAGAAGCCCACCTTTGGCATCCGTGTTGATTTTTGGCACAGGTTTACTTTCTCACCGTCGGCATTGCCTGTTCGATTTGCGTGTCGACGCTAACGCTGTTAAAGGGAGAAGGACCATTTCTCCTCATCTGTGTCTTAAGGGCTTTCTTTAATGGCGACCGAAAACAAAACCCGGCTGGCAATCATGCGATGCTGTGTGGAGGCGGTTAGTGGTTCATCCACTAAGCAGGTGAGCGGATCGCATGTGGCGTTATAAAGGAGGTTTGGGCATCTTGTCTATGCAAGACATCGCTATGTACATGCAACCACTGTGTTGTGTTATAAAACAAGTGAGGGGGTAACATCAGCTGGCCGCTCTGTGTGTGTTTGCATGCCATGACGTGTGTGCGTGTATGCCTGCTTGTGTGCTTGCGTGTGTTCATGTTTCTGTGTCAGAGTGTGTGTGTGTGTGTGTGTGTATGTGTGTGTGCGCGTGTGCGTGTGTACGTGTGTGCGTGCATATGTATGCCGTGGCCTGATCCTAACGACCCCCACACACAGATAGACAGAGAGCCTAGTAGCCCTGCAGGCAAGACTGGGCCATCTGTGCATCAAATTAGGCTGCAGAGGTTCACGTATGTAAATGAACAGGCCACAGAGATCAGAATACAACAACTCGGTCTGTCTAAACAATACTGGAAGAAGACTGTCTGCGTGACCTAGAAAGATGACCACTCCAAGCATCGGCTCACCATATGGAATATAAGCAGCTTAGAATGTCTCCAGTGCTCAGGAAATATGTTAATTATTATCTTAATTAAGGGAGATTAAAGTGAAATCCAAAGCAGAGGAAATACTGACCAATACATGTTTTATTTCCTCAATTATGTCTTTTTTAATCCTGCCACTATATGTAAGTATAGCATCGCTCTCTGTGACAATGCGTGAGAGGAATCTGAGGGAGAGGTTGTTCACTCAAAGTCATTCCCTTTAAGAGTGCTTCTGAAGACTGCCAGAACAGCTAAATCCAAGAACGCATATCTAGGCCTAGCTAAGTCAGACAAGTTGGGACTAGTCTACACTAGACTGGGGCTACAAGACAACAAAACTAGTCGTATTCAAAACATGAACGGACAAACACCTTAACTAGGAAGAATGCAAATTACCCATTTGTCGTTTTCTAAAATATTGTGGAAATATAACTTCAACAAGCCAGTACAGGTAGCCACTGGTGGGTGAACACACACACACACACACACAAAGCATTTATAACACCCCTCTGTACCACCCTGGATAACAACACTGTCTCCTAGGTAACAATCCAACTCACTCCCATTGATCATTCATCAAATACTTCATCTAATTCCAGGCAGAAATGTCAAATGGCATTCATCTTTGTCGAGCACACACCCAAACGAGTGGGGGGGGGGAGGGGACAGAAAGCGGCAGACATTAAGAAAGCTGTCTAGATCGCTGTGTTCAGGAAACATTGAGTGACAGTCTACCCGCAGTATGAGCTGTAATGGGAACCTACAGCATTGAAGTGCTTGGGCGTCTTGGATGTCAGGACCGAAGTGACAAAGGTATTTTCCAATTATAATTTTTGGAGGTATCTTTGTCACGCATCATTTGTCGCTTGCATAAGGTGGCCTTGCAAGTCTTCATCTATGCAAATAACAGATGCAAGGATAAAGAAGCCCCCTAAACTGAGGCCTCGTTGATCGGACCGTTTAAGAGCCGTGGAAGAGGCTCAGAAAGATTCTGGGATGTAACATAAGAACAAAACATCTCAAATTGTAACAGTTGAACAGTAATAATAGGATGTGTTTAAAAATGCTGCATTGCCAAAACAAGGTATTTTGGCAAGGGCACCGTAAGATGCTGTTGCTGGATTGTTAACCTGCCATTTTCTTGGTGCAGAGAAACTCCCATGCACTTTGAGATCCCAAGAGAGGAACACAATTGCTACTGACAGGTATTTGGACAATTGTAAAGGGAGTCAGGAAAGGATGGCCAAAAATGCCTGCAGAGTTTGGTTCCAGTTGGTTACATAACTAACACCTCAAGCAAGAGAAGCGGTATTCTCTGCTAACTTTTCGCCACGGTCATCTTTCGGTGCGGAGCGGCGAATGTCAACGCGATGTTTCAGAGTACACGTCACGCCATTTATGTCCTACGATTTCCCCCTTTTGCTACAAACACCGTTAACTGAGCGAAACCACTCAGATTTGCCATGCGGCAACATACACAGATAAGGAAGCCCAGTCTACGAACACAGAGCTGATAACGTTTAAACTCCAACTGCTTTTTGACTTTTCTATCTCCCGTTAAACTTTTGCTAGGAAGTGAAGGTCGTTTAGTTGAAAAGACACATCTTTTCTTTTATATACTGATTTCATATTGTTGCATATATTTATTTATAACTAAAACTGTACATTTCTCCATTGAAATCATGAAAGCTTTTGGCCAGATATAAAATGTAGTCTTTGCTAATTAACGCCATTCATGGTAGGACATTTGTATGAGAGGAAGGCAGTCTGGAATTGAATAAAACCAAAAGAAAAGTCCTAATCAAACTATAAAGGCAAGAGTTTGCAAGAGGGTTTATTGTTTCACTGCTCGTGGTGGCGTCAAGTGGCTGTTTGCATGTGAGATTGGAGGCAGATACAGCACACACACACATAAGATGCACAAATACATACATACATACATACATACATGACATATGACAGACACACCTGTCTGGTGCACAATTCACATGATTCAGAGGGCCAAAGCCAAGCTTCTAACCCCAGTCTAATATTCACCCATTGTCAATCTTAGTCTCGCCAAACATGCCCGTTACTCGGATACAAACAGATGCTGAGCTACAGTATCACACGGAAACGCTTGCAAACACACACACACACGCACACATAAGATGCACACATGCATACATACATGCATATACATCCACATGCACAGCCCAACTGAATAACACACACACTAATTCAAACCAGCAGACACACACTCCCTGCCCCATTCCATCTCTGCCAAATCTCAGACAGCGATAGTAGACTGTGACAGGGTCCATACGCGAGTCCGGGAGAGACAGAAGGCGTTGGACAAACCCTCCAATTCATCCAGCACACAACAAACAAACAGGCCCGGAGAGATGTCAAAGCGGCCCAGAACGAGGCACCGTGGCCAGGCTGCAACACCCAGCCACCCTGGGCCTCTCTTTGCAGCATGTCAATGGAGCGTGGAACATGTGTTAGGACAGAGGATGTCTAGTATGCCCATATATGCAGTACAAACAAGATGCAACACATACAACACATATCTGTTCAAATGCTTACTATATTTACCTGCATCTGTCAACGATCCCACATGCTGACAAACATTGCTTCCCAAACTGACTGAAGACTTATACTCTAAAGCAAACACATTGGTGTGCTTTATTCCATTAAACTTACACAGAGACTTTGCACAGTCGGAGACCATGTGAACCACCAATTTTATTCAGCATTTTTGTCTGGATCTTGCAGTTGTATCTAAATACATTGTGAACCTTGAATGCGCACGTTTGGGCACAGAAAGAGAACGAGACAGAGAGAGAGATGTAGACAGCAAAGCCAGAAGCGTAAATAGTAGGGTTACTGTAACAAAGCAGTTTGCTCTGTAGTTAGTAAGACAAACTTCTCAACCGACCAAGTCGAGTGAGGGTGTAATTTAATATAGGGAGGGTGCAAAACATGGAGAGGCCGAGAAGTAACCGGGAAAGGTTGAAAGAGAGAGTGAAAGCGAGAGAAGGAGAAAGGGAAAGAGAGGGGGACGGAGAAAGAGGGAAAGGAGAAAGGAGAGAAAGAAAGAAGAAGAGAGAGAAGGAGAGAAAGGTAAAATGAGATTAACACAGTGTTGTCTGCAGGGAGACAGTGTAAGCAGGGCTAACACTCTATCAGAGCTAGCTCACCAGGGGAACATTAGTGTATGTGTGTGTGTGTGTGTGTGTGTGTGTGTGTGTGTGTGTGTGTGTGTGTGTGTGTGTGTGTGTGTATGCATTTGCGTGAGTAAATGCGTGTGTCTAAGTGTGTGTGTGTCTAAGTGTGTGTGTAGGAAAGAGAGAAGAGTTAGTTACACTGACTCGAGGCAAAAGATTAGAAAGGAGAGATTCAAAGGAAGAAATGCATGGATATTAGAAGAGGTAGAAATTAACACACACAGTGTAAAAGGAAGATTGGAAAAAGAGATTTGACCTCCTTTACATGCATAGAAATAAAAGCTTCAGTATGTGCTAAGAATGTACTTGCACACACACATTGATGTACACACACATTCCAGTCCAGCTGTGGATTCCGCACTAAAACCTGTACAGACATCCTGACATCTCAAGCTGGAAGACACACACACACAAGCCAAACACACAAGAAATCATACACTTTTCTGACATGCCCTCAAAGACGCAACCAAATGCGTAGAGACACAAGGTTCCTT
Organism: Plecoglossus altivelis; assembly: GCA_036571765.1. Taxonomy (NCBI): domain Eukaryota; kingdom Metazoa; phylum Chordata; class Actinopteri; order Osmeriformes; family Plecoglossidae; genus Plecoglossus; species Plecoglossus altivelis. The sequence goes on along the minus strand of BROE01000009.1, from coordinate 13,814,564 downwards.
GCTAAACATCAGACTAGGAAGGTGTCTCTCTTCCTATTTTCCTTCATGAGAACAAAGACGCTGGATATCTGAACGTCAGGGGAAGGAAGGGGGGAGAATGAGGGGGAGAATATGCACGTATTAATCAGAGTGGCTGGGCAGACATTTTGTAAGATTGCTCAGGGGAGAGCACCTCGTCTGGGGAAGGAGACGGGACCGAGGGGAGCTCACCTTCTGTTTCAGCGCCTGCATCTGTTTACATGCCGCCACGTTACGATGTGTTCCGTGTCAAACAGGATCTACCTACCGCTGCTTTATCAGGAAATACACAACTACGACATTGAGCGGAAACCTAGAGCTCAGCACTGAGATTAGCGGAGCTGAGGTTCATACTTTTAAAAATGATACACAGCACAAGGGGGAAAACATGGAAGATTGTTCATTCGCAATTTACAGGTATGCTGTTTTCAGTCATTGCCAATCAGTGCTGACGTTTTGTCAGTTGAGGGCAATTGATCAGAAATCTTAAGATTAAGATGAAGAGAGAGGGTGGGAAGAATAGAGAAAAAGATAGAGGAGAGATGCTTTGCGGATGTTGTGAGGCCAGCTGCCAGAGTCGAGCCGTTGACAGTTGGAGTCTAAACGCATCGGTGTGTTGATGTCGATATCTTCAGAGACATCCACACAGAGTCGTCAGAGCAGGCCTCTCACAACTTCTAGCTACTCCCCACTCTATTCCGCGCACACCCACAGTCTTACAAACAGGCATATACACGCACGTACACAGACATACACCTCCTCCCCTGCTCTCTCAGACACACTCATACTCGTACAGACTATCTCACTTTATCAGACCAACACTAACACACACACACACACACATATCCAGAAAACACACACACGTTTACAGTATCAAATGTGCTGCCTTTCTAGTCTCTCTTTCTCACAAGAACTGCATGAGCCACCGGCACTCACAGACTAAGAGCTCCCCCTAGCAGTAGAAGGGTGCAGGTCCAGAGAGAGAGAGCGACCGAAAGAGAGGGGAGAGAGAGAGAGATAGAGATAGAGATAGAGAGAGAGAGAGAGAGAGAGAGAGAGAGAGAGAGAGAGAGAAAGGGAGCAGGATCAGTCACAACTGAAGTCACAGAGTCAGGACAGAGCTCAGAGGTTCAGTGACGACAGACAGACAGACAGCTCACCATCCCTAAACTAAGCAAACCTCCACTCTGGTATGCGAGCTGTGGAGAAAGAAGGAAGGGAAGGGGGAAAGAGGAAGAGAGAGGGGGTGTGGAGTGTGTGTGTCTCAGTGAGAGAAAGGTGAGAAATAGAGATGAAGAATGGGGGGGTGTGTGTGTGCGTGCGTGCATGCTTGTGTGCGTGCGTGCTTGTGTGTGTGTGAAAGAGAAAGAGCTGCTCAGATGGTATTAGGGGCGGGAATAGCGGTCGAACAAGCAGACGTCCTCCTCATCAGAAGAATGAGTTTAGGCATGCTTTTCTGAATCCTTTGTCTAACACTAAATTATTCACTCACTCGCAAGATACTTTGTGTGTTTCTGTCTCACACACACACACAAACAGAAGCGCTGGTGGGCCATAAGGTAAATAACACACCTTGCATTACCCAATACCAGGGAGTTGATTTCTGAGGCTTTGAAAGGGAAACTTAGAGACAATTCCTTGTCCTAGGTCTGCTTCAATTGATGGAAAACTTTTTGAGGGACTGGTAAGAATTACACTTGAATAGATAACTGAATTTATATACTATGTGATTGTAAAGTGTTGTTTGTGTGGAGGCCTTTAGAAGGGTCAGATTGAGAAATATAAAGTATTCAGTTATCTTTTCAAGGGGCGAGGATTTTTGAAGAGGATGACACAGTGTTGTAACCCATGTAGGTGTTTCATTTACGCTAGGCAATAGACACACACCGACGGTGACACTTCAGTCGCACGTCCAAGTGTACGCCATTCCTCTGCTTTGCATCTCAAGGTCCCCCTCCACCCCACTCTCTCTTTCTCCCTCTGTCTCTTTCTTCTGCACTTTCCCCTGCTCTCTCCTCTCTCTCTCTCTCTCTCTCTCTCTCTCTGCCTAACAAAGACTGAGCACAGCAGGGTGTCCCCCTATTTGACAAGGCAAAGAGGAAACGTGCATCTCAAGTGGCCTACTGCAATTTACACACGTCTCTCTCACTCTCTCGGTGTAACATGTGTTTAAAGTGTGTGTATGCATGCATGTATGTGTGTCTGTGTGTGAAGCTGTAAGCGAACAGGGGCTTGTGTGTGTGTTTGTGCACTTGTGTGCGTGCGTGGGTGTGGGAACAATGTCACCAGCTGAACAGAGCCTCTCAACATCTTTTTATGTTCTGTCTGTAAATCACTGGTCTGCAAATGTCCTTCTGTTTTCAAGTTGAAAAAAGCACTTTCAAATGGTTTGTAAAAAATATAGGGCAATATACAAAAATGTCAATGATCAACAGAAATGTTGGAATTTTTCATTCAAATATTAAAGAAGTAGTGGAGGTAGAATGTTAAGTAACAGCAACATATGTGGAGCTGAAAGAAAATATGTATTTGAGAACGTAGTAGTGGTGGTGTAGAACTGTAGTTTCTTCTTGTCAAAACACACACTTCCACACAAATGAACGCATAGAACTGTACCTAAAACTGCCCTTTGCACAGAGGAGAATCCAAAACGAAAAGCAATACTTAGCTCACACTACATACCACAGATGACATGTTGATTATGCCTTACACTCTCACACACACACGCACACACACACACGTCTAAACAGATACACACACACGTCTAAACACATACACACGCGCGCGTAAGCCCACACATTTGCTACATTCCCAAGACCTCCCCCGGAAGTAAAAAAGTGGAAATGACAGAGGAGATAAAACATTTCTTTTCTGCAGCAATATTTATAATTCACTTTTTCAGAGACCAAACCAACTACATCTGACCCACGGTTGTTTTCTTTTGGTGAAAACTCAACAGACACTCTAAATCAGTCAATATTATCATATAATTGAAAGTATAAAGTTCTTCATTTTCCCCAAAAAATAGTTTTAAAAGTGCATTACACACTTAATAAACTGCTCCTAATACACTCTGTACACACACAATATTCTAAAACTAAACAGCAAGTGGTAATGATGTAAACAGGTATGTGTGCCTGTGTGCGTCCACGTACACTTAACACACTTTTCAAATATGAACTTTTTCAAAGACAATACTTCTCATCGTCTGTCCATAACCTTTCGACTGGTTGGACCTGCTGAAGATTACACGCAGACAGTTCACTGCCTGAATTCTCTAACCCAGATCTGTATGTTGTATAAAGGCAAGTTGTGGCGCGCAAACACACACTCATGCATACAAAGCGTCATCTGTACCAAATGTGTACACACATGAATGTCTTTGTTGTTTTGACACGAGTATGTGTATGCCTGCGTGTGTGTGTTTAGCTTGCATTTTCATTCATTAGCCATGAAGTCATATCACCTAATTCTCACCACAAACTGCCTTCTCTCTGACAAGGCAGGAGACCTACAGGCCCTGCAATGTGTGTGAGAGCGAACATCCAAGAGTGAACAGCGTCCGTGTGTGTGACACTGTGCTTGTTCATATTGTGTGTACACGCAGCACATACATGCATACATATATGGATTCAGATGTATTACTGATGAATTAGCAGACTTTGCGGCACAGCGTAGAACATCCACGCTACATCAAACCGGTGATCTCTTACGCTTCCTTTACATTTGCCACACAGCCATCTTAGTGTAAAGTCTTCTGCAGAGTTTAAGTCAGCGCTAGTTCGCCATGCACACCCCTTCCTCAGACTATGACAAGGCTGTTATTTAAATTCATTTGAATGCCAAGGACAACAATGGAGAAAGGTTACTGTTTAGGACTGCACGGTTGAGCTAAGAATCTCAGTTCTTTGATTAATAGTAGCTGAATGAATTACTGCCTAATTGACTGACTGACTGACTGACTGACTGACTGGCTGGCTGAATGGCTGACTGGCTGGCTGGCTGGCTGATTGTTTCAATAAACAAACTGTTATCCAGAAGATGTAGTAGGTAGGTTGCCTGTGAAGTAGACACTGTGCTAGTTGACAATCACACACACACACAATGCAGACATACACACATTTAAACATGCACACAGACTGACAGCAACCCACACACACACACACACACAAGCCCATAAAAAGTAAAAGTGGTGTGTGAGAGAATGTGCAGAGTACACAATCTTAACCCAGAACAACACAAAACACATTTGAAACAAATGACATCAGTGGGCTCTGTTATGAGTTAAGTTGGAATTAGGCAACAGGACTTAGGGCACCCAGGAGGAAAAATGAGACTTCAGTGAATTGCTCAGTCACCTCTTCAAAATTCGAGAAACATATTTTTAATTTGAATAGGCCTATTCAAACTTTGCAAGAGGATACAGTATTTGCAACGCATTTAGGGGAAATTTGCACTTTAAAATTATCTGAACATTTTGAGTTGCGGTAAAAAGATAGAAAACGCAATAATGGAATGTGTTTAATCATTGACATTGATGCCGAAGATAAACACAGGCCTCCATTTGCGTTGTTTTTCTCACGTTCGCGTTAAATGCCATCTCTCTACTCTCTGATCTACCGGGTACGGAGACTGGTTGAGAGCTGTAGTACGGATCAAGCACTTCACGTGCAACCCAGTGTGTCCCTTGTCAGCTGAATGTCCACCTTTTACGCACGTATATGTACTTCAGTTTCAATTTAGGTCAAAGAGCACTGTCGTTACATTAAACCACACGTAGACTGACTCCAAAACGTTTTCAGAACTCAACGCGTCCAATTCAAAGTAGTCAGTGTGTGGGCTATGCCTGACTCTTCAAGCAGGGAATGTGGGCAACGAAACACATCTCAACATTGCAAAGTTCACTTAAGAAAACAATAGTTGGTTAATGTCTACATGATAGCTTAACCTAAATATTGTCCTCTCTTAATATGCATTCATTGTAACGCTATAGGCTATGTCTGTCCCTATCGATTAAGTCAAAATGCTTCAAATTAGCAAAGCTGAAAATAGCCTTGATGGAAATCCCATTCGGATGTAAAGACATTAAATCTTAGACAATTGTAATTTTGGTGGCATGCGGTGACTTACCTAGATGGCGCGAGAATATCTGACTAGTGCAGAAGCAGGGGGAGGGGGGACTATCATATTTATATATTTAAATTGTCTGAGTAATGCAAGTTTATAGCCTTTGAGTATTTTCAAAGCACTGCTCCGAGATGTATAGGCTACGATATATAGTGTTCAGTCAAAGCACATTAGTTGCAAATGTAGTAGTTTGGGAGAAAATCGTTTTTAATTGATTTGGCAAAATGCATTGAGAGTAGGCTATTGAGCTTCTGAAATACAACACCGTGAAAGAAATGTAATCTTCCCATCATATGTCTCATTGTTGTAATTTAATTTTTGAGAATCGTTTTGATGGAAATGTATCTTCAAGTTCAAGATAGTACATTCGAGTGTATGTTCTCTAAGATTAAGTGGATACAAATAGACATCCGTATCACGGCATGCTCTTTGTCAGTATAGGAAATTATTGTCTCAATTAAAATGTGAAATATAAGGATTATTCACTTCATCTAATACATACAGAGTTCGTCTACACTCACAATAGCCGACCTGCGTGGCCTAGACAGCACCTCCAAATCGACACTTCAAATCGTCATGTTTATAGATTATATTAGATATGTTGTGTCGAACAATGTTTGAATTGCGTTTTGTTTGTTTCCTTCCTGCATGCCAATTGCTATTCTTGTTAAAAGGAACATTTCATGTTCAACAAATTGGCTACTTTTAATCAAGTTTTCATGAATGGTAAGCATCTGAAAGTAATACAAACGTATTGTATGCATGTATACGTTTGCATTTGTATTTATAATGTATAATCCATAGTTGATGTTAAACTTATAAAAGTAATCTGAATTACAGAAAATGACACAGTCACCAGATTTCTTATCATCCAAGGAAACTTGGTTAAAAACTGTTTCTAGTTGATTTTACGCACTGATAAAACACCGAAGTTGATCTACTTGTTAAAGACAAAAAAAGGTTCCGAAATCGCAAAGAATGTAATGTGAATGGCACATAGGGTATTCTTCAGTTTGATTTAGACAGAAAGTCAGGTACTTACGTGCTATTAATTCTCTCTGTGACACGTGCTGCGGGTTCCCCTGCTTACGACGGGACATTGCCCTGGCATTTACAGTGGCATCGCCCGGAGACCTGCACTGTAAATAATCGGCTCGATTCCCTCCTATTGCGTCCCTAAACTTGTCCCGGGACCTCCACAAAAGAGACGTTGTTCCTGCGCTCACACCGCCGGCCGTCGTGGGTTGAACAAGCGTCGTTCTGGAGGGCTAGTGGTCCGTGGGTCGGAGATGCCTAAGTGTCTTTTGCGCTTCTCCTCTTCGGTCCACTGTTAGAGCGCCTTTGCCGTGTGTTCAGACCACGGATAACCCGGCTACCTTTCGCTTTGCACTGCGTCTCTACACAACTCACACCATTTGGCAAAGGTGTTAGAAGAGAGAGATCTGTCCGAGTCCCCCCAAAAGGGAATGAAAAACAGAAGGTGGGAAAAAATATCCTTGATGTTTCACGCTTTGCTGTGAGTGACAGGTAGGATCAAACCCAGGCGAGTGTCCCCTCCACCTTCTGAGAAAGAAGAATCAGAATGCGGTGGTCAGTGCGCGCGTGGGTAGGCTGTCTCTGCGTCCAGTCAGCGGCTCAGCTTCTGGACCACAATTATTTCGTTTCTTCAAAAGGGAGGGGGGGGGGATACAATAATTGGTCAGAAAATTGTACAAAATATGAATCCAATTCTGTCCACGGTACTTGGGTAGAGAAGTGATGGGCACTTCTCAAGAGTGCACGGGCATGCGATGCCAGGTAGGCTACTTTCTCAGTGTCCTCAACTCGCAGTGATCTCGCCCCTTGTACGGCTCTGTGGAGAGCGGGCACATAGACTACCACCTCCTTTTCCAATAAATCAAGACCCTGCACGCTTTTTCTCCCCTTTTCACTCTTGCTCTGTGTGAAGATGGCGGAGTCCTGCTTCCCCCGAGCTCTCTGTCTCTCTGTGGCTAGGGCTGCCTCCGTACAATGGGATAAAATTCAAGTTCAAGTGCGGACGTGACGTTAAGTCTACAGTGAGAAAGGAAAATTGGAGACTGCAAGAGCACTGGGGGCGACTAGTGGTGGCTTTTCACAACTATCGGATCACCAGCAAGGCATGGACAGCAGCGCACCACCGAGTCGCAGTGCATCGGTGGACGGAGCCGCTCACAGCCTTCGTTCGTGCCAGACGCGACAGAAAAGGCACTGCGATCAACTTTATCTTACCGCTTTTACGGAAAGCCAAAAATGATTAAATACATTTTTTTAAACATTTTTCATTTATTAAACGAGTGTCTGAATTGTGGTAGCCTATAGGTTACCACCTTTCCGGACCAAAAGGGCAGTGATGGTTATTGAAGTCGTTTGAGTTCCATTTCAGTTCCATATGTCGTCGGTACCTGACAAATTCCATAAAACGTTATTAGTAACTCAAAATGTGAAGGATGTGTTTAAGGTCAATCGTTGTAATACATTTGGTGACCTCTTAGAAAAGCGGTCAAGAAAGTTTTTTCTTGCCATTGCCTTATTCTGTTCTACACATGGGGCTTTTCTTTTAATATAGCCTACAAACCTTCATGGTCACACAGGGCCTACACGTTTGCAAAGATGATTTACACCGATATGCGTCTAATCAAAGGTGCATCAAACATAATGATCTGTACTGTGACATTTTTTTCTGAAAAAGAAACTCTGAGATGTGTCTGAGATGCTTTTGCTTGTTGTCTATTTTGCATGCTTAATATGGCTAATTAAATAGCCGATCATATCTTTGAAACATCCGAATAGTGATCAGGCCTTTTGTTGCCTACGTTACTTATAGCCAACGATTTCGTGTTTATAATAGTATTTTATGTTAATTTACGTGAGTACCAATGACTGTTCCAACCAAACGCGTTAGCAAGAGTATCTTTTTTATCTGTGAATTAGGCTAATAAAATGCTCAATTTAGATCTGTTGCAATTCATGTAAGACAATAAAGACTCTGTAACAGACGGAATACTAACTGTAAATCTTCGAAAATTAGTTATTTTAATTTGTAATCCGGCCGAGCATTGTTCTTGATGACCCTATTCGCATCGTATTTCATAAACGTTTGTTAAGTGTACTTTCGGTTCGAGGACCTTTTTGTTTAAATGACCTATAATCAATAGAATGACCAAGTCTCTATAGCCTACGCTCTAAATGTTTAATGTGTACAATTATTAGAGGGACATTTCTATTTAATCATGGACTATTGGAAAATCTTAACAAATTCAATAGCAAAACACGATTCAGTGACCACCTCGTAAAACTGACAATAATCAATCAGACTGTATATATGTTTATCTCCTCCCTGAAATCCAGCGATAATAGATAAGACACTTTTGAATAACGCTCATGTTTTCACTCTGCCATATTTCTACATTTAAAATTCCAAGAGAAAACAGTAAGTAATTCCCAGGGCCCTACCAACATCACACTTATCAATTACAAAACAACACCTGTAAACAAATTTGAAAAAGGAGTGAAAATCTATATCTTCAAACGACACTGTGCTATAGCCTGTAAAACGCTGATATGACGCAGTCCCCCGGTGTGTTGCAACCGTATTGCTTGCTCCGGTGACTGCGTGACACACATGAGAGGCACTTAGTGCAATTCTCAGTTTCAGATGAGATGAGCTCTCTCTACATGGGGCTGGGCTGGTAATATCCCTGCATGTCTTACTGGAGCTGATTGACGAGACACTGGTTACCGGGATGAATGTCTGTTTTCTATCCCTGCTCAGCAATGGAGGAGGGGAACTTGGGGGTAGGCAAATGTAAGCTAGACTCTGGTGACAGTAAGGGAGAAAGGTGCATGAGGGTGCTGTGTTAGGGGGATCAGGTAGTGTGTGTGAGTGTGTGAGTGTGTGGGGGGGGAGGGTAATAGAGGTTGCATGTGTGCTTTGGAGTAGGCTGCATATTTGTTTGTTGAGGAGAAAGTGGGTGTTTGTGACTGTGTGTACATATTTATTCAATGTATTTGTTGCATACATATTTGGTGAAGAGAGAGTATTTGTGCATGGAGCGTGTGTGGCTGTGTATGTATGTTTGTGTATTTGCTGCATGTCTGTCTGTGCACTTGTACATGTCCATGACTGCAAATTACTTTGACATGAAAGGCTCAAAGTAGGCCATAAACATGATGTCACTCACAGTAAGATGATCATTTACGAACGATCCAGTGTGGTAGGTGACCAAAAAAACAGTGATTCAGTAACTTGTCAGGCTATCCGACGATCAGGAAATAACAGAAAAGAACGCAAAAATGGACAGGGTGAGCTGACAAGAATGGGGTTCTGTTTTGTGTCCGTGTAGGGTTCTGTTGCCCAGGCAGGCTGGGGAGCAGATGAGAGATAAAGCCTTGTCTGTACTCGGGTGGAAGACCATATGGTTATGATATAGAGAGCAATGCAGGAGCTGCACATTCTCCCCCAACACGCACACTTAACCTGCCCCCCCTCTCCCTCCCCTCACCACCACAGACACACAGACACACACACCATCACCACAGCTTTCCGCTGTCCTCTTATATATCCATGCGTGTTTCAGTCTCATCATCCCTCTTTTGTTGAACCCCTCCTCCATGTCTATGTGTGTCAACTTTTGGTGGGATGAAGGGATGGTTTACAGTCATCACTTTTTCTTGCCAATGTTGATGTTCCTTAATAGCATTGTTCTTAAAGCATATCTGCAGAATTTGACAACGTGACATACTTTACTCAGTCAAACAGTAGGGCCTACATTTTTATAAGGCCATATAACTGCTTGACAAAACAGTCTGCTAACTGAGAGAATTGACAAAACAAACGCTTAACTACTTATTCTTTAACAAAACGGAACCACAAATATCGAAGTGGTTTAAGAGTTCTCTTGAACAACCAACAGTTTATTGCCACGGAAAGTGAGACCAGAGGTTCACACGTCTGTTTCACTACATTGAAAGGCCAATGCCAACGACTTAAACCCTCCTATCTCTCGACTAGAGGCCAAAAAGCTGACAGATGTTTTAATCCGTACAGTCGTTCGTGTCTTGAGAATTATTACGTATATAGGCTTTTTAGGATATGTATCGGGTTTAGATTTTCTTCTATCCTATGCGAGTCTCTAAATGTCTTCCATCGGTGGGGGATTCCCCAGGCCTGGTATCCAAAGGTTTTATTTTATTCCGATTTTCAGCATCTCCTTCCACAGCGGCCTACCTGAGCCGCCCTCTCACATCAAGATTAAAGGAGATGGTCTGTTCCGTTGCCAGGTGTTGTCAGGTAGGCAGATCGCCTCATCTGGTGGACAGGGGGTGGTGGGGGGGTTGAGCGTGGAAACGTCTTCTGTAATCCTCAGTGGCCCTGCCGCAGGTTTTACGAGCACCATGTAACAGCATGCGACTGCGAACAGCGTTTTGGACTTTTGTTACTTTGTTCGGCACCCATCCGCACCGCCTTGAGTCCTCCTCCTCTGGCTGTCAGTCCCAGTGTCTTCACTGTTGTCGTTTCTTTTTTCTTCTTCTTCACGGCTCGTCTTGGCGCGGCGGTATGCCATTCGGGCGTCTTTACTCACCAGCTTGACAGTCTTCGAGCCAAGCTTTTCCCTTCTCTCTCTCTCTCTCTCTCTCTCTCTCTCTCTCTCTCCCCCTCTCTCTCACTCTTTCTGTAGTGGGTGTATATAAATAGATTTCCCATGCTCATTTACAAGAAAAAGAAAGGTTTGCAGGTTGTTCCAAATCATGCCTTTGTAACACGTACAACAAAACTCCCACTTCTATTTAAGAAGCGTATTTCTACTGCTTTGTCCTTATAACGCAAATCGGAGAGCATTAAGTTGAAATGTAAATCATTGTCAGTTTTAAGACTGAAGTCGGTGCCAGTGTTTCAACTGCTGTGGATATGAACGCTACAGTGTGGGATTAGATGTGATTTGTGTTAATTCTCAGTGGGTGACATGGTTGAAGAAGGAAAGCCAGGTGAGTATGGTGACATAGATAAAACTTTAGAACACTTTGACTTAAAAAAAGAAAAAAAAAGAATCTATAAGCAGGATGCACCCACAAAAAGTTCACAGCACATTGGCTGATTATTATATTCCCATCAACCTCAATTCAAACAACTCATCAGCATGTGTGCCTATATCATTATGTAGAAAGTGTTGCCAATCATGTATGTGGTAATCCCATATGCTCAGAGCCAAAAATGATTTTGAACAATGTCTGTGGTCAACTGCTCCAACAGAAATGTGAAAAAGCGGTGGAGGCCGTTGCACTAATTGATGGGTTGAGGGTGTTGTCTGACAAATCTCCTAAGATCTCTGAGGAACATTTTGACGGCCATCATTGCCTCGGCGATGAAAAGTTTGATCCCACAAAGCATTCAATCATTACTCTGGGGGTCAACAAGAAAAATGTCCATTTGGAGTTGGCTTGCACGCATGGCGCCCCCTCAGAATGTGCATCTTGTCCTTCCGCTTTGATTGGCCCATTAGTCAGATGGTGGGCAGGTGCAGTCACCTCTCAATTGCATCATTTCCCCTCCTTATTTCAAGTTTAGAGGGCTATTCTTCTGGTGAGATGATCGGTGGAAGGACAAAGCCTGTTCCAACCTTCAGCTCAGCTTCCCAGTTTTGCCCTTCATATGCATGCTTTATTATAATCTAAAACAGTCTTTTATCTTTTGGTGATGAAAGTCAGTTATTTTACCCTGGTCAAAATCAAACTGTATTTAAAGTCTGACTACTGGCTAGAATCCAGTGAAAACATTTTTTAAACGATTTAAATTGATTTACAGTTTGGCTTTTGGCCAAAAGTGAGAAAACCCTGATTGAGGTTATACTGGACAACGTACATTCTGCCTATTATTTTACTGAGATGGTCTTAATGTTTGGAGAGATGGACTTGATCACTCAGTTGATTGAAAAGGCAAATTCCTCCACTGTAGTCCTGTGTGTCGTTTCCCCTGGACTTGTAAGGCAACAGTACCCTCTATTGGCTGGAACTGCTGCCACATGCAAATGACAGCAGTCCCCCCCTCTTCTTCCTCTGCAGGGCCCTGATCAGCCCCCCTCCCCCTCCCCCTTCCCAAACTACCACCATCCCTACCTCACCACCCTCCCCCTTCTCACAGGGAGAAGCGGGGAAAGCAAGAGAGTCTGGTCTATTTCTTCTTCACTGGATCACAGTTTCACCCCCCCCCCACTCGTCCCCAACCCCCCCGGCCCAGAAATGTCTATCTGCTGACTCTATTTGAAAGTCAGTGTTAAATATGATTGATCACTTTCATTGTTCAATGTTGGCTTGTGGTATGTATCTCTTACATATGGGCGCTGGGATTTGAAGAGCCTTCGAATGAATAGATAATCGGTTGATTTTAGACCATATCTACCTTGGAATAATATTCACTGAGTAGTTATTACTGTGTGCGTATGTTAATGTTCCATTAAAGGCCATGCAAGCCCTTATTATAGATTCCCGGAACTAAAGGCAACTGGTACATGTTAGAAAAGTTCCCCCATAACGCTCACAGCGTGGGTCTAAGAGGGGGTCTTGAGCGTTTGAGAATTTGAGGACAAGCAAACTAGCGAATAGGCCCTTAAGCACAATTAAGAATATCAAAGTTGAAATTATTCCTTTTAAAGGGAAAAATGCTAATGATAGGTTTATTTAGAACAAGTTAACACATTCCGCAGCACAGTCGAGTACTCATTAAGGCCACTCCAATAGACTACTGGCAAGCTTAATCAAGCTGGATGCCTTTCTCTCTCTCTCTCTCTCTCTCTCTCTCTCCCTCTCTCTCTCTCCCTCTCCCCCTCTCACTTTCTCAAAAAGGGTTTATTTTCAGTGTAATTAACGTTACAACAATTATGTAGGGTTGGCGGTTAATGTATGATGGTCATTATTAGCAGTATATTGTATAATGAGCCCTAAAAACAAGAAAAAAGGCATCGTTTTGAACTCAAAGAGCCAGAAGTGTCTTGTCCTAATTAGGTTTGCCTTCAATTAAAGGATTTCTGCGTGAGTTGGCTTTCTGATGTCATAATAGGCCAATACAGGATATTACTTTGTGAAAAAGGACTGTAAAGTTGTTATAAAGAATTTGGAGATTCTGCTGTGAAGTTCATAATAATGGAAGATTCAGGGTTATATTTGTATATATATATATATATATATATTGAGCATGCACTACTATTTGATATGTCTTCAAAGAAAAATCTGAAAACCAAAGTTATCACAACTAACACTGTAAACCTACTGTAGTTACAATGAGGTTTAAAAATATGTTTTTTCTCTTCTTAAATGTGGTTGCATTATCAATAAACTCATAATTATTCCTCTCACTCTATTTCACTTTCTTTCCTTCTCTATGGCATTTGCATGGGCACACATGTTCCTCAGTAATGGCATGCCTTCTTCTAATTACCTGTCAGATAAGATGGAAACATAACATCTAAACAGTTTACAAGCAGAAGATGTGTGAGACAAGGCACCAAGAAACTCCTCATCTTCAGCTAACAGTCACCCCTCACCCCCACCACATAACCCTCCAGCCTTTCTCCATACCTCCTTCAAACCCCTGCTCTCTCCCCACCACCTCCAACCCCCTCCCTACCACTGAATGTGGGGCCGAGAGGCCAGCTAATAGTGATCTGCTCTCCAGCCTGGGCCAAATGAAAAATAAACCAGATTGGTGTTGCCAAGGGGGCCACCAGATCTCTTCAGAAACCCCCCCTTGGACTCCCTACTGGCATCGGCAGGCCCACTTGGGAGAGTCCCTGAGAGGGCCTTGGGGGGGGGGGGGGGGGGGTGGAAGGACAGGGGGCTAAATGCGATTGTTGTGGAAAGAAAAATGGCAGCTGAGTGTGACTAAATCGGTTTGCTTGGCAGCCGGACGGCAGGCCCACTTTCAGCGCTCCCGGGAGAAGGGAAACAAACGAAGGGAAGAATGAACAAAACGAGCTCGAGGCCCACCACCAAGGGAAGGAGAACTGAAAAAAATCGTTTGGCATCCGACAGAGAAGTTTTGCGCTGCCAAAGGCCTAGTATTCACAACAATTAGCTGCCTCGGATCCCCCCAGACTGACTAGTTATCCCACCTGCTAGGTGACTATTATTGGCGCAGACTTGTGTTTCTGATGAGCTATTTACTGTCCAATCTCAACTCGTTGCAGACGTTGTTGCTGTGGCTCATGGCCCTCACAAGGAAATCCTTTATGACAGAATCTAGACAACACAGGCCTGTAAACTCTGTCCAAACGCAAGAAACTCAACAGTGAGAAGTTTGGAACCCTAAACATACATATTTATTTCTGAAGTCGCCCCATATCATATAATGTTATAATACCCACCAAAATAAACGTAGCATTCTACTTCAAATGCTAAAATATCTGAATGATCAACTCGTACATACAGTACCAGTACTCTTACACATTCTGACACTAATAGTCACATGGGAACAAGTCTAACCAGTTGGAACAAGCCAGTTGCCCTAAAGAAAGAAGATTTGCACACAAAGTTTCTGTTCTTTTGGTTGAAAGGTGACAACAGATACCTTAAGTCATATTTACACAGCACAAGAAAACAATGTTCTCACTTGAATAACTTTGACCTTTGGAGGGAAATTGTGTTGCGTTGAGGACAAACACACACATACATTCAAGTGGTACCTATGATCTAACAGAGAGATAAAGTACAGAGATACCCACCCCACCACCTCCACCACCAGCACCACACACACACTTTGGTGCTGCATGTGACCGAAGCCGTTATTTACCTTTTAACTGCTGTAATCAGGTTGACTGCAGGCGACTCTTGTGTTAGGGCAGCTAGAAATGAAGACATCTGAATTCATCAATGTGATTTATGGTCTCCAGCCACGCACACTTGTGGATCTGCCGACTCACTAAACAACCAATCCTCAAACGATACCTTATAATTGTTTGAAGCTTGACAGTCTGTACCATTGACATGAGTCCTTATGATGCAATCACAGAAACGCTAACAGTTTCCATCATACTCCAATCATTCAGTCAGCGAGACGTCAAGCTACAGTATAACCAGTAGGTGTAATTGCTTGGCAAATAATGGGTGTTGTTGAAATATTACATTCCAAATGGATGGGATGCTTGTCTGTTGTTGCGGGCTTGTAGTGTTGCTGGGATGATTTGAAGGGGAGTCAGATAAACTTATTGGAAAGACGGTGAGATGAACTACACCTCGATCTGTTTGGGTGCTGAAATGGTTCCCATTCAAAACCCACAAGCATTAATATGGAACGGGCCTTGTGTTGCAGCTGCAGCACTCTTGAAGGAACGCTGTCCACAAGATTTAATATGTCTTGGGAAATGTGTTCACCTTGATCCAGCAGAGCATTAGGGATGTTGGGTACTGATGTTGGGTGATAACAAGATGGTAGAAGGTGCTCTAATTCAGCCCAAATGTATTTGATGGTGTTAAGGTCAGGGATTTTTGGTCAGGTTGGATGGTGCAGGCCATAAATCCTTTTTTCACACCTAAGTCAACAGAACGTTTCTGGAGGGATCTCTCTTTGCGCTTGTTATTTGGCCGCTGCTTTTCATGGCTATTTGATGGAGCTCTTAATTTTACTAGTTGCCATGCTAGCGCTGAAATTGTTGTTCTAGACCATTCTGTGCTTCAAACTTTGTGGAAACCATCCGGGGAAAGCCTTTTCCTATATCAGCTTAATCATGTCACATTGCTTTTCTGGCTGCATGATGAAGTGAAGTCAGTTGTAGAAACAAGGCAGGAACCAAATCCAAATCAATAGAAGTTTGGAATAAGAGGTTCAACAATCTGATGTCCACGTACTCAGAGGTGTCCTCACAGACACATACTTACCTATTTGCAACACAAAGGCACACACATAGAACAGGTTTCTATGCCCAGCCACACACCCACAGGCATCATTCTCTGAGGCTCTCACACACACCTGATGGTGAATAATGGCGTTGGCTTTGGAAGTGGGCAGCTCTGGCGACAGCCCCCAACGCCATCCAGCAACCATCAGCACTTTGGGAGATTAAGTCCTCCCCTCCACTACCTTTTGTAATCTCATCCTTCTCTTTTTTTTCCTTCCTTCCTTCTGTCTCTCGCTGGCTTTCCTTATCTAGTACACTCACCCATTCTTTCAATGTTTCTCTATTTTTCTGTCTCCCGCAGACTCGTCATCCCTCTCCTTTTCCCTGTGTCTTCCTCACTCTGTCATCATTCCTGTCTGCCCTATGGCATCTGCCCCCCCCCCTCTACCCAGCCCTCCAATACAGCCAGATCCTGGCTCTAGCCTAGCCCCCTCTTCAGCACCCCTCCTCACCACCCTTAGACCCGTATCTGCTTGTTTCACATTTCACCCCCTCGCTCCGCCATCTCTAGCCCAGCGCTGTGATTCATCACCACTTGGCGGGACTGGTGTGATGGCGGAGGTGGCGTCGGTGAACAGCAAGCAGCCCTTCTGTCACTGAGCTTTATCTACTGTCTCAATGTCACATCCCCCTAGCCTCCAGACCACTGCAGACCAAACCTGCTCACGGAGAGAGGGTGTATGCGTGCGTATGTTACGAGGGAAAGTGTGTGTGTCCAGTGTATGTGTATGTGTTTTAGTGTTTGAGGTAGTTGTCTCCCTCCATGTTTGTGTGAGTGTGTGTGTATGTATGCATGTGTGTGTGTGTGTGTATACCCTGTGTTCCAGCAGGAGATTTGTTATCCAGGGCTTGAGGAGGCTTCAGGCAGGGGTCCTTTTGAACACAGCACCTCATGTAAGAACACACAGATAGGGAAGATAATAAACTGTGCTAAAAAGGGCCTTCTCCGGCCATAACACATCTGGAAGGTGAAAAAACATATAGTCCATGCATGTAATTCAGCTTAATTTTACTGGTCACCGCAACATCGCAGGATAACCTGACTTGGATGTTGTGAAACTCTACGAGTCCCATCCTTTCTTCTTTTCTTCTCTCACTATTTGCTCAGGGATCTGAGACAGTAATTAAGCAGTGGCTTATTAACTGTCCTCCACTGCCCTCTTCTGGCCATACATCTCAAATACTGAGATTCTACCTGGCACTAACAGTTGCAGTAACAGCATACTGTGCAGAACATAAACACCCAAACTAAGGACGAGCTTTTCAGCACATTCTCTCATCGTATTGAAGTAGCCAGACGATATGTTGCCAATTCGCTGTAGAAGGCACGATGAAAAGAAAACAGCTCCACCCCTTCTGCAGCTGCTACAATCCTGCTTTCCTTATTGTATTTGTGAAAGCCTAACCCTATTCTTTTATGGGAAGGTTGAGAATTACCCAGTACAATTAAACATTCATAGAATTTCAATAATTCATGAATCATTTGTGTGTGCATGTGTGCGTGTGTACCCCTTTGGTCTAACTTAAATAGAAGTCCTTAATCAAGAAATAATGAGCGTGAGCTATGTCAACAAGAGATTATTTGCTGTGTCCTATTAGCAAGTAATGGGAGAGAATTAGAGGAAGAGCAAGACCCCTCGGTAGCTACTTCTCTCACCTCCACACACTTAAACACACACACACACACACACGCATGCACAAGCTGGAGGCATTACAAACTGTATAGGTTTCCTGATTGATTGGTTAGTAACCCCAAGTGGAACAGGTGGTCTGGAAGGGTTGTCTTCCTCTTGAGGCCAAAAAACGTCCTCACCGTCCTCTCTCTCTCTTTCTCCCCCTCTCTCTCTCTCTCTCTCTCTCTCTCTCTCTCTCTCTCTCTCTCTCTCTCTCTCTCGTGTCATCCCTCCATAGTTCATTACCCCTCGGTGCTCAGTATAGGTTTTTTACCCTCTTCCCCTCTTTCATCCTCCCCTCTACTCTCCGGACAGTGTGGGGCCCCTTTCCTGCCCGCCCGCCTGTCACTCAGGGAGAGAGGAAAGGAGAGAGAGGGGTGAGAGACGACAAAATCAGCTCATATCAAGTCTGATGGCCCTCACGTCCCCGCTTACCCACCGGTGAGCCTTGCTCTCCCCGGCCGGCCCACCGAGAAAGGCCAGTGCCTGTGTCCCTCCGCATCTGTGTCACACCCCCAACCCTGACCTAGAAACCACAGACCTGTCGCCAGTACCCTGTGTGTGTGGGTGTGTGTGTTTGTTAGAGTGCGTGTGTGTTCATTTCACCTCCATTCCTCCTCTGTCCCGCTGACCGGTTCGGAGGCGAGGCCCTGTCGGAGCTGCAGTGATGACAGGCAATGGCCGCTCAGGTGGACGGAGTGTGTGTGTGTGTGTACATGGGGTGTGTGTGTGACATGATGGCATGTGGCACGGTGGTCTCTCCAGCCTCGCCAGTAGCCTGACTGTCAGGCCGAATGTCTGCATCAGGGGAGAGGAATGGAGGGATGGAGGGTATAGAGAGAGAGAGCAAGCGAGAGAGCGGTGAGGCATGTCAAGAGTTCAACCTGGGAGGGAGAGAAGACCTGCCTTCTCTCAGTCCGTAAACTTGAGCAAAAAAGAGATGCCTACTTTTACATGAGACGTCTACTCACAACTTGGAGCTCTGTCACATGGTCACCAGGTATTATTTAAGCAGTCTTATGTTCCACTTGTAGTTTGATATCTCACTGTTGAGAAAAATCAACTGTCAATCTAAACTCATCCACAGTGAAACATAAGCTCTCAATCTCATCTCTTCTTCTCAGTCCTGCTGTCTCTACTGGATTTGTATGGCCTACTGTCTCGCTCCATCCCCCGCGTGTTTCTCTCTTTCTTTCTCTCTCACTCACTCACCCACCCACACGCTTCCTCCCTCCCCCTAGTCCCCCTCATCTCTCAGGGAGTCTCTCAGACAGGTCGTCTTGTCCCAAGGTTGCAGGTGCAGAGCTGAGGGCATTGTGTCCACTCTAAAGAGGTCACAGCCTTCTCAAAGCTCCCTGCTCCAGAGGCCATGTGAGGCCATGTAAACACACTCAAACACTCACAAATAAACACTCAAATACACCTGAAGGAGCATCCACACACGCAAACATTCGAACAATGACAAGCACATGCTTGCAGCTCATGCACATATGCATTCACATACAGTTCACCAAGGACTACATATCAAAATGAGGCACCTCCATATAAAACAGGTGTGGGCAAATAGAAATGTCTTGGTACATGTTTCCCAGTCACAACTAAGTCGAGATTGATACAAAAACTCACATTTAACAGTCACCTTGTCCAAATCCTTATTTATTTACAAACGTAGATGTACGTATGTATGTATGAATAACTACACATAGACCTATCTAAGACAATGTTTTTAAGGCACCTCCCCAGAGCAGATTTGGGCTCACGCAAAGAGCAGCAAAAGCTAATTCTATTATAAGACATTCCCATCAAATACAATAAAGTGCTTCCTTGGATCTTGAATTAACCAAATATATAAAATGCCATGAATAAAAAATGGCGGACAATTTTAAGCATTAGAAGTTTGATCTGCTTGAGGCTAAGCCGCCTGGGACTTCGTAGGAAGCAATTATTCATAAAAATGAAACGTCATATTAGTTTGTCTCTTTTCTAATTGGATTTCAGCGGGGGCGGGTTTTCATCTCTTTGTCAGTTGCTGGGCGAATGGGAGGGTATTCAAATGACTTATTCACTTCGGAACGTCAGTAAACATATTCGGTGGGCAAACGTCTAACGCTAATTAAATGGGCGGGGCTATGTACAGTTTTTCTTTCAGAAACCATCGGAGTGAACCTCAAAACGATCCAGAAAGCAGAAGAAAATGTATCAAGATGTAGCTTAGCTAGTCAGAGACTATTGTAAGTACAGCTATCATAGCAGCAGGCTAATGATTAATAAATGTCTCATGCATATTCATACATGTTGAAGTAATGTAGGCTTGCCATTATACAAGGAAACGATGCTATCGAAATTACTGCTACCAATCTTAGTTTGTACAGCTATAATGGCACAACTCGAAAAAGCTATTTTGATTTCCTAGCACTTGAACACACATCTACCAAGTCTCCCAAGTCTCTAACAGGCAAACACACCATATTTCATGTAGGTCTCCTTCTGGATTACCAGGTGCGTAACACTCTGGCTCCCATCACATACACCAGCTCACAAGATCCATCACACAGACAGTCACAGGTCAATGCAAGCCTCAATGCAGCCACATGCAAAACAAGGACATCCCTGTCTGTGTGTGTGTGTGTGTGTGTGCGTGTGTGTGTCTGTGTGTGTGTGTGTGTGTGTGTGTGTCTATGCCTTTGTATAACCATGCGTGTGTTTGGCTGTACATGTATGTATAACTGTGGGTATATGTTGCTATACATGTGGATTACCATGTTGTGTGTGTGCTTGTGGATATGCACATGTATAAGATGGTAGCAGTGCATGTGCTCTTGCAAATATGCGTGTGTATGAGGAGGCTTTTGTCCTGAAGTGTTGGGGAGGGACAGGGACAGTGGCAGGGAGGGCAGATCACAGATGTCCTTTGAGCGCAGACACACCTTGTTAGGGGTATTAGGATCAACACAGTGATTGATCTACATGTCAGGTGCCTAAGTGGAGCACTGGGGATGGGGCGTCCGCACCTCATTTTACACCCCAGGGTCAATTAAGACCTGTGTGGAGGGCGGGAGAGGGAGGGGGGGCATGGGGGAGGTGGAAGTAGAGGGAGAGAGCGAGACAGGAGACAGAGGGATGGGGTTGGAAGGCTGAGGAGGAGGGGTTAGAGGTAGAAAGAGATAAGGAAAACTGGAGAGCGAGGAAAGAGGCAAAGGTAGAGGAGGGCAAGATGGAGGTGACAGGGGTTGAGGGATGGAGGGAGGATGGAGAGAGGTGGAGGAGGAGGGTTTCGAACTCAAAACCTTCAGACGTTGGGCTGATACCTGTTCCACTTACTAGGACCGCCTCAGGCTGAAGGAAATGTGCTACCTCTGATAAGTTCCTGGGAGGCAGCAGAAAGTCTAAAGACCTGGATGCACTCTCTGATATCACTTCCCTGTTTGCTTTTCTCAGTCTCTATCAGTGTGCACTGGAGTTTGCAATACTTCCTCACCAGAGACATACTGCCACTCCCATACAGCTCTATTCATGACTCTGAGACACACATACACTTGCTCTCTACCCCCCTCCCCCGTCGCTCTCCTTTACACATACACATACACTTACTCTCTATCTCCCCCCTCACTGTCTTTCACACATACACACACACTTATTGTCTATCTCCCCCCTTCGCCCTCTTTACACATACACATACACTTACTCTCTACCTCCCCCTCACTCTCTTTCACACATGCACACTCAATATCTATCTCCCCCCTCACTCTCTTTCACACACACATACACACACTCACTCTATCTCCCCCCCCTGCTCTCTTTCACACATACACATGCACACACACACACTCTCCCCCCCTCTCGCTCTCATTTACACATACACTTACTCTCTATCTCTCCCCCCTCTCGCTCTCTTTCACACATACACACACAGCCTCTTCTCAGGCACAAACTCCATCTCTCTATCTTGCTGTCTCCTCCTTCCTCATAAACACACACTCTCACACCTCACACACGGACACACTCTTTCACTCGCACATTCGCCAAAGTCCCACGCCCACACACACACACACACTCCCGCTTGGTGATTCATTGCATAGTATAAGTCTGTCTCTGGTAGCGTTAAATATAGATGTCATTGGTTGGTACGAGCGTGTTATGAGAAGGCGTGATTAATGTCAGACTGGCCTGGATATTAGACTTATTCCATCACTATTAGACTAATGGCTCTTCATTTGATGCTGATCACCAGTTAGCCACCCAAGATAAAACAGCACTACACACGACGCAGGAAGATGAGAAAAACTGGTAGGGAGAGTCGAGGACAGATGTTAGCCGAGTAGAAAAGTGGAGTTTGTACAACTCAGTGCAAACGGTTCAGTAGAATAGAGACAATGCAGTGTGGAATAGCAGAGCTGATATAAAGGAGAATGTGTACATAAATAGACTGCTTTACACACCTTAAACTAGAATGGAGACAAATAGAGTGTGGGCCATACTGGACATTGGCATGGTGACATGTTGTGCTGTGAGCTATAGGCCAGGATCCATTTGCAGAGCTTTCATGTAGAAAACAATGTGACAAGCCAGATGCCAGGATACAGTACATATTCCCCTTTGTGTTGGCCGCTGGTCCCTTCTCTTGAATTTGCATTCACACCACTGCAGAGGACCCTGAAAGCCTTCTCCATCAACAGAAACAAATGAGGCTTCTCTCCTGGGCAGGTGCTTGCATCTCTTCCATCTCTCTCTCCCTCTCTCTTGCTCACTCGCTCTCTCTCTTTCCACGTCCTCTACCTTTCTCCCTTTCTTCTGGGAAGGAATAAGGCCTGGAAGGGGTTAACCCCCCACCCCCCTTGCCTGCCCCTGACTTTTCCCTCCCCTTGCTCCTTTTCTATCCCTCCCCCCATCTCTCTCCCCCCTCTGTCTCCCTGCATCCATTTGCAAATGATCTCGCTTGTCTGCATATTGTCACTTGCAGCCTACACGGCCATTCATCACCTGTCTGCCCGGCTCGCCGCTCCACTCGGCGCGCCCTCCAGACTTAATTGTTCCCTCTCTGACCTGGGAGAATAGAGAATGATGTTCCCTCTCTCCTTCTGCCGAATGAGGGGAAAAAAGGAAGGGGAGATAGGAGGAGGGGTGGGTGGAGAGGAGGAGGGGTGGATGGAGAGGAGGAGGGGTGGATGGAGAGGAGGGAGAAGGTGAAGGGGGCCCCCAGAATTAACAACTCCGTCTGGGACGGCCGTGCGACAACACCGGCCGCTCTCTCTCTCTCTCTCTCTCTCTCTCTCTCTCTCTCTCTCTCCTCTCTCTCTCTCTCTCGGTTGTGTTCTCTCCTTTCTTTCTCTTTGGTAATCATCCTTTCATTGTAAGTTTCTAGGCCACAGTCCTACACCTGAGGAGAGGGTTGAGAAGGAAGACAAAAGAATGCTGAGACTTAGATATTGTCCAGGCATTTTCTAAGCAGCAATTCCTCCCTGTGTGTGTGTGTTTGTGTGCATGGGGGTTGTAGAGACAGATGACCTATGTGCGCATCTGTCAGGGTAGGGGAGCGGGGACGCACGGTGAGCCTGGAAGAGGGAAACGTCTCTCTGACACACACACACAATTTATGGTCCCTTATCAGCATGCCATTTGCATCTACGTTCAGCTGGGCTGCACAGGCCTATTTCTTCTTCTCTTTCTCCTGGTCTTTTCTTCCCTCATCCCTCCATCGTTTCTACACCCTGTCTTACCTGTCTTTTTCTCTAACAATATCTGGGTTTCTATCTGCAGTTTTTTGTCTCTGACTCTTTCCCAATCTTCTAATTTGTGCTCATCTGCCATTCATTCTATCCCCATTTCGGTTCAATCTTTCCCCGTCATTCATTTGCCCTCTTTCCATCACTTTCCCAGCCCCCCCTTTCTCTGTCCCCATTCATTTCTGTTGGGAGTCATCGTCTCCCTTCCCTACTCTTGTTTTTTTTTCTGCATCCCTTTCATCTTTCTGCCACCCTATCTTCTCTTCCCACCCTTCTTTTTCCTCTTTCTTCTACCCTATCTTGTGTCTTCACTCTTTCTTTCAGTCACGCCCCCTCTTTCTCTCCCTTCTTCTCTCTCTCTTTCTCTGTGTGTGTGTGGCAGGTCATCCGGACCTAGCGCCACAATGCCCACAGGGTTTTTCCCATGCATCACTCTGCCTCTCCTTCTGCTGCTAAACATTCCCAATGCATTAGCAAAGACACGCCATCCATAATGCATGCGGTGGTTTCACTGTTGCAAAATACTATTTCCAGTTGGCTTAAATAGGATTAAAAATTAAATGTTGCTTGCTAAGGAGGAATAGCAAATCAGCTTGAACTCCTGCTACTAGGATAGAGTGAGAGTGGCCATTCAGGCCACGGGGGAGCAGTGAGGTTGCTTTGCGTGAGAGGGAGAGAGAAGGATAGAGACGTGTGTGCGTGTGTGCCCTCCTATGTGTCCACACAGAGGGAGACGATTCAGTTCAACCAGTGTTTTCTTCCTTGAGAATTCCCACAATGCACTCACTGAACGTCCGTTCGAACGCAAAGGTTCATTACGAGACGTCGTTTATATGTGTGTAACGCACAGGTTTGGGGAGGTCATTTCTAGATTCTCACCAACCTCCCTTCTCCTGCCATCGTTACTGTCCGCACACATACAACTGTGAATCTCACTGCTGCTGTTGTAGGTATCGTTTCCTCCTCTGTTTAAATGTTAAACAGCGGCCCACGTGTGGTGCTGGAGAACAACTCTGCTCTCCTCTGCCCAAGCAGAAAACTCGGAGAGAGATACAGGCAGACAGACAGTGAGAGAGCACATGAGTATTTTGACGTGAGTGCGTGCCTGCATGTGTGGCGACAAAAAGTGAGCCCCGCTCATCCTTTCCCGCTACGTTCCTCCATCACTGCATATTCAGCTGTCAGGCAGTCAGATGCTCTGATGATCGCACTTGTTACTCACACCTTCTTTCACCTGCCTCCACCTTCAACCCTCAACCCAAAGCAGCACTTGCCAATCACTTCCTTACGCATGTCACTTCCAGGAAGCATCGGGACGAGGACCTCGAGATAGGACCGGTCACGCAAGGCCAGAACCCCTTCAACCCCTCACGGTCTTGTACACCATCTCGTCAATAATAAATGGACACTTCCATTATAGGCTTTGATGCTGCCTTCAGGCTGAGGCAGGGCTACGTGTGCTCAGGGAGGGGCCGTGGGGAGGTAGCAGGGGGGTGGATCGTAGGACAGAGGAAATGATGGGACAATGTGACGTTGAAAGTTTGAATCGCAGGGAGGAGGACAAGGAGGGAGACGACAGTGTTCTTTTGTATTAATGACGGTGAGTCACTTCATTACCACTGTCCTTTGTGGTATTGCTAGCTCTTTTGTTAGGACAAGCAGGAGTCTTTAGCAACGTGATGGTATCAGTGATGTTGTCAGGGCAGGACGAACTTTTTGAAGTCTTGCTTACACCCTGAAGAAGTAGTTGTCGTAACTTTACAGAGTGAAAACGACAAAGTGGTCCTCAAATGTTGACAATGTAAACCGTTGCACTGGAATAAATCTAGCAGGCCAGGGAACTGA
The DNA here is from genome assembly GCA_036571765.1 of Plecoglossus altivelis. Classification (NCBI taxonomy): domain Eukaryota; kingdom Metazoa; phylum Chordata; class Actinopteri; order Osmeriformes; family Plecoglossidae; genus Plecoglossus; species Plecoglossus altivelis. The sequence continues at coordinate 13,789,271 of BROE01000009.1, read as the reverse complement.
CAAACTAACTGCAAAGTTTTGACATGCTTTCTTCTAATGAAAGTTGATTGCTTGAGAATCACTTGACTGTTATTAAAAACAAATGGGCAGACAGGAAATGTTAGAGATGCCTCGTGAGTCTGGCTCTCTGAGACAGGCTCGAGACAGTTTCCCCACCAAGGCTAGTAGAAATGTCTTACACATCTGAGATTTGGCATGCGAGATGAACAGCACTTTGCATCTGCGACCTAACCTCTGAAAAGAACAAACATTTATCTGTAAGCAGACGGAGTTTGAAGAAGATGCAGTTGGGGATAAGTTGAAGCTTCTTAAACACAACAATCCTGCCACCATCCATAGCCAGGTCACAAGCTAAAAGCGTTGCCCATCCCTCAGAACTTCTAAACGGGACACAGGAACGCTATTTGTAAACACTTGCATGCCAATGAGTTGTCTTTCCTGGCCGAGACCAAGGCCCATTGTATATTAATAGGGCGGGTGAGTGTATAATTCATGGAGAAGGATTACTTTGGAGCGCTGGTCCCAGGCCTGCTCCTTGTCCTCACGCTTGTGCTCCCTGCACTGACATGGCCCCTACTAACAATACTGGACATGTGCAGGACTGCCTCCCTCTCCACTGCCCACCCTAACGCCCATTATAATAATATATTCAAGGATTAAAGGGGTTTTATCTTGGAGTCCGATGAATTATGAATAGGAAATTTCAAAATTTAATTGCCCCGAATTAAATGATTCAAGATAATGTTTCTTTTATAAATTCGTAATAGGGCCAGGGGGCAAAGTAGGGGGAAAATACATTAAATAATACTTTTTACCCCTCCCAACAAAAGAAAAAGAAAAGAAAGGAAATGGGGATGGTGACCTTGTCTCTGTGGAGGAGAGGACGGGATCTGATAAGGAAGTAAAGGGTCAGGGAGTAGACAAAGAACAACACAGCACACAACTGAAGTGAGAAATGAGATGAACTTTAATCTCTGGCCCGTTCAACGTGGACAGATTTCTCGCAAGTTTGCTTAGCCTCCAAGTAGTCTGTACTGTACAATCTCCTTTATGCAGATAACAACTCTTAACTACTGCATTCTGGGAAGATGGAAAAGGAGTCTGTTGACAGTGGTTTATATTTGAATTGTGTGTATTGTTAGATTTGTGAGCTATAAGTGTCTACAAAGTTAGTCCTTATCACCTTGGAAAAGCAGCATATAGATTGGGTTACAAATGGGTGGAAAATGTAAACAAATAAAAAACAAGTACCAAATCATATTTTACACATGCTGCAAGTCATATTTGAAATGAAGTACTCAGACTAACACTTACAGCGTATACTGCAAACTGCCACGCAGCTCATCCTAAAAGCTAGCAACAGATCCAGAGAAGTAGAACCTTCCAGAAGCATTATCAACATTTCAGGCCAAGATTGAGTTTATATTCCATTTCATTCAGAAAATAGTTGCTCCTGTCTTGGCAAAACATTCGTATAAACAAATATACAAACTTAGGACTCCTCTACCAACACCACTAGAAACTGAAGTGAACACAGTAGCAGCACAGTGCTATACCGTGTGTCTAGCCTGACACCATGTTGCGCCAAATGTTAACACAAGCCAACGCTGCAAATCTAACAGTAACGGAAAGAAAAAAAGAACGAAAATTAGAAGCAGTCTAATATAGGATGAGTCCTGTTGAGATGAACCCATGGCTGTTCAACTGTCCAAATTAGAATGATTACAAAGTGATTGTGTCAAATACATGGATCAATTTACAGGTCATGCTTGGCTGAGGTTTGAATTTGGACCCCCCCCCCCCTCCTGACAGTATGGCTTTATCTCAGGCGAGCGTGAGCCCCTCGCCACTATGACGAGACGTCCTTAGGTCATTACTGCAGCTCATGAGCTTAAGGTACATTCAGAAAGTAATTAGCTTCAGACAGCTCAGTCACCCGCAACGTATACAACCTCCTTTGACTCAAATAATAGATTGTCACGTTTCAAACGGCTCCGACCTAAAGGAATCTGGTGAAGGGCAGAGATCTGCCTTGTGCACCAGATCTCTTCGTTTCTGTTGCAAATGCTATTAAAAGGAAATGGTGAGAAGAAGGTGAGATGGCAGTGGTGTCAGATGTCATAACCTGATCCTAGATGTGTAGTCAGACGAATAACGACGCCTGGGTCAAATATTAGGAGGAAGATATTGGAATATTAACTAAAGCAAACAAATTTTTTTGGTCTACCTGGAAGTAAGGGAGACGTCAATTATTAGTAAAGACATTTGAGAGGGTTTTCACAAACGAATTAACTCAATGTAAACCAGTGAAGAATTGTAAAAAAAAAAAAAAAAAGCCACGCTGGATGAGCAGACAGTGAAAGGTTCTGCCATTAGATTGATTTCAATTTGTTTCAGCTCCTTCTTTATTTCTGTGAGTCACTTATGAAAGACAAAAATAAATAAACAGTAAGGGGCTTCTTTTCCACAATAATAGATATATCTATTTACTATTCTCTTTGGGTTCGTCTCCAGTTCGTTGGGCACTTAGGCTGTTGACGTCTTTAGTGTGAGAAACAGCCGTCTCACGATCCATTTGGACATCCTGCTCTGGGTCCTCATCTTGCATTGAGTTAGCATTATTGCTTATGTCCAACTTTGAGGTAGCACTTTTGCTAACCTCTTGGGTTGAGCTAGCTAATTTACAAGCCTCCTGTAGGGGGCTAGCAACTCCATTAGCTTCCATAGTCGGGCTTGTATCTTCACTGGCATCCGCGGGCGGGCTAACATCTGTACCATTGATCAACTTCACATTCCCGTTGACTAAAGGGCCCTCTGTCTGCCCGTGACCCTGATTGAGGTCCTCTTCCTGGGAGAGGACCTCACTAAGACTCAGCTCCTGCTCAACCGCCTCGACCTCCTCCAGCTTGCGCAAAATGATCGGTATCTTGGTGTCGGCGTCCGCGTTCTCAAGCAGTGCGATATCGCTCTCCTCGTAGCGGGGCAACGGAGTGCCCTCTTCCAGCTGCTTCTGGAAATGCAGGCGCTTGGCTCGTCCGCTGGCGGAGGCCCTCTCCAGGATCTGCTTCTCAGCCAGGCGGAGCTGGATAGCAACACGAGAGTGGAGGGAAAGGTCGGGTTTCTCCAACTCACACCGGTCCTCCTGGGTAGACGGAAGTGGATAGAGGGCGTACCATGGAGAGACACCAGATGGGGACACACCAGATGGGGACACACCAGATGGGGACACACCAGATGGGGACACACCAGATGGGGACACACCGTGAGACAGGGTGTGAGCAACAGAGACACAGAGGTGGGGATGGTGGGGGAGATGGGGAAAGAAACAAGACAAAGAGAGAGCACAGACTCCTGTGTTAAACATCTGTAGTTTGTCAGTGCATGTGATTGGAGGGGAGATGTGGCTTAGGGAGTCTGCTGACCTCTGAGGAGGTCTTGTACGTCTTCAGGAGCAGGGCGGTCCGGGTCTCCAGGAAGGTCCATAGCTTGATCTCATTCTCCCAGCTCACGGGGAACTCTGTGTTGCCCAGGGTAAAGATCTTATTGATGGCATGCTCTCCAAGAAGGTAGTCCTTCAGCTCCTCTGCAAGGAGAAAGACACCAATGACAGATGCATTCAAGGACAAAAAAAAAAGATGTTGGGACAGTCTCACAGGAGTTCCTAGTAATCAGACATACATAAACACAGTACATTTAAGGTTAAGTGAAAGACTTATGTGATTATCATGTGATTCATCAGGGAAACCTACTTGGACAAACTCCAGCCCTCTGGAGGTTGGGTATTTACCATGACTGCACACTTCATCTTAACTACTCACTCCTCTGTAGCAGCCAGAGCATAGCTTCATTAACAGGTAAGCAAGTGTGAGCCTCCAGGGTCAACAGCTTAAATCATTAGCGGCTCACTTTCCAGGCCTTTTAACCAAACCAGTTTGATCAGAGCCATTACGTAATCACACTTTGATGACACAAGCTGAAGATGAAAGGTTTGGAGAGCGCCAGAGGCTAGTGTTGCGCGTGGTGCGTCCTAGTGTCACATCTGTATAGGAACAAGACCCCTATCCTGCTCCTCCCAGCTTCCCCATCCCCTTCCAAAAGGGGCTGGGGCCATTTTAAAAATTAACATGCAGCAAGTGTGTGAATAATATATGGTACTGGGCCTGAGGAGGAGGCCTAGCCTAAGGAGGACGTGGCCTCGCTCAGGCGCGTTTGGGATTTATGACACCGCCCGTGTTTCTGCATACAAGCTGATGAATATTTCAGGCCCCCGCGGATTGTTCCCTTCCACACATCTGGAGTCCTGCCTTGATCAATTAACCACCTAAGGGATCGGACAGTACGCCCTCCCTCCCTCCCCCCCACCACCGCATCCTTCTGAGCTCCTTCACCTCCACCTTCTTCTACCCTTTGTTTCCGCTCGACTCCAGTCTCCCGCAGGTGAGCTTGGGTGGGAGGCAGCCGCTCGACGGCGGGGAGCGTGACGAGCGTGCTGGGAAGGGTGTGTTGAGCGTGGCGTGTGGAGCTTGTGTGACCGGGGTTTGTGACCGTGGCAAAGACGATCCACTGGGAAAGTCCTTGTGCCAAAGTTTGAGGTTGGGTGTGTGTGTGTGTGTGTCTTACCCTCGGTCATGCAGAAGACCCTGAGGAAGGCCAGGAGTTGGGCGGAGATGGGGGGCTCGCTGCAGTGCAGGGCAAAGATGCTAGACCTAAGGAACAGAAAGTTACAAATATTATGATGAAAGCACCAAATAATCTGCATTCTAACATTTCTCTCATCATGTAAATGCAGTTGTGACTTGAGACAGTAAATCAACACCTTCCTGATGTGCCAGAGGTGGATGACCTGCTGTTACTGACACCCAAGTCACAAACATCGGCAGAAACGCATGGATCAGTCCAATAAACTCAACACAAGGACCATTTTCAATCAATCTATGAAGTTACAGGACTTAAGGGCAGAGACCAAAGAGATTAAAGAAGACATGGCTAAACTATAGCATCTTACCATTATGGTCACAGACAAAGGCAATTTCAGAGGGAAAATACTTTCCTGAATTTCAACTGAATTGATCAATGTAATAATTGACATGGCTGACATGATTACATCTCAAATGTATTAGAGGCCAGCTCCTGCAGTGTAACTATTGAATTACCTATGTGCCCATTGCGACAGTGAGACTGCATCCAAGCAAAGCAAATGACCTCTTTCTAACAAAACCTACTCTGAGACGACGGCCTGCTTCAGAAGGTCTTCATAATGCTGTGAGCAGAGCCCACGCTGTCACATAGGCCAGACACACAGACAGGAGGAGGAGGAGGAGGGAGGAAGCAGGCTGGGTGGATGGAAGGAAGGAGGAACGGATACGAACACTGGAAATTCCCTTCTCTGACATTCAAAGAGGCCCAACAAACAGCTGCTCAAAAGCAGGACAACCACCCTTTCATCCCCCTTCTCTCTCTCTCTCTCTCAGCTGACAGGGTGCTGTTGTCACTTCCTTTGAAACCATACATCACTGTATCTGTCTGTTTAATGGAGCACCAACAGCAACAATGGGGATTCTTTCATTTAATTTCCACTGTTGAGATTTAGCGTGTCATCAATAAGAGATTAAAAGGCGTCTGATTAAAAATGCCATGGAGAGAGGGCTGCATAATATTAGGGTAATGCTAAAATGATTAAGCTGGTTGGTGATGAAAGTGTTGGGGCGGACGTAAATGATGCATGCCCCTGTGTGGTGTGTTGAGAGGAAGTAGGCTGGCGGCGATGCTGCAGCGCTGCAGTGTGGGAGGGGCCTTACGCTGGGATGCCGGCGCGGGCCAACACCTCGGCCTTCATGGCGTACAGACGCTCGCTCTTGCTCACGCCCAGCTTGATCTTGACCCTGTCGTGGGCGTTGTCCTCGAAGAAGAAGCCGTTGTGGATGACAAACTCAGCGTTGGAGCGGGTGCCGTAGAAGATGTAGATCTGCAACCAGAGAGGGGGAGGGAGGGAGGGGGGGTGAGTGCAGGATTGGATGGGTGGATGGGAGGGAGGTCAAAAGAGAAAGGAGACCATAGTCCTTCCTAATGGGGGAACTGATTCTGAAAGGCTTCATTGGAGGTGGTTGGCCATGTGCTTGAGAAAGTGGGAGAATTCTAGTCATAGTGCTTTACTGAAGACATCCATGAGACATGGCCTTCTCTCTCTCTCTTCAAATACCCCACTCATACGTGGAATATAGACCGTAACAGGAGGAGTCGACAGTGAGAAGTAGAAAGCTAGAGAGAGAGAGAGGCAGAGAAACCAAACAGGCTGGTCCAACACAAACTTTAGTTTAACACAGTTCTTGCCATTCCACTGCCCAGACACTGTAATCGGACAATCAGATCAAGAATAAAATGGCAAGACTTTGGAGTCCCTCTCAGGTCCTGTACTGCAGCCTCCCGGCCCAGACAGCCCACCTTTCCTCCTGCCTGCCCTGCCCCCCCCCCATCTCTCTGTCCCTCTGAATCTTATCAAATAATTCCTGTTGTAAAGACAGACATGCAGTGAGAGAGAGAGAAACTGGGAGGGAGGAGTGTGTGTGTGTGTGTCAGGGAAAGCACTTGGCTGTAGAGAAGCAGCTGAGGGATTAAAGAGGAAGAACACCTGGCTCCATCCATCCCTTTCCTTATTTCCTCCCTCTAGCCTCTCCTTCTCCCCTCCTCCGTCTGAGCACATGCCAGGGCCTCCTCCTCTGGACCAGGCTGATAACGAACCCAACAAGCCAGTGTCTGCACGTGTGTGTGGGTGAGAGAGTGAGTGTGTGTGTGTGTGTGTGTAAGAGAGTGCGTGAGTGTGTGTGAGAGTGAGTGAGNTCTGTTTGTAATCTTGCAGCGCGACACATTCACACCTGTCGTCCTCCAGGTTGTAGCCTGTGGTGATCTGAACAGAGGGCAGAGCAAGCTCATCGATTGGTCGCTTTTTGGATTGGATAAGAAGTGAAAGGGATTGGTTAGGTGCTGGGTGGCTGGGAATGATTTCATGAGGGTATCTTGAATTCTCTGAGCAGGTGTCTATGAGAGGTGGTTGAACGGAACAAGGCGTGTTTTGGACAGGAAACCCTTACTATCGACATGACTGCAACAATGACTTGTTTCTCAGAGTAGAATACATTTCCTTGTTCTCAAGTGAGAACGTCAAGGGGACAATGACTTAAAAAAATAAAAAGATAAGTCAAAACAAACGGAGAATCGTTAGGGAAAACGTTTTAACTGAGCATGCATCATGCATTTAAAGATCACAAAATGAATACGATTCCCATGTACAGAGTTAGCGAGACCTGGAATTAAGGAAATTGAGTTGACACATATCATTTCTCAATAACAGCAAATCTGATGACGAATAAAGCAGATCCGCGAAACAAATGTGCAGAGGCAAGGCAAACGCCATTTCTTTATATCAAACCAAAACCAAGGGGAATACATTGAAACATCTTCCGATGCATGTCTTAACGATGCAGTTTCACATTTTAAGGACTTTCTTCCCCGTTAAATCTCATTAGAGGGCATAAACACAAGCTATGATATTGCTCTGCTTCAATCAGTCACCGAACACAATCAGAGCCAAATAATCCTGATAAATAGAAAACGTAAAAACAACTCCCTTGAGACGAGCGTAATCGCATGAGGAAATGATTTACAGATCAGGTGGCTTCACTGGCAAACTTGCCTTCTGCGCGCACGTGTTTTGTGTGAGTACATGCGTGTGTGTACAAGATGCCGGACAGAGAACCTGTGTGTGTGAGTGTGTCAGCGTGCTGGGACAGACTCACCAGGCCGTTCGTATGGTTACACATGTCCCACAGCGGGATGAGGGCTAAGGTGACCCGAACGCCATCTTCAGTGGGGATCTGGTTCTGACGGGTCATCACTGAGGAAACTGCCCATCTGGGGAGGAGGACCAATCAGGAGGAGGCTGGGTCAATTCTAATCAAAGCTACCACTCATTAATCAGGCATTGTGTATTCCAATCATGAGGGCCAATCACAAGCATTTCTCTGAGATCGGAGCAGGTTTGATACAATGGCTCTACAGAGGAGCAACACTCAGGCATTTTAATATAGGACGAAGCTGGCAAGACTGATACACATAAACAAACTGGTTTGGTGATGCCAGGCTATCTGTCAATTGGAGACTTCCGTGGAACGGCTCTCATCATAAAATCGACCATACGGAGAACACCCACATTCAAGGTGAATCTTAAATCATGGTTTCGGTCATGTGAAAATATCAGCCGTTCATTTAAGAGATCAAACTATTATCTGCCGTATCTTGAGATAATCTAGGAGTGTGAACAGAAAGGCGATTGCTGACAGAGACTCAGGGGAAGTGGGGCGCCGGCACTGCAAGAGGAAGCCGGACACCTTTTTCCACGCCGCGTTGCCCAGCAGGAGCAGAGACTTGCATCAGAAGATGGGAACAACAAGGGAGGGGTGGATTGTGAGGCGGGGGATGAAAAGAAAGCCGTGGCAATAAATTATTCCCTCAAAGATAATTTGACTCTTAATGAAAGAACAATGAGAACAAACGCCCTCATTTTTGAGGGCCCATCCTGGCTCCTGGCTCTTGGCTGCTGCTCTAGATTCTTGTACTAACACACACACAGGCAGGTTTTAAACAAGTACGGAGAGAGGGGGGAGGAGGGATACCTTTTTTTTTTTTTTTTAAACAATAAGCACACGCACGCGCTCACACACACACCCACCAACCTGTAGTCATCGAACGTAAAGGCATCCTTCAAGGGCAGCTTAGTGGCGGTGGGATGAGTCTGAAGATTGAAGGTGAGGAGGACAAAAACAGAGAGGAGGCCAAAGAAGAACAGGGGAGAGAGAGCAAAAATAAAAACACAAATCAGTGGGTGAAATTTCATTATGCGTGGGGTGGGGGCCCAACGTCCGCCTAACAAGGGTGTGGGAGTATGGGGGAGAGAGGGGAGGGAGGGCAGTGTGTGTGCGAGCATGGTCCATCGACGCATGGGGCTGGGGGGGATCAGGGTGGCGGGAGCCCCCCATACATCACTGTCAACTTAATTTGTTGTGCCCAGCAGCCGTCATAAATCTGCTTCATCAATTTGAGGAGGGGGGGAGGGGGGGGGGGGGGCTGACAAGACACACACACACACACACACACACACACGCACAGCAGAAGCGCCACTTGAATCTACATTTTAAAGCTGCGGCCGCGGTCGCCCCCAAGGGCTCATTTGCAATGAGGCTGAGCTGCTGCTGGTGAGCTGGGGTTACCTGGCGGAGGAGATGGAGCGAGGGATGGAGAGAAGAGAGGGCAGAGCAAACGAGCGAGAGGGGAGCGCTAAGGAAGACAGGAGGCAGACAAAGAGCAGAGAAAGAGGAAGGAGAGCTGGAGGGAGAGGAACACGAGGGTCTCATTCTGCCTCCTAAAGCTTCTTCTCCAACATGCAAAATGAGCAGGAAAATGGGCCTGGATCAGCTCTTGGAATGTACAAGAGAGGCATTGCAGGGGTCTGACTCTACTACATGCACATACATGTGTCCTGGATAGGTGTGTGTGTGTGTGTGTGTGTGGTCTTGGCACACCGCAGACAACAGATCAGGCTACAGTTCTGTAGGTTGACAACAGGCTTCTTGTGTGTAATCCATCTTGTCAGTGCAACAGATTTGACCCAGCATCATGCCTGTCGTGTACAAGGCTGCTGTGTGTGGACACCCACACCCTTCAGAACCAGACAGGCAGAGACAGGCAGGCAGACACCTGGTTAAGGCAGGGGTGGCAAGGGGTAGTAACAAGTGGTCACATCATATTCCTCCACAAAGCTGGATGCTTGGGCACTGACCCTGACTCAGAGCTACAGTAAGGGGAGGAGACTCAGTCTCCTAGCGACAGCATCCGACCTCCAGCAACGCAATTGTTCACTTGTTACCAAAAGTTGGCAAACTGAGCCCCCCCCCTTAAAAGAAGAGAGATGAGATGGTTGAGGGGGAAGGTTGATGACACTAACTCTACACTCCATCTACTTCTACAATGCTTGCGTTGGATCTTCGTTGGCCTGCGTTGGATGCTGGATCTTCTACGTGCTGCCTCTGACAGTCATCACTAGATAAGAGGCTGATGGTAGGAGGAGGCTGAGGGGAGAGAAGGAAGAAAGAGAGGAGAACAGGGGGAGAGGGAAGGAAGGAGAGTGCCTCCCACTAGCATGGCACAAAGGATAGAGATGAAGGAGGGGAGGACAGGCAGGGGAGAGCGATTGTAAGCAAGGAAAGAAAGGATGAAAGAAAGAATGACAAAGAAAGTAGGGAAGAGAGAAAGAAGTTCTCTGGTTCTGGGTTCATGGTGAGTTCAGTACTAGTCTGTGGGGCCAAACTGCTCTCAGTACCATAATGTCACCCAGAGAGCTGGGCCAGCCTTCCAGTTAGCTCCGAGTTTGGAAGTAGACAAGCCAGACTTGGCCTGACACAATCAGAGGTGGTTTTTGGTTTTTGGTCCACAAGTGAGATGTCTGGTGGTGGTGGCAAGACACACACACACACACACACACACGGGGCACACTGGTACATGTTGAGCTCTTGATGCATTAACATCACCAGGCAAGGGTCATCCATCATGAGCCAGTGTGGTGTGTCCACCGCGTGATTGTCGCCCCCTGTACCTTGCTTGATATGTATCGGTTTGTAGCTGTTCGCCACCCCTCTGTGTGTGTGTGTGTGAGAGAAGAGGAGGGGAGAGGGAGAGAGAGAGCAGGGAGAACGAGGGGGCGCGGAGGAAGGTGTGCTCCCCATTGTGAGACCGAGAGAGGAGAAGAACGAGAGAAGAGAAAGACACAGTCTGGGAGGGGGTCGAGACGCGAAATGTGGAGTGGTCTTAGAGGACCAAAACAAGGTCTGGCGTAGCTCACAAAAAGGATAGAGCAGCACAGGCCAGGGAAGAAGAAACAGGTGGAGCTGGTGGTTAGGAGAGGAGACGAGAGAGATACGAGGAGCGAGACGAGCGAGAGACTTGAAGAGGGCGACGAGAAAGCAGAGAGACGATAGAAAGAGAGAGAGAGAGAGAGATGAGGAGAGAGAGAGAGAGAGAGAGTGAGAGAGACGAGAGAGAGAGAGAGAGAGAGAGAGGAGAAGAGAGAGAGGAAGAGAGAGAACGAGACGAGAAGAAGAGAGGAGAGAAGAGAGAGAGAGAGAGAGAGACGAGAAGAGAGAGAGGCGAGGGAGATGAGAGAGAGAGAGAAGACGGAGAGAGAGAAGAGGAGAGAGAGACAGAGAGAAGAGAGAGAAAGAGAGAGAAGATGAGGAGAGAGGAGACGAGTAGAGAGAAGAGAGGAAGAAGAGAGAGAAGAAGAGAGAGAGAAGAAGAGACGAGAGGGAGAGAGAGAGAGAGAGAGAAGAGAAGAGAGAGGAGGAGAGAAGGAGAAGAGAGAGAGAGAAGAGAGAGAAGAAGAGAGAGAGTAGGAGGAGATAGAAGGAGGGAGGGAGGGAGGGAGGAAGTGGTCAGGTCCTGTCAAACAATTACTGCGTGGAGACCCCACGCAGAGCAAGTGCTCGTAGGTATCCGGTCTTAGTAAAAAGCTACTAATTGGTTCAGGACTAGATACAAGATACAAGGCAGCTATGATGTCATTAATTCACTAGATTAGACATGAGTAGATTACTGATGAACGCCTTGACTGGTGGGTCAAATACGACCGGGCCAGTATTTTGGCTAATCCCTGGTGAGAATTTTAGAATCAGCATGGTGAAATGATTTAATTACATACTAATGCAAAATGCAGTGGATGCAAGCCAAGGTTCTGATGAGTAAAAGCCTAAAGCTCATTTAGCTAGGTTGTGTGTGTGTGTGTGTGTGTGTGTTACAGGGTGTGTGTGTGGTACAGACAATGATATCTAGGAAGCACTGAAAAAGGGATGGAGAGAGAGAGAGAGAGAGAGAGAAAGATACAGAGAGAGTATGGAATGAGAAAGAGAAAAGGATGTCAGAAAGGTAGCAGAGACAACACCGATGGGACACCTATTTCTCAACCCTCTCACTCACTCTCACACACACTTCCAAGGTTACTATGCATTCCATGCATACCAGGGGTCACCTTATCCTTTCACAGCCACACATAAACCATGGAACACACAGATCATTCTATCACATGCCATGTCTGCGGAGGGGTAGGTGCGTATGGGACGGGATCAGACAGCCACACTGTCTTGTTCCAGTCCAAGGCCGGTGATTTCTATCCCTCTCTTCATCTGTGTGTGTGTGTGTGTGTGTGTGTGCGTGCATACATTGAGGGGCAGCTAAGGTGGACTGGGCAGGGGGCTGGCGGTGGGGGCAGTGTAGACAGGTCCTCTCTCTGTCTCCTATTCTACATGTAAGGGAAGGTACAATCAGGTCAATTCAATTCAAAGCCAATGCGACAAGCTAATTTTCCAGCCCGGTCATCTGCAGCCGCCTCAAAGAGGAGAGAGGGTGTCTGTGTGTGAGAGAGAGACGGAAGGAAAGAGAGCGAAAGAGAGAAGGGGGGGGGGGCGCTGACATTGGAAATAGTCATTACACTGACACCAGCGGCCCCAAACCAAGGGACAGGAACGAGGGAGGGATGGAGAGAGGGATAAAAAGAAAAGAGGAGGGTTTAGGAGAAAAGGAGGGAAAAGAGGAGAGGTTAGAGGAAGACAGGGGTGACGAGAGGGAGCACAGGAAAAAAAAGGGTGGATGAAATGAAAGAAACGTAGCTGAGGTGACAGGGACGTGCAGACAGACAGACACACACACACACACACACACACAACCCTCTATACAAACGCAGAGTGCCAGCCAAGCGAGAAGGAGAGATGGAGATAGGAGAGAGAGTGAAATGTTTAAATGTCACCTTGTACACTTAAAACTATCTTGTCTTGAAAACAATCGTGACCAGTCAATAAGACTCTCAGTTCTCTACGAATGTACACCAGCCCATTACAATGGCAACTCCTACAGGTGATCCTTCAAATATGAATCTATTTAGAAACAATTCTTTTCATGTTTGGCCAGGCATCTACACATATTGTGGCCACTACTGTGCACATAAAACAAGTGAGGGGTGGAGAGAAGGAGACAGTGGAGAGAGAGAGAGAGAGGCTGGGAATGAGGAAGACAGAGAGAGAGAGAGGGAGAGACATAGAGATGAAAACAGAGAGACAGAGAGAGAGAGAATCACTGTAATAGTTTAGTCTGGATTTAGCTACACGATGTCAAAGAAGCAGCTCTGTTCTTTAACTCGCCGCTACCATCTAGTGGCCAATATCGAGGAACTGCACATTGCTCACCGGCTGTGAGTGATCTCAAATAAGCCATTTGTCAAGCCTTGATTTGTGCTTCAGAGACTAACTGCCACAGACTGTGAAATCTAGAACAAATTCTGAACAGGACTTGGGCTATTTCCACAAATGTATGCTTTTCAAGGGCTTTGTCCGTGTGTTAAAAATTGTTAAACCAAATAGTTTTAGTCAATTGTGCAAATCGAACATCATCCACAAACTAAGTTTATTCAAGATCTTAAAATAGGCTATTCAAAAGAGTTGATGTTATAAATAATTAAACTGACAATACCCTCCACAGACAACTAAAATGTAGATTTTCAGGCAAGAATGACAGCTAAGGCAAGAAAACTGGGAGAAAAAAAACATGAAATGTTTCCATTTCATAAATGTGAGGCGCTTCATCTTGTAAGCGTTGCCTGATTAACAGTCAACCTAATGAAGACTTCAAAAGGCATTCCAAGATCCAGAACTCAAAATAATTGAGGAGAGAAATCATTCCAGAACACACAGAGTGAAGACCAAAGGAGAATATCCAGGCTGATCCTCGATGTTTTGATCAGAGCAGAGACAGAGCAACTGTCACTCTGACGCTGTGTTTTAATAACGCCGCATTAGCATATTTGGAGATTTGCATCACAATACATCAGTCTAGCCAACATTTAAGACGTCATAATAAAAGGGAATATTGCATCGCCTCTCTGTCTTCTGTGTCGATCGCGCCGCTGGAGATAAACCGGACGTGGAAACGTGGATGGAAAGAAACCCTGGGGACTATTACTGTGCTTCAGCGAGACTGAGGTGAACACATCTGTTGTTTAGCATCCTACTGGAGCCATACTTTGCTGACTGGACTGCAAACACGGGCCACAGAACAGTCCAACAACGGTTCTAGTGTTACATGTCAGATCAACCTGCTCTACCACTGGACTAAGGTTTTCAACACAGGCAAATGTGTTCTGGAGTATTTGAATGAATCTGAATGGATCCATCTAATCAAATGAAGTCAAAGTAGAAATGGGGTTTATGGCTGCAGCTCACATAGGCAGCTTATGTAACATTCAGTGCTATGGGTTCAGCTCAGTTGTAGAGCAACGGACATCAGTTCAACATGTCCCAGGGTCAGATCCTCTCTTTACATCACTTTGCATAAACGCTTGTCTAAAATAAACATAGGATCAGTTTAAATGATTTCCCCCTTCCAGTGAAGGAAAAGTGAAATGTCTCCCCCTGGTGATGTTGTTGCAGTACTACAAGGCCAGGTCCCCAACCCCCCAGCTCCATGTGTCATTGGCAGCTTATCAGAGGCCTGTGAAATTGAGTGCAAGAGGGCACTCTAAACCTGCTCCGAGTCCCTCTCTCCCCTCCACCCGTCTGCTCTCTGCTCCAAACCTGGAGCCAGACAACCTCTTACTGCCTGATTCCTCTTGCCAGGCAATAGACATGCTGACAGACAGGTGAAGGCCGAGCGAGAGGGAGAGGGGTGAGATAAGGAGGGGACAGCAAACAAGGGAAGAGAAGTGTATGAGAGAGAGGGCGTCATATGGTGAAAGAGGGCAAATGAGGGAGGGAGAGAAAGAGGGAAAGTAAGTGCAGCAGACTGAAATGCAGACACCAGATTTGGTGAATGAAGAAGTTGTGGTTACAACTCCTCTTTGATGGGACTTGGGCCAGGACCTCAAATACAAGGTTTATTTTAAATCTACAATGAAGGCACTCACAATCAGGAAACTGTGGGCAAACCAGGGAACTGTGGGCAAACCAGGGAACAGTGGGCAAACCAGGGAACTGTGGGCAAACCAGGGAACAGTGGGCAAACCAGGGAACAGTGGGCAAACCAGGGAACTGTGGGCAAACCAGGGAACTGTGGGCTTAAGGACACTAAGTTCAGACGATGCAAACCACCACTCCCCCTCCCTCCCCCACAACACTCACATACACGCTCACCTGGACCACCTTGTAGAAGTAAGCGTACTGGCGCGCTGTGTTCTTATACTGGCTCAGCACGTCCTGCACCGCCTGTGTGCCCAGCAGGTGGCGCACCTCCTCCTCCTCGAAGTACAGCGGCGTGTCGTACTCGGAGGGCAGGGTCTTGATGTAGGGCAGCCACGGCGAGGTGGGCTCCGCACGCTCGCACAGCAGGTGCAGAGCCAGCGTCACGTTACCCATGGCCTGGAGGATGCGGTCCTGGCTGTACAGGGGGCCTGGATGGGGAGAGCATTTGCCAAACATTTGTGTGTGTGTGTGTGTGTGTGTGTGTGTGTGTGTAATACGGGAGGGTACTGTGTATGTTGGGACTGTGTGGGTCGGCCATGGAGAATGGCACGCCACTAACAGCGCTAGAGACAAACGTGTGTGTATGTGTATGTGTATGTGTGTGTGTGTGTGTGTGTGTGTGTGTGTAACAGCGCATGGACCTACCCAGGACTGAGTTCTTAGCCGACTCCACGGTCATCAACATGCTCCTGGGAATCCACAGAAACAGCTCCTCTGCCTGCCCACACAACAAATTAGACCCTGTTTACATTGGGCTCCTTTAGCAAACACAACTACAACCTTAGTATTGGATGCGGTTGGCCATCGATCAGCCCTGGGAGAACGGGAGCGAGAAACAGAGAGGAGGACAGGAGCCAGATTAGCACGCCTTTGTTGCATTGACCGGCCCCAGCAGCGTGTTTTTTATTTATTTTTTAAGTCGATGAGGGCTGATTGGGGGTCATTAGGAGGAGAACTCCAATAAGGGTGCCTCCTTCCTGGCTCTGCTAATGGAGGAGCTGATCAATCAGTGGTAACTGGGGGGGAGGTGGGGTCTGGAGGGTAAGCATCAGGTCAGCTCATCGAACATCAATGAACATGTGTTTTACTTGAAACTGGTGAGAGCGTGTGTTGTGCGAGTGGGAAGGGGCTTGCACTCGGAGCTGGGCTCCGCAGGGCGGTTGCGGTCGCACCTTGATGTCCCTGGTGGCGCGAAGGCCGAAGCCCTCCTCTCCAAAGTTGGCGATCTGGAAGCCGGCGCAGGAGGCCCCGCTCTCCTGGGCCCAGGCCATGAGCTCAGAGAAGTAGTCTTCCCTGCTGCCCTCAAACATCACGGAGAGTCCTGGGGGAAGGAGGGGAGGATAGGACACACCCAAGTTTTACCTGTCTCTCGGTGTTTGTGAATCTGTGATGCGTTAGAGTGTTTCCATCCGTATGTATGCATGAGTGCATCGCAGCCTACCTTTCTGTTTCTTGCGGATCTTCTCCACTAGAGCTCGTATCTGGACATACTCCTCCCACTCTTTCCCTGGAGAGGGGGCGGCACTGCTACACTCTACACGCACACAGGTTAACGTACACACACACACACACAGGTAAATGCCCGCACACACCTTAGCCAACAGCTTCAGCTGGTACACTTTTGATCAACTAGTCAAAAGATGGCTATTAGGCTACATAGTAAGAACTGTTATTAGGCTGTTCATATTACCATTCATCTGAGAATACAATTTGATAAACTTCCTTATCAAGGGTTCAAACTAGAGTAGGACATAATCAGTTTCATAAACAGGTAGAGAAAGTGATCGTCATCAACTCAGTGGTCATTTAAATACTCTTAATGGAAATACATGAAACAGCACTCAACTAACACTGCCATCGCATTTGAACACAAACGCTGGGTTCTTCGCCGAATAATGCTACTGCGATGTTCATCACAGGAAGTGAGGGAGGAAGTGGTTAGGGAGTGTGTCAACAGGCTGATAAGGAAGTTCACGTACTCTGCAGGAGCTCAGAGATGAGGTTCATCATCTCCTTGGGGGACACGGCGGCCGCGGCGCCCGTCCCTGACTTCTGAGTCTTCACTCGACTCTTCTTTCCCATGATGCAACTGGACAGCAGGGCAAGGGCAACGGGGCTGGGGAAGACAGGCTTAGAGTTCTTACTATATTATTCACCGACTTGCCTTTAATCATACAAGTCGACGCCAGGGGGCCTCCAACTGTTTCCTGTTGGTTTGGGCTTTTATGTTGTTGGAGACTCGCTAGCAACGGCACAGAAGTAATGAAGAAATGAAAAATGGGAATCGATTCCCCCGCAGCCGGGCATTGCCAGACACATTTGAAAATGTGTTTTAGTCTGAAACATCTAGGTTATTATCAACAGGCGCAGAACAACGTGCCTCAGGGTATAGTTGGATAGATACAATCAGACAAAGCAACAAAACATCTTAGATGTTTACAAAACATCCTCAAAGGCGCTCTTCTGTAGAGTCGTCGTAACATGCCCCTCCCCGCATGTTAGTACGGCAGTTGTAAGTGGCCCAGCACTACTCAGGCTGTGTGAGAATCTGTTTCAATGGGAGGGTGGCCAGACCTGTCTGAGCAAATACATGATGAGCATGCAGATTTCATCTGATTCCCAAGCTATATCTCCCCCCCCAAAAAGGTCTGGCATTGCTTTACGCAATGTGCACTAGAGGGCGCACGAGAGCGACTCTTACTAGCAAACAGCTCAGTGACCAAAAGTGGTAGGACATTTGTGTTAATCTTGGCACAGAATATCCATTCAAATATCCTAACTTTCCATTTGGAAATGAAGGGTGGGGGGAATTGGTGATGGAAATCATAACTGGAAACTCAAGTTTACCATGACACAGTTTCAGTGCTTGAGAAGATTCAGGCTCTAACTAACCCCATTTCAGGGTTGCTTCCTCACGCTTTGCAGGCAACNACTATCACTGTGCCATCCTGGCATCGCAGTCGATCTTGTGACACAGACACATAGGTTATTCATGAAGACCCACTTGTGCAACTTCCTTGTTGCAGCAAGAGTCAATCAGGAAAAAGGAAAAGCAAATAGTCCAAACTGTAGACTGCCTCAGGTCAGGAAATGTTCTTTCACATTGCACAGCACAGTAGTTAGCACAGTAGGAGGCCTACATGTCTCCTGCAAGTGTGACACTGAAAACGTCTGGTGTAGTCTAGTCTATCAGGTTATAACATAGGGAGGGATTGGTTCTGTCAAACTAAAGTTTAGCCATAGCCTTGGCTACACATGCAAAAGCATGGTGGATACAGTAACACTGGCTAAATTTAGCCTGGGTTAAGCGACACGGACAATGCGGTGCGTTAAGCAGTGTTTTTAGCATAGGAGTAATGACGGCTTAGAATAGATTGTGTCAATAGTCAGTTTACACTATAAATCTGAACCTTAGACCATTTCCACTGGGCATCTTAGCAAGTGGGCTAATGTTGATCTACCTAACCCTCTGCAGCTGCTCTCTCTCCCCCCCTCTCTCTCAGACCAACCCTCCCCCCTCCACCCCCTCATTCTCACTCTGTCACCTGCTCTTCTTGCAAGTCTTTGCTAAAGCTAAAAGCAGCACCACTGCTACAGGCCAAAGCAGTGTGTTGGCAGAGCAAGGTCCTTCTGCAGTTCAAAACCAAGTCGGTCCCACCACTCTTGACAATCATTCGTCCCTTGAGTGTGCCAGGAATGTCACAAAGACATGCATGTCTATATTGATATCTGATGCCTGGATACAATAGGTCAGAAATACGTATTTCAACTCCAGCAGATGTGCGAGTCGGAGGGCTATGTGAAGCACCAGTTGCTCAAGGCAAACAGACACACAATTGCAGCTCATGTCACTTTACAACATGTTGTATCCACAGACAAAATGCTGCAGGCTAGACAGCTGCTGCACCCAGTCCCAGCAATCTCACAGCCAAAACCCCAGTTTTACCTGATTCTTGGCATTTGACTTGAAAGTGCACTTCTACTGTTGAGATGGATCTAAACGCTCCAGCATCACCTACTAGCATCAGATTTACGACGTTGAGGTCTGAAAGCTATATTTAAAAACTCCAGTTTTACTCAAGTTTGGAGAGCTACGATGCTTAGCCTAATTCAAGGTTACATCATTATGAAGACAATAACACTTGAAATGGTTAACACGATGTTTAGAACAACCCAACACTAAGGCTCCTCTGTCTCCCGACAACTAACACTCAAGCAGACAAAATCTTCGCACTCTTTTCATAATTTTTGGGCAAGGGCCATGGCATGGGCAAAGTTCAATCTGGCAATGACTGAAAGGCTGCCAAAAGTCCACTCCACCAACACAATCAACTATGCACCCATTATGGACGAAGAGAACACTGCTGTCTATGTGGTCGGACCAAACTTTAGCACCAGAAAGCCGAGGACTGCCATCTCGGTGTGGAAGGGATTCTTTAATGAGGTATCTCTGCCAACTGACAGCTAACAACTGTGAATAAAACAATGTGAGTCTACATAGTTTCACCAAATTAAAAATGATGATTTTGTAATAATGGCAACAATCAATTTTGCACGAACATATCGTATCGTTGATATTATTCAAGCGAGTACCAATCTGCTATAAAGAATGTTAATCTGATCATTGGGACCCAGGTAAACTAATAGTAGCGTGAGTTTCTTAACTTTACATTCATTGCACTAGCTATACTGATCACTGGGGAAAGTACCAAACTAGCTTAGCTAGTTACCCAGTAGCTAGCGAGCTGAATCACGCCCATCAAATACGACATCTAATTGGACTAGATTGCTCAACTCTGCTAGCAACACACGAGCCCATTCATTTAAAACCACGACGTGGTTTGAATTTACATATGCTAGCTCACTATTACCAATAACGATTAGCTCACCTAGCTACTGACAAATTGAACTAGTGGAACAACCAGCGGGCATTAGAGTTAGCCAGCTAGCTAATCTGACTGGCTCTTTACTGTATTATGTTGCTCCCTCCCTGCCTGTCGGGTTGGTTGGTTCGCCTGTTTGCAAGCAACACTCTTTGACTGAGCAGCAATGCGTGCAATGGTGATGGCAGGCAGCTAAAGCTTCTAAACATTTACAGATGTTAATAATGATTGTGCGGACATAATTTATTTTAAAACACTTTGCAGAACAAAGTTACCTTCTAATTGACAGCCGATCCTCCTGTCAGACTGGAATTCAATCCTCTTCCACAACGTACAGCAGTGAAACCAAACCTGATGTTGAATTTTAAGAGCCACGCCCGTAACACAGTTTTGAAAGGATTTGATTGGATCAATAGGATTCTACGCCCACATAAACAAAGCGTTGATTTTGGAATCCTATTGGATACTGAACGATGGGCGTTGCTTCACTAGGTTTTCGGTTGGCTGTAGCAGAAGCAAACGTCAAATGAATTGGTCAAAATGGCCGGCAGTATCTCCTTACTGCATTGGCCAGTTAAAATGTCATTCATTTAATCGAGAAATTATACATGGGCTAAACATCCATAAACATCCCCTTTATGGTTATGATTGGAGGTTTACTGTAGTGGGATTCAAATGACCATAAATGGTAACAATTTAGACTATATGATTTGTTGAGAAATATGCCAGTCGTTGATTTAAAAAAGGCATGCCCATCCTACACCAGGAATTCTTACAATTAGGCAAACAGTCAGGCGGTCAAAGCCCCTGAAGTGTCACAATTCACTGTAAACACTGTTTAGTGACCGGTAGCAGCCGGGAAGGAAAGATTGAGAAAAAGACAATTAGAGCTAGCGTCATTATACATGCAAATAAAGTTAGGGATTGATGTACGAGTTGCTTAACAGGCATATTTAATGACAACACTTTGACTTTCGATTCTGCTTAACTCTCACAGGACAACCGGTGAAGCTGTCACCCAATGTTATTCGTTATATCATTGCTGTGTACTAGTTCTAAAGGATGCTGTGGACTACGTGATCGACTTGATAGTTCCCAGTCGTCGCAGGTCCCTATCCTATTTGTTTTTGGTCGGTTGTCTTGCTTTTGGTCCCCTTTACTTATCTTCCTCCTCATGACGTCACCTGGATGCTGTTGGCTATGCTTCAATGACAATGTTGTAGAATATTGTTAATAAATTCAATATGGCGCCTTGCACTCAATTTCCAGTGTAAACTGGTGTATGGATTAAAAATGCTTTCATTGAATGGACGTATTACTTTTTTCAGCGCGATATTGTCCGTGTAATTTTAGTTTTTGCAAAGCAGGTTGTATCCTCTCCATCACTGCTACTGTAACGTAACGGGCGGAACAAGCAAGTGTGCTAATTCGAGAAGCTAGCTAGCTAGCTACAAAGGGGGTCTCAGTCAGTGACTATACAGACCACGCTTCTGTAGAAAATTATTTCAGTTCATGAAAGACTACCGGGAGAATTCAGTCCCTGTCAATCCGGCTGCAAGTCTGGATCACATAAAACCATGCTGGTATTGGGACAAGAAGGACTTGGCACACACACCCTCTCAGTCGGAAGGACTGGACCCCGCCACAGAGGCGAGGTACCGGAGAGAGGGTGCACGGTTCATCTTCGATGTGGGAACTCGTTTGGGACTGTATCCTTTCTTTTCTCTGTGCGGAACTTTCAACTAAATAGTTTTAAGAATGCATATTTAACTGTTGCTACCCTACAAGAAGTTATTGTGGGCTTTTCGAAGTACTGGTGATTAAAGCATTGTCCTACTCACCTACTCACAAATTGGCGTCCCGATACTGAGTGATGACTAATGCTGTGAAAATACAGCGTGTTTCCAATCATAATACCTTTTTTTGCACAAACTGTTTGACAAACTTCTTAGCCCCTTGCCTAGACACTATGACACACTGGCAACAGGAATCATCTACTTCCATCGCTTTTATATGTTCCACTCCTTCAAGCAGTTCCCCAGATATGTAATTACCATGTTCACTGCGCACTTCACGTTACGAATACAATCTAAACGAATTTCCAAGACTTTATGCATTACAATACCTTGCTAACCCAGACAATGTATGTTGTGTCTCACAGGTGACAGGGGGCTGTTGTCTCTTCCTTGCAGGGAAAGTAGAGGAGACCCCAAAGAAATGCAAAGACATCATCAAGACAGCTCGTAGCCTCCTGAACGACATCCAGTTTGCCCAGTTTGGAGACGATCCAAAGGTAAAACATGCATCACCTGTACGGTGCAGTTGTTGGCTGTGATAGGTTTATATATGTCAGGTGACGATCCTGATGTTGTTTCTGTAGGAGGAGGTGATGGTGCTGGAGAGGATCTTACTGCAGACCATTAAGTTTGACCTGCAGGTGGAGCACCCCTATCAGTTCCTGCTCCGCTACGCCAAGCAACTCAAAGGTAATGATCCACGGCCGATTCATGTATTCTACACGGGTGTAGGATTTGATGTAAGAATAATACCGTTGAATAGCAAGGATTCACACTTTTGAGTTTGATTGTTCGTTCCGTATTCGAGAGAAGATGTTGTTTTTTTTACTTTTTGAAAAACGGAGGGTTTTCGTTCCAGGCGACAAGAACAAAGTGCAGAAGCTGGTTCAGATGGCCTGGACCTTTGTGAATGATAGGTGAGTTAATCTAGAATAGTCTAGGATGAGGAAGATCTACATGCATTTGTGTGCATGTTAACATATTCGTGCATTAGCGTTTATGTGGGTCGCGGCCAGGGATGGAAGCTGAGAACCACTTCCTAAATGGACATCAAGACAACATCTGACCTTCCAACTAAATATTTGTCTGGTTATAACTTTACAAGATCTACAAGTTTAACACCAGATAACCCCTAGTAGTCTGCCCAAAACAGTATTACTATGTATCAAGGGACTGTGTTATCATCCCTAACTATTATTGTCACTGTATAGCGTTAGATGTAAGATGGGTATAGTCGAATGGTCGTTTCCATTAGATTTAAAAACTGAACACAAACTTGGCCTCACTTGTGTTTTGTCCATGGATCTTGGCAGCCTGTGTACCATGCTGTCGCTGCAGTGGGAGCCAGAGATCATCGCTGTAGCAGTCATGTACCTGGCAGGACGCTTGTGTAAGTTCGACATCCAGGAGTGGACCTCCAAGCAGTCATCACGTCGATGGTGGGAGCAGTTTGTCCAGGATGTGCCTGTGGAGCTACTGCTACTGAGGAAGGTGGGTGTGGTTGAGGGTGGGGCGGTAGCTTGGCGAGGTTCATTGGGTGGGTGGGGGTTGTGGTGATGGTGTAGGATGGTAGTTGGTGTGGGGGGAAGTCTGTGGAGTGCGTGGGGGGTGGTTGTGGTGTTGTGTGTGGTAGATGGGGTGGCCGAGGCCTGGAGGGTGGCGTGGGTGGGTGTTGCGCGGGGCGGCTGCGTCGGTCACTGGTCCAAAAGGGTGGAAGCGATCCTACTCCCGGGTCCCTTTGGAGGCCAATCCATTTGCTCCAGCTGAACTAAACTAGCACTGGTGGTGGACGTGTAGTTTGTGTTGGTGTTCTCGGATTGGTCGTGGGTCGTCAGCCTGACAGCGTGAGTGGGTGTACCGGTTTCGCACGTGGAGGCTGGAATAAGACTAAATGTCTGCACTAGATACACAACCCTCTGTTACTGATATACTGATAATGTAATGTAA